>CM047431.1:56983409-57365909 GCA_026168455.1 Theocolax elegans
AGTAAGTACTTAGTAATTGTCATTTCAAGCTACGTTCTCAACTTAGAAAAAAAAGTAAGGACAATGTTTTTTTAAGTTTATTACAATTAATTATTGTTAAAAATTAGCAGTCAAGTTAATATTGTACCCTGTAGTAATCATTCAAGGGAACATAGCAAATATCGCAGTTACTTGATTTACTCAACAAGTAATTTTTGTGAAAATTTTTGTTGCATTAAATTGAGTTTTTTATTATAAATAAGCATTCTTTGAGTTAATTAGAACCTATAGCCACCAAAATTATATTCAATTTAATTTATTTTTGAACACAAAATTCGACCCTTCATATTGAGAACGATAGCCAACCAAGTGTATATCAGTTATACAGTGTTAAAATTTAATATTTAATTGCTGTACGCTTATTAATTTTGAAATTGCATTAACAATAACATTTAACACTATTTATTTGCATTGTATATAATCTTTTTAAGTCGTAACCCATCTAGCACCATTGTAACCTAATCCAGCACCATATATACCCATATATCCCAATACGCTTAAATATTTCAAGCTTGGCTTGTAAATTATTCACTTATACGCTTGCCTTTCACTCAAGTTAGTTGTTTGAATTCTTGCGTAGGTACTTAAAGATACAATCGGTTTGCAACATTGTTTTTACTTCTCTGCGAACGTGTGGGGGGGGGGGGGGGTTATAATATCCTTTTGTAAAAGATGAGAAAACGTCTTTCGATTGCATACGTGTATTATACCATCAAATTGCGGGAAGTAACGTAAAGTATTCGTATTTCTATCTGTATCGCGAAACATCGTTAAACAATTGTATATTCCTTTTGGAACGGAGAGTCGGTCGATGATGATAAAATTAACGCTTATTTCGCTTGATGGAAGCGTGAATTTAATGCGAACGGCAATCGTTGTCGTGTAATTACGTAGATGCATATTTTACCGTCTAACCATATATCCTAAACAATTATACGGTTTTTACGGGGACAAACGAACTAATTTGATATTCGAAAATAATAACGTGCGGGTGTTCGCATAATTTTAATATAGTTTATATGTTTTCCGTCAAACACGAGTGCGCCCACGTGTTTGTAACAATATATTTTATTTAGCAACGTTAAAGTCTCATTTAAATTAACGTCTACAGCAATAATTATAATTAAACGCGTATATATGTAACAATGGAAGTGTTTAAGATTGGAAACCAGAAATTTCTTTCCGTTCTTCACAATTAAGTAGTAGAAATCGTATTTCACAATAGGTAATAAATAGATTGTTTCAATAGTATCAGTGAAAAATTGGCGAAAAATATGCCTATGTTTTGTTCTACTGATGAAACGGTTTCTTCACAGTTTTTTACGATTTATTGAAGTAAATTATAAATATTCTCGTGTTTTAAGCTATTTTTTAATTTTGTACAGATGAATCAAGTTAGAGTTTAGTTATGACCCACTGAAATTCTGTTAAATATGGATAATAAAATAAAAATAAAATGAACAGTAAAATCGCGTTTATTTAGGAAATTATTGTAAATGTAACGCAGTTGTTAATTGCATGAAAACTTTAAAAAGACACTCGAATGTATAGGATTATTTTTTTCATCTTACTGCTAGCAGAAGGCTGGGAGCATTATTTGAATGTTTTCGGTTATTGGGTTATTATTCTAAAAAATCTCTCTGTAACGCTTTTGTACTTACTTTGAATAGTACGTATGATTTTTTTAAACATTTTTTTATCACTAAATGATCGAGACTGTCGTGCAGCCGCAAGGATCAGATTTTCACTTAATCGTTACCGACGAAAAGGAGTTAATAATTTTTAATTAATTTAAATTTAATTACTTTAAAAAAATCTCTTTGTCAGCGTATTATTCTATATTACTTAACGTGTCACATATGATTTTTTCCAGATTTGCAGTTCGATGATTGCAGAACATTTTTGAGTTTTTAAAAATTGATCCCTTTAATTTGGTCAACACATCTCCTTAAATTTTAAAAACAATACTTAAAAGGAGTTACAATACAAAATATTTAATAGCAATTTTTATTACTTTGTTCTACAATTGATATTTTCTACTAGCGATTTAGACTTATTTTTAACAATATAACGATTTCCATTCGAAGAAAGTGACATTCCTGAAAATAAAGGCAATATTCTTGGTAACTTTAGTGGAGATGAAAAACTAAGAAATAAAATTCCGTCTCGAATTCTCATACGGTTGATTTCTAAGCTATTATTTTCCATGTATCTAGTGATGTATATATATATAGATCCAGTACATTAACCTTCCCTTGACACGACAGCTACGATCGACCATCGATCATCCGATTCGTATCCCGTATCCTTCGAAAAGCGCTCCATTAGCCATGAATTCGTGTTTACGATAAACCCCTTTTTCTTATACAAATATCCATCTTGCGGAACAACCGATTTGTGTATACTGCAACATTATATATATATATATATATATATATATATATATATATATATATACATACAACAAAGATGAACATAACCGCATATCATATACAGACATATATTTACTCTCCGTCTTTCTTATCGTTGTATCTCACTTTCGTTTCAGCCCGATAATACACAGACACGCATATATATATATATATATATATATACATGCACACGAATTTCCTCTGGTAATCATTGGCAATTCCGTAATCGACGATTTCCACGCGAGTTGCCCGTTGAAAAATCCCGTTTTCTCGAGTCGACGGGACACGGTGAAAGACGGGACCTCTTTTCGCGCACTCTCTCAGAACACCAACCTCGATTTAATCGACCGAATTTTTGCTTCCCTCTTTCGTCCGTCCGTTCCTTCGTTCTTACTCTCTTCTTCCTTATTTCTTTTTTTCTTTTACTCCTAACTTTAGGGAGAACAAAGGAAGGAAATTGTCGTTACTTAGCTAGAACTCGATGAAAGAGTACAAAGCGATTTTTAAACTTCTCCTTTTCTCTTGGCCGTTGTATTTTATTTATATTTTTTTTTTTTCGTGAGCGTCGCTATCGGAGTTGGCGATAAGATTTCCAATTATACAAAAAATATATGCGCGGTTGGGTATTACGGTGTAGCGTCGTAGCTTTACTCTCCTGTACACTATTGAGCGCAGGTTTCCTTTATTTCGTACAATTTCGTCCAATATAAGATTCAACGGATTTGTGCTAAACGCGCTTATTAACGATCAAATTCAAAATCACTTGTACGCAATGCAATACTCGATTGTTCCACTGTAAATAACTCAGCGAATCACAATAATCGTTTTAATCGAGAATAAAGAGAAACAACTTTTTGACATTGAAGAATACCTCGTATATAGTGGATTACTCAATGCACAGGCACTCGCGTATTACAGTATGCATTTTAAAAAGTGTATTAATAACGATATAACGCAACAAGTTACATTACTCTAGAGTATAATGATGAAATTTTAAAGATCCTCTTACGAGGGAAGGAAAGAAAAAGAAGGGTTCACTTTCAAAGATGCGAAACCTGTCACACGATCTCGTTACTTATTACTGAAGAAAAAGTGGATCATTTTAAATTAAGATAAAATGGCCTTAAGTGCTTGGAACTTTGTAAGATGAAAACTCGATGGATTATTTGTCGAGGGCAATTTTATTTAACGACACAAACGGATAGGTGCAATAACTTTTCATATACCAACGTATTTTCCGATTGACCAAATTAGTATCAATTTTGATGATCCGCGCTAATGGAAAAACATTCGTGTGTCGAAATACTTCGACCTATCTCGACAGGTTAGAGAGAGACAGGTTACTCTGAACCTAAAACCCTAAAACTGTAATTTTTCATTCGAAAATGAAAATTGTAGTTATGTTTGAGGTAATCACTTGACTCGTTTAACTGTCGATATTTAACTTTATTGGAAGGAAATAATCTGACCCGATGCCGATTGACTCAGTTTTCTATTTTCTCCTCTCTCTCTCTCTCTCTCTAAACGAACCATTTTTCAGTAGAACAAGTTTCAGGAGACTGTATAAGGTAAAACAATCTATACACACATACGACGAGAATGTTGTTGAAAAATCTAGTGGAAACTAAAAGTAAGACGTATTAACGTAATATACAAGAGGTATATAGTAAGCGCGAGTCCGATCAGCATCAGCCAGAGGTTCTAGGGCACATATCTGCCAGTCGCGTTACTTTACCCTCTTCATTTCGTCGGATCTCTCTCTCTCTCTCTCTTGCTACATATGCGCGTTAATGGAGAGGCCGTTAGCACAGGCGTTTTAATATCGGTCGCAGTAAAGTGTTCGCGCAACGTCCCGTAATTCCTATAGCCCCAAGGGGACTTGGAAAAGGAGGAGAGGTAGTAGAAAAAACAACACCACGCGGTTTGTAGACTGCTAAACCAAATTGCGCTAGAGGCGACGCTTCGACGTACACGCTCAACAACAACGGAGTCAAATCCAAGATCGGTTGCTGTCGCGATCAGGAGCTGTCTCTGTCTCTCGGACCACTGCTAACTCAAAACTAGTTTATACCTAGTTCATTTTGGATCACGATGATCTACGCGAACGATTAGTCGAATCGATTGCAACATATCGATCATTTTTCACGTGACTAGGATTGTGAATCTTTGAGCTCGAATGTTCAATCTTTTTTTTTTATTATTTTAACGTCGCTCTTTTTATGCTCCCAAATCGGTGCTAATCAGCGACGGAGGTCATACGATGTCTTGGTGAAGAAAGCACTTGTTGAAAATACATTCCCCAGTGGTGCTTGTATCAATCGGCCGGGGCCAGGAATCGAACCTGGAACCTCCAGATTGTTCAATCTTTTAATTAATCGTGAATCTTTAAAAGCGGTTAACGATTTTTAGGGGGGATAATATAGGTTTAAGTTATTAATTACACACACCGTATAATTTAAAATACGTACGACGTTTCGTCTGTATTAGGGTTTCCAGACCTCTTCGGGTGCTAAATTTATGTGCAAGAAAAATTAGTCGATTATTTACTTTTTTTACACGCGAAGGGAAGAATCTTTTCATAAAATCTATCCGTAGATCATTCGTGTCATTTGTCAGATTTTTCATTTAAGAGTTTTAATACACATTTGTTTTTTTTATATTTTACGACTGATAATTATCATAGAAACGTTGTTTATTTTTTTTTAAAATATCAATTTTCTTCTAACAGAGGCATAATTGTAAGCTTATTTTTAATATAGAGTTTTAGGTGAAATCGACGTCTCGTTAAATTAATAAATAATTATACGCATATACAATGCTTGAAAATTAATAAATCGTCTATTGCAATACGTTTCCCAATGTAAATTTCAATTCGTTTATGTAAATACTTTCTCACGTTTATTACTTCCGAAACTTTCTAACATAAAATATAAACAAATATTACGAGTAAATAATAGCGAAGAGACTGTTTAATATTTCAAATTACATTACCGGGCCGAAACAAAGAAAAAACTGAAAATGAATCCAAATCAGCTGTTACAATTGAATTAACGCGAGTAAGTATATCTCTCCAATGTATTCGCGTATATAACCAAAGCAATGAAACATCTCATTTGCTTTATACGAATATTAGTTTAATAAGATTCATGGAATTTTACTTGAAAAATACATCGACAAGTAAGAGCGATCGTGGACGCAACGTGCATATATGTATATATATATATATATGTGCGGATAGATCAATTGGGTGCAGCGCAGTTCATAAAGCTATATAGAGATGGTTTTTCAATCTAGTAATGGGTTAATCTTAAAAGCGGACGATTTCATGATTCATTCTGCAAATTGACAAGAATATGCTTGATACAAGCACGTGTTCTATCAAGTAGTTGAGCTTCTATCAAATCTCACCGTATGTTCACTTCTACTGCAGACGTGTGTATGGGTGTATCGGTGCACGCACACATGTATACATCGGAATAACAATTGACACGTGGATATTTTACGTTTACCAAATAACGCAGTTTACGCAGTGAGTACATTTATATACATTTATATGTGTGTGTGTATATATAAATAGCAAAGATAAATCTAACTGATTGGGAAGATATTACAGATAAGGAATTTAATGATAAAAAAAGAATTATTTCAGAAATGATCCATATTAAAAGTAATAAAAATAGTATAAATAAGAAAGATGTATATATTTTCTTTAAATAAAACTTATCTCTCGCTCTTCTAAGAAGTAAGAAAGGACATTAGATTCTACAACTGCGGGTTTCTTTATATTTTTATAGTAGAAAAAATATCCCAGAGTTTGGTAAAGATCCGTTTCCCGCAGGGTTGGTTCTCTCCTTGTAAGTAGGCAAAACTCTGGACACATCATGAAGTTGCGGCAATAGAGAGAGTAAATTTTTATAATAAAATCAATTATAATTTATGTATATTATATTCAACTTGCCGCTATAAGTATAATATATTTTTTGTTAAATTAATCAGTGTATTAATTTAATAAAAGAGGTACATCCTGACGAGGACGGTGAAGCACCATCGAAACGTCACCAACTAAATTTTTGGTTTTATTGCTCGAGAGACACCAACAACTTTACATATAATATATAACACTTGGGTAAAAATTTTTCTTTAAATGTATTATTAAAATAGTTACATTTACAATGTAAATCAAGTATATTCTTAACTTACCCTCATATATAATTAATAAATTTAGCCACAAATGTTTGCAGTACTTATTAAGAAACGTTTCTCCGTGATACAAAACCACAAAGAGCTGCGCGTACGAATAAAAATTTGAGTATATAAGCTGTAACGTTATCGCTGGAAAAACTTCCGCGCATATATACAGGCAGAGGTCGAAGTGAATATTTAAAAATCGAAATCATGGAGAATAAAGCACCGGAAGAAAGGAAAAAATAAAACAAATATGTAAGACCGATCAGTCTGTAGATTTACAGGTTTAATCAGCGTGGCGTTTTATAAAGACCGTTAACTCTCGTAAATGACGAGTGGAAATAAAGAGCGCCGGTCGCGTTGTAAATATCGGTGCGTATATATATACATATATATAGGGAACGAGCGACGCGTATATAAACGCCCTCGTTCGTTCGGTTTTACCGAGGACGCAACCGCTCTCCGCGAAAAACGGGGAGAGGAGCTTGAAATTTAGCCTTGTAGCCTCGAAAATGGTAGAGCTTTAACGACTCGAGCTTGGAATTTAATAACGCAAAAAAAGAAGAAGAAAAAGAAAAAAGGAAATGGTGGCGCGTCATATGCGCGAATACCCTTTTATAGGTAGAGGCTTTTCGAGTATGTCTTATACTACTTTATACTTCAATAAACCTACGTTACACACTGCGATAAACCTTTCCCTTTTATTTTTCTTTCCCTCCTCCATCTTTATATATATAATCATACACACACACACACGTGTATCACCAAAGGCGAGATCGATAGGACGTAATTAAATATCAGTTCACTCTCTTTCTATATATATATATTGTTATTTGTTCAACATAATGCAAGATAGACCGGCGAAGTACATATATATGAATTACAGTTTAATGAATAATCTTTCGGTGAAATTTTATGAAGATATTAAAATTTAGATTTAACCCGGGAGCTTATCGTTACCATTTAGTAGATAAATAATAAATGCACGTACGTGCGCGAGTGAGCGACTTGGTTATTTTAATGACACGTAGGTAAATGGCCTTTATTATGCATGGGTATTAGCATAATCTTATGTTTCAACGTCGTTATTATGTATATTGCTGGTTAACATTATCTTTTTTTTTCTCCTTTCTTCCTTTTCTTCCACCTTCCTCTTTTTTTTTATTTACATATATACTTACATGTGGGCTTGAATAAGTGCGCACGATTAAGATAGCGCCGCTTCTTACCTGCAACAGAGAACGAGACGATTCATTATTGAAAAGTTTAACATTTTATTTGTCGATTAATTTTATTTTATTAAATTTCGCCAATATTAAAATGTACATCAGATCGGTGGATTACGTTGACACAGTGTGTATTTATAAATATAACCATTTTTTTTCGCAGTTCGGTATACGACATATGAAATTTATTCTTATTACGATTATTAAGATTTTATCGTTTATGCCGGATCGTAACGTAATTGCTACCGAAGAAAACTAATTGTGCAATTGATATAGTGAATGATGAGCCACAAATAAATAATGGAAGCTGAGAAATTATTATATTAATTTTATTCGGGTTACTCGAGCCGATGCCGTAGAAATGTGTGCGCGTCCAATGGGCAAATTAGCAAATTGATACGCGCCAACTTGTAATTAGTACATTTTTCTTCTCTACCTTACTTACGAACGTGTTTATTTACGTAAAGTTCGCGCTTTTAATTACAAACCCATTTTCGTAAAGAAATTCGTAAAATTTCCATTGGTATAGATTAAAAAAGTTTTCGAGTGAAATAGTTTTAATCAAGAGGATCGTTCATTCGTTTCGAATGTTGATTGCACATATTTTTCGTATAATACTCCGCATTGAACGTACTATAAATGTAAACGCTTTACTAGAAATAAATGAGTAATCCCTCGAGAATATAATTAGGTAAAAAAAGTATACTTTCTCGAGTAAACAATATAATCAAATAGATCAATGAATAACAGTTGGGTTATAATATCAACAATTGAGAGAAGCTAAACTGGTAAATCCTTTAATCCTAACAAAGTCTTCCAATATCCTCGTCAATATTCATCCGAACCACCAATTCACGCATAATGTATCCCTGATTAAAACAAATAAAACCCCAATTAGTTTGATCGAGCAAGCGGTATAATCCACAGATGGAAAAAAAGCATCACCTCTTCGATATGCAAATGCTCGATCGAAGATTTCTCAATCCAATTGGATCGAAAGAGAAACACAAAGGAGGATGGAAAAAAAGAGTAGGAAAGGGAGACGAAGATCAGGAACTCAAGAAAGTAATCGTTAATCCTTTCAAAGAAATTTCCAAGGTTCAAAAGAGTTGGATCCAAGGAAGAAATTTGATTGCGGCTCCACGGTCTTTTTTGTCTTTACGTTCGTATTGAAATATATCTTGTAATTGGATGGGTTGGTTCGTTCGTTGGCGTATAGAATTTTCTTCTTCCGAATCTAAAGTGGGTATACAGCAGATGTGTATATATAGATCGAGAGCGAGAGCGAGAGCGAGAGAGAGAGAGAGAACGTGTTTATTCGGGCAAGTGCAATCGAGATTGCGCTGTAGATACTGCTTTCAAGGCTCACTTTTCTAGCGAGAGGGATGATGTTGATACCGAGAAGAGATGAGTTTGCGTGGGTACGTTACAAATATTTATTGAAATACCGAGAAAGTTGAGATTCGCCGGTGGTTAAAACACCGGATGCTCGATGAAAAATTATTTTCCTCTCTCCCTCTCTCTCCCGTTGGACGGTGCTCTCGGTATTAGTTTATCACGTTCACTTTTGATACGCCAAACAAACAAGTACACGCTTCTATTAAACAACCTTCAAAAAAAAGGTGTATTATCAGAATACTTGACAGCGTAGATTGCTTATAGTTGTGTATAAAATCGACCGACAATCACATAGATAAATTTTGCAATAATGCACACTGTCCGCGGATGCGTGGAAATAAGAAGAGGTCGGTGGCATCGGACGATTAATTAACATTTTTACTACTACGTAGACGAATAAAACTGAAGTTCCTTCATAATTGTATGAATAATACATAACCGCGCGCGTAACGTCAACGCGTTCGATTAACAGGAAAAGGAAGAAAATTAGAAGAGAAAAATAAAAAGGTTCGCGCGGATCGACACAGTCCTACATGTACGTGAGAGAATATCAAAGTGAACGATCAAAACTATAAAGCGAGATATAACCATTATAGAAAGATCTTTCGCGCCTCCGATTTTTATTTATATATATATATATATATGTGTCTGTGTATATGTATATGTAGCAGTAGAGTTTGAGTCGAGAGAGTTTTTTGTCGTAAAAATAAAAGGAGCATGACGCCGCGCATCGAATGGCGATGACGACGGTATAAGATCGTCGTTTCCCGGGGCAGGCAAATATCCGTCGTTACGTGGGACGACGAGACAGCACGACGACGAGTTGGGTAAAAGCGACACGCAAAATCGCCGGGATGTCTCGAGCTATTTCGCTCGGAATAAGGAGATTAAATTGAGTCGCGCGCGCCCATTGCGCTTGGGAATTCGTGGGGAGGAACTCGTTCTACAGGGATCTATATACCTACACCTACTTTTTACTTCAATACTACTTTATTTATTTATCTTTATTTTTTATTTTTATTTCTTCTTTTTTTTCTCTTATTTCCCTTTATATTTTAGTTATGTAAATTTTCGATCCTCCCGACTATTTTCATTTTTACTATTTTCACTATATTTAGATGCTGATAACGTTCGATAACTTGGTCATTTAGCATCAAACTCAATGTGATTTGTTAAATTTTTAAATTTATCTCGTAATATAATACGATGGTAAATATAACTATAATAAACGAATCTATTTCTTCGTTTGTAATTGAATGCGAGTCGAGGGTATGTAGAAGAGAACTTGACAATTTTAATTAATTTTTTCTAAACAAATCAAAACACGCACGCGCGACATTCAATTTGATCTTTAAATTCTTAGGGTAACCGTAAGAAATAGTAATTGAAACACTTTAATCGTTTTGTTGCGCAACGCAAATAAAATCCGGACAAAAAATTTCCCATTATTTTGTTATCTAATAGCTAATATTAAGTTTACACGACGGATGACATAAAAGTAACTTAAGAGAATGGGGTCAAGCAACAGCAATCCCAATGTCCCTCATCGTATCCTCGTGAAGAGAAGAAGGCGACGACGAAGAGTATATGAACACGAGACGTCGCTGGAAGCGACAACAGTTCACCCAACTCCCGAGCTGATTCATATATGAAACAAGAGTCGTCTCTTGAGTTACGCTCGGGCGATCACCGATTTCCCACCGGTTTTTCGATCTAACCTCTTTCCCTCCTCCTCCCGATCCTCCGTCTGGTGTGCCTGCTTTTTTCCAACCCCCTTTTGTTTCTCTCTCTCCCTCTCTCTCCCGTTGGACGGTGCTCTCGGTATTAGTTTATCACGTTCACTTTTGATACGCCAAACAAACAAGTACACGCTTCTATTAAACAACCTTCAAAAAAAAGGTGTATTATCAGAATACTTGACAGCGTAGATTGCTTATAGTTGTGTATAAAATCGACCGACAATCACATAGATAAATTTTGCAATAATGCACGCTGTCCGCGGATGCGTGGAAATAAGAAGAGGTCGGTGGCATCGGACGATTAATTAACATTTTTACTACTACGTAGACGAATAAAACTGAAGTTCCTTCATAATTGTATGAATAATACATAACCGCGCGCGTAACGTCAACGCGTTCGATTAACAGGAAAAGGAAGAAAATTAGAAGAGAAAAATAAAAAGGTTCGCGCGGATCGACACAGTCCTACATGTACGTGAGAGAATATCAAAGTGAACGATCAAAACTATAAAGCGAGATATAACCATTATAGAAAGATCTTTCGCGCCTCCGATTTTTATTTATATATATATATATATATGTGTCTGTGTATATGTATATGTAGCAGTAGAGTTTGAGTCGAGAGAGTTTTTTGTCGTAAAAATAAAAGGAGCATGACGCCGCGCATCGAATGGCGATGACGACGGTATAAGATCGTCGTTTCCCGGGGCAGGCAAATATCCGTCGTTACGTGGGACGACGAGACAGCACGACGACGAGTTGGGTAAAAGCGACACGCAAAATCGCCGGGATGTCTCGAGCTATTTCGCTCGGAATAAGGAGATTAAATTGAGTCGCGCGCGCCCATTGCGCTTGGGAATTCGTGGGGAGGAACTCGTTCTACAGGGATCTATATACCTACACCTACTTTTTACTTCAATACTACTTTATTTATTTATCTTTATTTTTTATTTTTATTTCTTCTTTTTTTTCTCTTATTTCCCTTTATATTTTAGTTATGTAAATTTTCGATCCTCCCGACTATTTTCATTTTTACTATTTTCACTATATTTAGATGCTGATAACGTTCGATAACTTGGTCATTTAGCATCAAACTCAATGTGATTTGTTAAATTTTTAAATTTATCTCGTAATATAATACGATGGTAATATAACTATAATAACGAATCTATTTCTTCGTTTGTAATTGAATGCGAGTCGAGGGTATGTAGAAGAGAACTTGACAATTTTAATTAATTTTTTCTAAACAAATCAAAACACGCACGCGCGACATTCAATTTGATCTTTAAATTCTTAGGGTAACCGTAAGAAATAGTAATTGAAACACTTTAATCGTTTTGTTGCGCAACGCAAATAAAATCCGGACAAAAAATTTCCCATTATTTTGTTATCTAATAGCTAATATTAAGTTTACACGACGGATGACATAAAAGTAACTTAAGAGAATGGGGTCAAGCAACAGCAATCCCAATGTCCCTCATCGTATCCTCGTGAAGAGAAGAAGGCGACGACGAAGAGTATATGAACACGAGACGTCGCTGGAAGCGACAACAGTTCACCCAACTCCCGAGCTGATTCATATATGAAACAAGAGTCGTCTCTTGAGTTACGCTCGGGCGATCACCGATTTCCCACCGGTTTTTCGATCTAACCTCTTTCCCTCCTCCTCCCGATCCTCCGTCTGGTGTGCCTGCTTTTTTCCAACCCCCTTTTGTTTCTCTCTCTCCCTCTCTCTCTCGCGGCGCAAATGAAAACGATACACTCCTGCAAGTTTAATTACCGTCTCCAGAGGGCGAGACTTGCTTTTTCTCACGAACGTCTTGAGATTCTAAAGTAAACAGACTTTACAATGCACCAAGTAATTGTACGACGTCATGCTATGATTATATCTTCAACAACGACGGGTTATGTAAATATTTCTTTCTTTCTTCTTCTTCTTTTTTTTTGCGCGCGCGCACCGGATGTATTCGATTTTTCAAACTTAGCCCCGGATCAAGATCGTTCACCATAGTTTTCATTTCAATCGCATCGAGTATTAAGACTTTTCAATCGAACAACGAATATAAACAATTAAAGGTATACCTTTTCCAACGATGCGCAGAGAAACGTCTGTACGTTAAGTGGAAACGATCGATAAACCCGTCTGCCGGTTCTCGAGATATTTCAGACAGATATAACTTTTGGAAACTAGTCAAAGGTCTTTACGAACTTAGTTTTCAACTTGAGCCATATTATTGGTTCCTACTTCTCGATAAAAAAAATCATTAACTTTAATCAAACTAACTTGACAGAGAAAAAATACAGAATTTAATATATAACTACAATTTTCGTCAAAGTGAACTAATTTTAGTTCTTCCGATAAGTCGTTCTTATATGTGTATATATTTGGATACGCGAGTGAGTATTGTTATTAAAAAATTTAATAAAACATTAAGATTTATGAGAAAATAATTATGACTATTCGATTCATTATCTTATACATGTGGGAAAAATTTTAAAATGCACCTAATTTTAGGTACAGACTGGAAATGTTTTTCAGAAAATAGAAGAAAATTTTTAGTTACAGTAATTTATTTGTTCAAAAGTTATTCTAACTTCAAAAAGTGAGTTTTTTTAACATCCACTGTGTTTCCAGCTATTTATATGAAAATCTATCAACTTTTACTAGAGAACATTACATATAACATTCGTTACTAATTATATCTTGAATTTATCCTTTTGGGTAAGAATTTCTAATCTCAAGGTCAATGTTTCACAAAACTTATGTTAATATTGACAATGAAATAATTGTAAATTCACCACAACTGATTTTTTCATCCAAAAGTCTAAAAAAAGCTTAAAGCAATACCTTTCAAATAATCTGTAGCATTTTTATGGCCTTCAATTCTGTATAAAATTGTGATAATTTAAAGAAGAACAAAATTTTTTTATAAATTCAAATCGGAATTACCGTGTTAATTTTTGAAATTTTTTTGTGCATCTACTTATATTAAACGATGAAAATATTAAGTATTTTTTTAACTAAGCGGATGATTTTTTTAAAAATAATAGCTAATATATAGTACCAGTAATATACAGAAGATGTATAATGTTAAAAAAAGTATGTTTTACGAATAAAGGTATACTGATAGGTATACATAGCCTGATGAGGATAGAGGATATATCCATGAAACCGTCGCTGCAAGATACAAATATTTATTGATTAACATCGACCAAAATCCTCCTTCAAGTATAATTTGCAGCCTTCCCGTTATCAATTATAAGCGCATGTACGAATGTACGAATAATACACTCGATTGTACAAAACAATAGAATGAAATACAAATCGATTTAGGGAAATCCATGAAATGTCATACAGGCAAAAGTGTTTCACTCGGAAAAGTGAATATAGGTACACTCACGAGGAGTATTCGCACGCATATTCGAAAATATAAAACCCTCTGGCGAAAGGGGTATAGGGCGCGCGTCACCTCTTTGAACCTTCGTACGACTGGTTAGCCGCTTCTGCGGTCAAAGTACCAACGGATCACGTCACGAAAATTGCCTGCTGATATCTGATCGAGCGAAAAGGCACCGTCGCCACCACCACCAGTACCACTGGCAGTATCGAATGACTCACGATACTCCGAAATTGCCGAAGGGACTATGATTTTTTTTTTTTTACAATCCTCGCTATTCGGAAATATTATTCGTACCGAATGTGGAAAGCTTGGTGTTTTTTTTTATTCTGGTTATTCCCCGCCAAAAAGAATTTAGAGCATCGAGCGAGCCTGTGACCCAAATAGCGGAGTATGTACGTCGATTGCTTTGCGAATCCGATTGGTTGGAAAATATGTTTAGATAAATAATATGGTTTATATTTGTATAGAACTGTCAATGTTAAACAAGGCACCCATTAATTTCGATTTTTGACTTTAAAAAGAAAATTGAATTTTTATTTCGACTCGAACAAAAGATTCTAAAATATTCACGATTTAAGGTAGAAGAGGGTACACGAACTACCAAGCGTTACATAGTCGGTTGCCTAGAAACAAACGATCGAAACGACGCGTCGGTACATACAAACGAGAAAACACTAGGTTGGGGGGAAAAAGAAGGAGAGAAAGAAAAGAAGGAAAAGCAGACAATGATGAGGTACAGTACTCTGTAGAGCTTACCTTGGCTTTGTATCGACGTAATTTCTTCGCGCCGAGTAATTTTACTCTCGCTTTCTCACTCGATGCGAGATGCAACTTTTGAAGCTATATCTACCTTTCCATAGGGCTTACTTGGTGATCCTATTTGGAAATTCGTCTATGTTTTCTTTTACCTAATTCAAATGGAAAACTGGAGTGCTGTTGTATTAACACTTTACCAGATGTAATCAAATATTTCTCGGTCGATGATGAAATTCAAGTTGTATTGATTTCTCGCAATTATTGCGATCGTTGGGCACAAACATTTCATTGGGTTATCGCGAAGAAGCGTAAACGAGAAAAGCAACAATATTTTCGATACAAGGCTCGTAACTTAATATATATCGCTACCCTCAGGAAAAAAAGAGAACGAATGGAATTATTCAAATGACGTCGGTATAGATATTAAAATTCACTAAAAGAACCAAGGAATACATCTGACTCGTGTTACGAAAGACATTTCCATTACGCACGTAAAAGATTTCATAATTTCCACGAGTGTTACGAAATATTCCTGCGAATAAGTCAGATTCCAAGACACTAAGTCTCAGGGTGAGATATATTTAAAAAAAAAAGAAGAAGGAGGGTAAAGACAAAAGCGACAGAGATTGATGGGGGAGTGGTGGGCAAAGGCTGCGAAAATACGCGCGTGGATTTTATATATTCCATAATCGCGTGGGCTGTGAAACCGAAGGGTGACGGGTGTTTTTTTTCTCTTTCAACTTGCACACACGGAGGTTAAGATGGTGTTATAAATCAACCGTAATCGACTACTCCGGATGTTTGTTCCAATATTGCCTATCGTTTGACTCGTGAAAATACTTTGGTTACGGCCCTCGATACACCCTCCTATAAAAAAACTAAAATTACTTTTTATTTTACCTTTTTTTCTAATAATTTATGAAAATAATTAAATATTTGTTTAAATGTAGATAAAAAAAATGTCGAGTTGTATTATTTTCTTATTAACCGTTCGACCGTTTTACAATTTTCAAATAGTAACCGTAAAAATATCGTCAATATCTTAAAAAAAAAATAAAATGAATATTTTCGCTATTTAATTAACACTAGGTCGAGTAAACATAAATATGACAATGTACGTTAAAGAGAAAATTCGTTCTACCAGCAAACTCGAATATTGACCTATAAAAAAACGATAACGAAGGGTGTGTATACACGCGAATTATCGAAACATGAATAAATCGATTAGTCGGTTGACCGAATTATAGCGCGATATTATCGGAAATGAAACAAATGTAAAACGTAGCTGCTCGAGTATACTACGAGTATCAAGAATAGCAAAAAAAATTGAGGATTTTTCTACATTAAAAAAAAATGGCGAGGAGAAAAACCAGCCAACGACACACTTGAACGTTTATTTTCATTCGAATCGTCAGGTATCGAGCGCACGCGCATTCGATTTATTTCTCTCGTTCTTCCTCCGTGTGTAAACAAACGAAGAGTAAACTGGTTGTTTTTATCAACGTGAGTTTCACGGAAAGTGGAGGGGAGGAAAAGAGTATTGTTAATTAAAAACGAGTGAAAAAGGTAGAGAGACTGTAAGAGGGAGGAAAAAGAGTACAGGGAGATAATTCGTACAGCTGCTCGTCAGGTGCATCCGCATTCGATTTATTTTCCGTTCTCCTGGCACACGGCCGTGACATTTTTTAACGAGAAAGTAGTTTGAGCGAAAAAATAGTGAATACCTGGGCTTGGTGTGTCCGTCGATACGTTATCTCGCGAACTCCTATATCCTGTACTATTTTACTGTTTTAATAGTCGTGGCTAGCTAATTGATAAAATATCTACACATCTTAAATAATTCGAATAATAATAAATATAATCTATTTCATTTATTTTAATTTTATTGGTTTCGTATATTACGTACAACTTGGATAATAATACAATATTAAAAAACTATAATTGATAATATTCACGTGAGGTATGTGCTTATAATTTACTTATTTCCGAATTATAAATTTTAACGTAATAATGCGTTTTCTACTCACGCAAACACGAATGACATGTTACATTACAACGTCAAAAAGGAACACCTGCCACGGAGATGCATTCTTTGTGTTTTTTTTTCTTAACTGGACGCGAAGCAACATATACGTTTACAGTGTGTGTGTGTTCGACGAAATTGACTATAATTTCGATATAATCAACAATATTGAACCATACCATGGCCAATCATAATTTGTCATTTTGAGCAGGCGAAGTACAAGTTGGTGCATTTCAGTTACCGCTCTTCTAACACTTAGATTCGTTGGTTTTAAGGTCTGAGCTCAACACAGTCCATCACAACAAACCAATTTAGATATTTCCTAATTCACGATTAAATTACTTTTGAAAGAGTAAAATCAGAATTTGTCAGTTTCAACATTGAAATATATATATATAGGTTCTCGGAGAGATCCTCGCACGCTTGTCCAATCTGCAAAATCATTGAGAAAAACATATCGACAAAGACTCTGTATCGGCGAGTGATCAACCGACTCAACCATCATCGAAAGTTCCAATCTCATTTAAACAAACGAAACGACGCCGAAAGATATATAAAAAAGAAGAGTCGAAATACGACCGAGTGTTCATTATTATCATACAGACCCGTAAAAAAATAAACCGATATATATATATATATAGATATATAGATATACAGTGAGTGTAACCAAAAGAGCGGAATATCCAATCGTCATTTTAGTTGATTACATATCGAATAGTATAAGGCCTTTCGGTCGGTCGAAACAACGCCGCGCGATTTACCCACGTGAAAATCTAAAATAGTCCCGAAGCGCAATGACGCGACCGAAATCCCAATTCCGTACCGATAACAATGGACGAAAGGCACTAAAAGTTATTTCCACAGATAATAAAACGAAAACATCTCGGCACTCTAAAAGCAACATTCCCCTGTACACACACACACACACACACACACATACCTATGTCCACAACATAGTCACCGAGACATTTTCACAAAATACACATTTCCCCAGTAGCCCCCTCCCCCCTTGATTCGATTCTCAATTATATTGCTCCCTTGGTAACCAATACCCTTTTATTTCGCTGCTCCCTATATCGTTTTCGACGTTCGCCTGCTTATACTCTCTCTCTCTCTCTCTCTCTCTCCCGTGGATTCTCTATATGTACTCGCAATATCGCGAATTATAACCACCCCTAGTTTCATTGTCATCCGACCGTACAACGAATGCGCGATAAAAAGGTATGTATATATATACATATTGTTGCGAGGTCCTTGATCAAAATCGTCTGGATGATTTTTTTCCTTTCGCGCGGTCTCTATTTTTTAGACGTACTAAAATATTCGTAATTACTTTCGTTGGGTTTTCGAGATATTAAATTGGATGGCGGGTGTACGGATACGGTATAGTGAAAGTAATCGCGATTATTCGTTGGGTATAACGAATAACGAACCCTGGCAAAGACAGCGGAGAACGTTGATTTGTTGACGATTGCGAATAGTTGTTGTTAAAGAAAATAGAGGTCCGCGGGTGATCGATTTTTTCATACTCTCAACACCGAATTCCGAGGTATTGTCTGTATAGAATAACGTAAAAGAGACAAATAAAATATTATCGCTATACACTATTTTAAAATATCGTCTTCAATACCGAAGGATCATTTTTTATATTATTAGTGTAGGTTAATCTTGCTAGCGTAGACGAGTGATCGTGCACCGACAAAACCTAAGAAGAACGATGTAAAAAAAATAGAAGAAAGAGTTGTCATTTTGAAATCTTTGGCCGAATCTTGCAACGGTACGACCGTACCTTTAAACGACAAATATTTCCATCTTCGTGTGTATGTGTATACGCTTACATCAAAGGATGAAATCTAGCCGAGGTTGCTACAACAAACAATGACGAATAATAATAAAGGGTAGAGAAGAAACGAGCGGACAGAGTCAGATACGAAATGACGGTATAACAGCATTACTGTTAATTATAGCCGAAGTGTAGGATGTGACGTTAATACTAAACGGGAAAAGATCGCGCGCATGTTTTGCCTTTGCGCTCGCTCGCATAAAATCCGTCCGGCTCGTAAAAACATGCCGCACGGGGAATACTAAGTTCCATTGATATTTCGAGGTTCGGGTGTACTCACCTCCACCCCTCCTCCCTACCCACCTTCACGTAGAAAATGAAAAGGAATGGAATGAAAGAAACAAAAAAAAAAGTCGTTCTCACGAGCCTCGAAATTCTCGGCCTTGGATATTATGTGTCTTCTCATTATCGTGTCGAGACTCCTTTTTTTTCTCCCTCTCCCTCTCCCTCTCTCTCTCTCTCTCTCTCTTCGACCCACGAGATATTTTTCGTCGTGTGCACCTGCTCGCGACTCCTCTCTCTTCCTCTTTTTCCCTTTACCATACGTAATGAAAGGCGCACTGCATTAAAGTAGATGCCCGTACTCTTTAATGCGGTTAAATATTTTTTCTTTCTGCAACCTACGAATTGTTTTTGTTACACGTACCTTCATTATTTTATTGTATTTTTCAGGATATACGTTTAAGCGAACGGAACGAAAATGTATAAAAATTGCGCTTGACGTTCCGGGGATTTCTTTCCACATCGACTGTGATGAAAATAATTTTACTAAAATTTGTATATACATATACACGTGTAAAATTGTAATCCATTTATATTGTTGTGCGTTAAAAAAAAAGCAGAATTATATTTATTCGTATTGTGAACAGAATATACACGTTTATATTGATACCAACAGTTTCTCTTTGTACGCAGCTTGATCGATATACCCATTTTTTAAATCCTAAAATTGTTACGGATTACGGGGTTCCTAAGCAACCAATGAAACGAGAAACTATGTCTTTTCCTGCAACATAATCAACGTAATATCTTTCGCAGGACAACTACAACTGTTGGATTAATGAAAAAAAGAAAAAAAAAAGAATGGCGCCAATGTCGTATCTCGGTAACGGAATGTAGAACGAGCGGAAGTAGCGAAGGTACGATACTCAGTGTTTACAATCCCGAGTATTTAACCTAGGGCATAATTAGCGCACTTATGCAGGAGGTATTCACGAGTCCGACCCCCGCAAGCTCCATCGAATTTATGAACTCGAACTAACGGTCAAGGAGATTTTCTTATTCACCTCGCGTATAAAGTATATTGTATATAACACGCAAGAGAGAAAGATAGATAAATCGAGACTGGATGAGAATTTGGTAGGTCGACTATCCTATCCTTATGCATTGTTTTCTTTATACCCGAGCGTTATTGATGCTTGCTTTAGGTTATAAACCTGAAATTTGTGGGATACAACGTTGATCCTATTGGTTGCGATTTCTTTTAATCCTTCAGGTTATCCTCCGCAACGTTCCATAAACTATTACACTGATTCTCTATTTTTTTTCTCTCCTTTTTTTCGATTCGTTTCGATTTATAGGGTAGTTTCGCCCGTAGTTGTTTTAGAACGGTATAGCTTCTATTGATCTTAAGATTATACTCGGTGTTACTGCTTGTTTCTATTAGCTAAAACTACAATATGTTAAATAATGCGAAGAATCGTTTTAAATTATATACCATTTTAAGGGGAATAATTGTAGCACAATAAGATAAAAAAAAAGTCAATGTCAATGTAAGTTACGTGTAATTTAATTACGTAAAAAAGTTAATCGTTTCACGGAACTTATAATTATTCATTGGTAAATATACTCGAAGCTTTTTCAGAGTTTCTACTTTTTACTTTCTTCGGGGAACGAAGCGCGCAGTGCAAATTTTCCTTCTCTTCTAGTGGCCGATGTTAAACATTATATTTAAATGTACTATCTTCAAAAATTCCACGGTGTCCTCCTATACTTACGTAATATTTGAATTTCCTTGTGTGCCAACGATAATGGGATAAAAATGGTTATACTAAATTTAAATAAAATTCTCTTAGTCGAGTTTAATTACAATGTGTCGTACAAGAATCTTTTTTTTTTTTTGAAGTAACGACATGCTTATAGATAGTTCATATACGTGAATGAACAAAAACTAATCGAACGCGAATAATAGTTGATAAATTAAATAAATAGCAGCATGAAAAATAATGAAGGTATAATATTATAAACAAATGAGTGATAGATCGAAAATGATCGAGTTGAACGACCGCGATAAATGAATGGGAAAATATTTACTTAGTCGATAAAACAGGTACACGTAGGATCGTATCATTCGCAACAATAACCCGGTAGGCGAGCATATATGTGTACCCGCGACATAGATAAGTCGAGTTCCGTAGATTAATTATTGCATCAAACGGATGTATCGCAAACCTCCATATACAGGGTGACGGAAGGAGGTAACGCGTGGGTGATGCTTCAGACGGTAGAAGATGCGATGCTTCTTTTTTTTCCTTCGTTCGTTTGACGTGAACATTTTTTTGTCATCCCTATTGTCGTCGAAGGTGTCTGAGAATGAGGAAATCGTTCTTCTCACCCGAGTTTAATGATGTAACGAATGTTTGTTTCGAATGTATTACGCGAGTCGATTTTCTGGGAGATAATAGCGTTGGTCATGCATTTTTGTGCACGCGATATCTTGGCCTCGCAAAATTAGATAAATATATCGATAATGAAGGAATTACATTTTCTTTAAACACGAGTTCACTCTATACCGAATAAAAATCTGGAATATATAATAAACGGCAGAGTAAAAAAGAAATATATATATTGATGACGGAAGATATTGCATTGCTCATTAACGGTTTTTATCGGTCGAGTGAATTTAACGTTAGAACAATTTGACAGGTTATAGCACTAGGAAATAAGAAATATTACCTTTATAAACGTTATTATATGATGGGAAATCTTACAATTACACGGTTAAATAAGTCCTACCTCTTTCAAACGCCTATTTGAAATAACAATTTCACTTTTACAACGTCGAGAGACAGAAAGAGAGAGAGAGAGAGGGGGAGAGAGAGAAAAAAAAACCAAGAAGAATACGGTATTATCCTTCTGAAAGCCTACCGTATAGTTTCGGTAGTAAACCTTTAACAATTTCACGATTAAATAACTTTACGCGCATTCGTCAAACGACGTTGTTAAAAAAGTAAAGATAAACTAACAATTTTTATACAGTCCAATTTCTTTCTCTCCCTCTCTCTCTCTCTCTCTCTCCGTCTCTCTGTTTTTTAAGCAAAAATACGGTACGAGTGGATAAAAGTGTCGCCGTATATTCCACTCTCAACGGTTGGAATTCAACGTTATATACCCCACCCCTTCTGTACGACATCGTTTTAGTACGAGCAAGGAAATTAGTTTTTCTTACTACCTTGAATTTTATTTAAATGTAACTCTAACCAGAGATTAATTTACCTTTTTCTACGTATGAGCTTCCTCTCCACCTCCACCTTCCTCCCTCACTCTCTTTTATTTTTACATTCAACCTGCGCGACTTTACTTTTATTTTCTTTTTTTATTTTTAACGCACGCGCACCGACACACGCACACACACACACATCCGCAAAAAATGATGGTTGGAATGAAAAATCTAGAGATTGAATTTTTGTCGTGTCAACAGGGTCGTTTCAATTACTTCGGAAAACTCAACTGGATTCTAATGTAAACAATTTTCAAACTGTCTGTGCGAGAGACTCCCGTGTACACTGGATGGAAACTCAAAATTGGTATTACCTTTGAATTATTATAACCGCTGGTACGTTGCTTCGTTATTTTGTTAATTCGTGAGATTCAATTATTTGCAAGTTGTGGTTTAATTACTATACGCTCAGGTACGGGCTCCGTATGCATTTGTTCAAACTTTTAACCATATTTTACGAGCACGTGCTCGTTCTATCGTGTTTATATTAATTTGAAGGAAGCGAATACGCGGGTACAAAATGATAATTCCTCGGAGAAAGAAACAATTCCATAAAGGAGGCATATATCAAGGTAAAGGGAAAAAAAAGAATCTTTCACCGCGCAATCAAGGAAAGATTGAAGACACTTGAATCCTTCGAACATCGGTGATATCCCGTATAATACGTAAAACCAGCAAGCACAAACGGCCCATCGATCAACCGATTCCCTGGAAAAAAAAGCCTGAGAATCGCCGATCAAAGCAGAAGAGACGTCCTCGCTTCCTGTTCACCTCTCACGGTCCCTTGAGCGTGAAAAAAAACCCCGCGCCCTTCCTGTTTACGGCCTCCGAAATTGATGCTCCGGAAAGGGCCTGGTCCGCGGAAGAAAAAAATAAACGAAAGAGAGAGAGAGAGAGAGAGAGAGAAGGAGTGAATAAAAAAAAAGAGAGAGAGAGAAAGAGGGAGGAGGGGGGAGGAGGAGAAGTACAATGGGCCGCATGCGAGTCACGTGTCTGATGGGAAATGAAAAAGTCACGTCTGGAGACACTTGACGGTCCCGTAGCTTTGTTTACCAGGGTGAGGTTGGGATGTTAAGTTACTGTTATTCTGGACAATGGACGCATCGGAAATAAGGTGGTAGAAGAGTTGCGGGTATGTAAATTTTTAGTATTACCTGGGTGAGCCACATCGTTACTCCTCGTTGTTCCTTTTAACGGTAAGGATAAACTTACGTATCTCACTGTACATGAAGAACTGCCGTACACAATCTCTAATTATTCAATCTCGCGCAAGGCCGCTTCCAGGAAGGAAGGGTGGTCGTTCAATAATATTGATTAATCCTATCGAAATTTTGAAGACAATAAAAGAAAAACAAAATTTGTCACAAGTTGTCAAAACTGTAGTTTGGTTAAAATTTTTCTAAATTTAGACAACAATGCCAAACTTTAAATTTCGACTAAAAAAATGAAAATAAACATTGCCTATAAGTTTATTAAAACTTTTCTTACGGGTATAAAAACTTAAGTGTTAAAAAAAGGAAAAAAATTAATTTTAATTCATTTACAACCTTTAATTTCGGAGTCTTTTTCGTTCTACAATATATTTTATTGTTAATGTCAATAAGTTTAATTCAAGTTATAACAATCGAGTGACACAGGATTTAAACTTTATAACCAAAATTTTTGCATGTTTTTTTTTAAAATAATTAAACGTTTATATACGTTCAATAAAACTATTTTTAAACCTGTAGGAAACGTTTATTTTATTTTTTCAATTGAAATTTAAAGTTTGGCATTTTCTCGTTGCCAAAATTCAGGAAAAGCTTTGTCAAACTATAGTTTTAATCAAGTTTGACAAAACTTGTAATATTTAAAAAATAAAATAAAATAATTGTTTTCTAGCTTTCGTCGCAAAAAAATTTGTTTTAAAATATAATATCTAAGATTCTTATAACAATTTGAATATTTAGATTGCAGAGATTTCGCACGAGACGTTCCGCGTTATAAATTAGGTTGAGCGATCAGAAGCGCACTCGTACAACCGCGTGCATCTTGCAGACGAATCGCAAAACAGGTAAGGCCTAGGTACACGAGAAAGTAAAGTGATTTTTCAAGAGTGGATTAAACCAACACTTTAAATACAAGAAAAGTGAAAGTTTCTGGTATATCATCGTATATACGTATATACGTATGGTTTAATCAACTCGAGGAAGGGGTTATACCAGTTCTCTCGGGTTTCAATAATTTCACGCTTTATCGCTATTCTTATGCACGAAGGTTACTTAATCCTTCCACCTTATTTACATGATACTGACTACTGTTACGCCAAGGATTAACTACAATTAAAGTACCAGCCACCTTCCCTTTCTACCTTTTATTTTTTGATGTATTGTATTATTAAGAGTTTCTTCGTAATTCGGAATTCGTTGTCGATCGGTCGAAGGTGAATAAACCCAACCTTTCGCGTTAAAACACGTCAAACTCCGCAAAAACTAGGTGAACAAAAAAAAACACTGGTTAGAATAGAATTGAAATTTCTATATATATATATATACACAAGCGTTCGAAATACTCATACGTGAAGTTGACCTACGTATTCTCGCAAGATAACCTGTAACCTCTATGAGCGTATAGCTGACGTAGCTCATGGAACAGTTGACAGTGTCGTTAAGCTGACTGAGAAGTTAGAGGACGTGCTTTTCATCGAGGCGATCGTGTAAACAGGTTATACTCCGGCTTCTTAGAACTTGTATACGTAAGATCATAACGCTCATTAACTGCCCTCTCTCTCTCTCTCTCTCTCTCTCTCTCTCTCTCTCTCGCTGTCTATCCTCCTTTTCGTTTTATTACACTGTCTTACTTTTTATTTTTCTCGTTGTTAATGTAATGCAACCTAGTACCTACGAATAAGATGAGAAGCGATTCTTCGTACCGTATGGGCAAACAGATAGAATATCTCGTTGCGCACAATGATATTCAGCGGAACAACGGTTCGAGATCTTTGGTATAAATCCGCTAGTTAAATATATTAACTCGTTACACGTCAAACGAGGAATGCATGTAAATCCATCCTTCGGTGAGATTAATAACAGTTATAAATAATCGGTAAGTATTGTACGAATTTTTAGATAAAACTTCCACGTATAGTGCACGTTTACGCGTAAAAATCGTTAAGGTATTTATGAAGCTAGTAGAGTATCGTTATCAGAATGCGACAAATGTCTGAAAGTGGATTTTGCACTGATTAACTGAACGTGTTAATCCTTAAATACTCACGCGCTCCTTTACCCGGTAATCGTGAAAATAAATTAAAAATGTTTATTGCGCGCGAGCGTATGGATTTTCAGACCATTTATGCTATTAAATATAATCAGCTGTTTATTTTAAATTTATTTAGGAATATTACGTTAAAAACAAATAGTTTAGTTTTTAAATTAATATAGAAATTTTGTTGGTCTTGCTGAGCTAACGTCTAACGACTCTAAGAACTCCAAGTTGCTCGCTCGAAAAGGCACGACAATTCGCCGCGTATCAATCCCGAAGACAACATTATGAAGGCCACAAGCCGCCAGACATAAACCAAAAGGAGAAAGAAGAAGCAAATAAAATACTAAGTTATAAAATTGAAAATATTTTAATAAGAAAGAAAGAAATTTTAGGTCTATGTGTTTCGTCTTGGGACCGTCTGCCAGAACTCATCAGTGGGGCGCAGATGGTCCCTGCCCCAGACACACAAGACAATATTATTGAATCAAAATAATGATAAACTTAAATTTTGGTATCGTAAGAACGAATAAACGGAGCCTATATAAGTACACATAAGGTGGAAAATCTGATTGTGGATGGAAAATTTTTTAAAATAGTTTAGTTTGTTATAATTTGTATGTACATGTCCTCTTTGTAGAAGACGTCTAGAGTTTAATAGTAAATTAAGATATCGCGGAGGAAAAAAGCGTGCTCGTGTAAGAAAACAACAGGTTCTTGGTAACAATGGAGACAAAGCCCACCGGCATCCAAAAACTGTATTTGGAAGGACCCCACCAACCTGAATATCCGATGAGCCTCCGTCCAAAAGGGAAGACTCGAAATCATCGTGCAAATGATCTTGAAGGATAAACCCGCGTGATAGAGAGAGAGAGAGAGAGAGGGAGATGTACGGTATAGGGTACGTCGATGTGAGCGCCAAAAGTCAAAGCGTATGCAGAGCGTCGACAATAAGAGCCATAGGGTTAGCGCGTGCCTGGGCTACAAAATCTTGTCGCATCCTTGAATAATATGCGGTGCAATGTCGAATGCCAGCACGCGAGAGTGTGTACGACCGGGAAACTCTTTGCATTGCAAACGACGCAACGAGACGCTCTCTTGACGAGAGTGCGAGCGTTAAATCCGATTCCACTATTCCACCCAAAATACTTGGATGCCCGTAACGATTTTTATTCACCTGGGATCAAGCATTCTTTTTAATCTCAACCTGTGTCCACAACAACATTTACATAGAAGGCAAAGTAATGCAGCTACCGATAGTTTGATCAGTCTAGGTCAAACATTTTTCTCGTGGTTGGCCAATTGGCCATAAGAGTAAGTGGAAGAGAAATATTGGTAAACGTATACAGCTATAACCTCGGAACGTATATATACGTTGTAGTACGTCTATATTTTAGTGTCACCATCGAGTGTCCTCGACAATTAACAAACCATAGTAACGAGAATTTATGTTTATCGGGAGTTTTGGAACATCATGGTCGAAGAAAGAAAGGTGTCGTGTGTCGTCGTCGTTGCGCACGCGTCTTCATTAAGTCCGTGTCACCCGGCCGAAACTGAGGATAATACAATCCTCGGGCTTATGAAAGTCGCGGAGTTTTCCTCGATCCCCTGGTGGTTTTACTACCTCGTTTCGTAACGCGAACGCCAAGTGGCAGCCGCGGGAGAGGTTTCTAAACGCTTTCCGTCTATTAGCCGTAAATTACGTAACGACTTCCAGTGCTTTAACGTTCAAACGCCTCCTCGGGTTTCCGTGAAGGAGGGAGGAGGAGGATGAGGAGGAGGAGGAGGACGAAGAGAAGGAAGGGAGAGAGAGAGAGAGAAGACTTGGCAGATACTCCTTTCTCTCCTATCCCTTTACTTTTAGTGCGCGGGAAAGGTCGAGTTTTTAATGGGTTGGATCTATCAAGTTGATACTTGATGCGCCTTCCTCTCCGGGTATTTTATGAGAAGAAACTCAACTCAGATACAGAACGGTTGGAAGTGAATCGAAATTGTTGGAAGATGATACCTTCATCCTTTTTACTAAATTATTTCGTGTATTTTTCAGGTTATTAACTCCATCCCTAGTTAATTAACAGATTTTTCTCCAATTTAATTGTTACCTCGATTCACCCTTTTTCTTCTTCCTATATTTCCCCCGAGATAACGTTCAAACTGAATTATTCCGATTAACAGCTAATTTCAAATTAACTCTTCTCGCGATCGTATTAGGATGGAATACCTTGGAAATTGAATAGATATTGCTGACGATGCGGTTACAGGGGGATGCTTTAAACTACCGACGCCTTTAAAACCCATAACTGCAAGAACACTCGGTCCAAAGTATAGTCGTTTTTGTTTTTTTCTCATCGTATAAATCTTATACCTTCTCGATATCAATATTCGCAAGCTGCTTCGATTGAATAATGATGAACCGGCGCGACCTATACAATCAGAGTTAAAAATAAAAATAAAAAAAATCACCTGTAAATACGAAATCTGGAGAACTTCAAACTGTCGGGCGGAACCATTTTTCCGAGTAAAAAATATTTCGGTAATTTAATGATCGATCGCGAAAAAAAAATGAAATACCTAGCGAGTACAGAAAGATAGGGGAGGGGTAAAAAAAAAGAGGTGAACGTCAATTCGCGAGCGATTAATCATGCAATACAAGCCGATGTATAAATGCGTTATTACGGGGAGCGAGCGCGTAAATGATTCATTGGTCAATCGGGTCTAGCGTTCGTCAGTTGAATTATTTGACGCGCCACCCATAGAACGTTTGTTATTTTACTTTTTTTTTTCATTTCGTTCGAAAAGAGAATTTATTCGCTTAATGCATTATGAAAAGACAGTATCCAATGAATGATGAAATTTGTGCTCTTTACGCGTGTTTCTCTGAGTGTTTCGCGCAGGTGGAAATCTCGTTATATATATATATACACTTGATGACCGCAACAGCGAAATTGTTATTTCGCGTCGTTAAATACGACGGTTTGTTTATGAAACATTGTTGTTAAGTTATAAAATCGGCACGATATTACCTATTATTGACGTCTATTGTGCATTTTTAGATTCCATTGTATTTTGAGGTTATGTTTGTCAATTTCATCGGTAGCACTCTCTCATTCGAATGAAAACATTGAATATATATATAATACGAATGCGCGGCATTAACTTTGTTTTCCTTTCTTTGATTCTCGTGTTTAGTTAAACGGAACGATATTTTTATTTCCCGAGCTAACATTTGAAAACAATACCGCATTTGAAACTTTTTCCAAAAGTTCTAAAATTTGCTTGTGTATCAACTAATTGAACCGTAGTGCTGCAACTGCCGGAATTATTATAACAAAAACTCCAAAAAAATTATCTCGTTACGGCTTTTTAAAAAAATTTACAAATCGTTAGGATTAAATGCAGTACACACACACACAAACATCACATGGGAAGTACCAGAAAAACCGTAAAAGTCTATTTGACGCGAACGGTGCGTAACGATAAAAGTGAACTTTAAATTTAGCGATAATGTTTACGCAGGCAGTTAATTCAAGTAATTATGCGTATAACCTTTATTTTCGTATAAAACTTTAACGCCACGCGCAGACGCTATTTTTCATAAATACCCGTGGATAATTTAAATGCCTATCAACCTAAGAAAATTACATTTACTATTTTGTAACCACAATATAATCGATGAAACATCAAAACCTCGGTGTTTGTGTTTGTGTGCGTACGCGCGCGCGCGTATACATATAATTAACTACAACTCACTTCACCAGGCATGAAGCCAAAAAATATGGAATATACAGAGAGAGAGAGAGAGAGAGAGGGGGGGGGAGGGAGGAAGATACATAAAGCGATGCGCACGAGCGAGGGTAAAAGCATTGCGTCGTAAAAGCACACGATAGCATATAACTAGCGGACTAGAAAGCTTTGATAATAAGCTCAAGCGTCAAAAATATCATCGCCCACCGGCTCGTTACAATTGTTAATTTGCATGATATACCCAAGTTATTTGCATTTTTTTATTCCGGATACGATACACTCGATTCTTTCTCTCTCTCTCTCTCTGTCTCTCTCTTTCGCCTTGTCCCCGAAAATGTTTCAAAGCCTATTTTAATTTTTTTTTTCATCAACTGGTAGACTCTATGAATACCAAAATGTCGCGCGATGAAATTCTCGTTAACGGTATCATTTGTTTACGTGAATACAAATTTTAAGGAAGATTTGGTATAGATTGTGAGTAACAAGAGGTTAGTGGGCTGGAAAATATTACGAGTATCTTTTTTGTATGTACGTTATTGTATTGAATAGAGTGTATATCTGATCGAGGACTCGAGGAGGAGGACATTACCCAGTCTAATAGCGGAGCATTTTCGTCATAATGCGAAAATGGAAAATACATTTGCCGATACTCGAGATTTTAGGCGTGTAGATATATACCGGGAGGGGGGGGTGGAATTATTACTCCATTGTAGCACACCGGAAGCTGTTGTGGAAAAGTTATTGACGTCGCTGATGTGGAACTAATGGATTTTTATTCGCTTTTTCGCTAATCTCTCTTTGATACCCCCGTAATAACTATAATTCAACTGACAAACATGAGATTTCTCAGAGATCTAACAAAGCGTTTGTCAATTATAAAATGTATTTATACGTGTCAATGAGCATTATCCCCAGCGCCGTCAATATTTCAAATTGCCGCGAACAAGAGAAAAGAAATAAGGAGAAAATAGAAATAAAAGTAAAAAAAGTAAAAGCTTCTCGAGGAAATTAACGATCGTGGAGTTGAAAGTCTAAGGGATCCTCGCATCGACTGAGAGAAGGGTGGAAAGGCAACTGTGCGAGGAGAAGAAAGAAGAAGAAGTAGAAGAAGAAGAGGAGAAAAAGGATGTCAAGTACGCGAACCACGAACGACAAGTGACTCGCAAACTTCCGTCCGGCTGGGTGAAGTTCCTACCTCCTTCTTGTCCAGAGATCCGAGATAATTACAGGGCTTGAAGACACCTTAACCTCGTCACGGGAAACAATGTTGAAAAGTAAATTCACCTTATTTTGCACTCGACGAAATATAAGAGTCGAACAGTGCATTTTAACTTTGACAATAAAACGTCTAAATATAACCTCCCTATTTATTTACAAGATACAATGTTTACATTCATTATTAATCTCCTTTAAAACTTTGACGAACAAAAATGAGCATTACAATTGATTTAAATCTCGTCTTAATCATTCCGAGAATATATTACGAAAAAACTATACATAAAAAGTACGATATCAACTGATCAATCATATTTTCTTGGAGGCCAATCTCTTCCCGATCTCGGTAAATAAATACACCTTATCCGCGTGTAATCGCGAACTTACCACACCAAAATTTCCCAAACTGATAATTTTGTTCGGCAGGAAAGCAGCGCCCTCGCGTTTCGTACAATATTATTTTTCGTTTGTGCAAAACCGTAATTACCAAAAGCGGAAACGTATATTACACCAACGGAATGACGCAAAGGGGGGTCAAGGCGCCACGTACAAAATTGACGATATAACGGATATATTGTATGTATGATATGTATGTATATATGTATATGTATATACGCGTTGTATAGAACGCGTGCCACTGATCATAAAGTTAGTCTCTTGAACCCACAAAACCGATCGTTTCGTTATATTTTATGATGGAGACGAACCTTTTGCCCGAGGAGAATAAAAAAGTTGCGTTGTAAAATTGCGCAATGGTTTAATATTTACGCTGTACACTGCCGGATGTCGGGGGGGAGGGGAGGTACTATTTTTTAGGGGTATACGCTAACTTTTCAAACATTGACCGCGTATTCCTGCATTGTGTGTGTGTGTGTATCGGATGTGTACATGTACGCGTCTCTATATATATATATATATATAACCAAAGTTTAAGGACCGTAAAAAACGGAGGGTATTGAAATAAGATGTCGAATTTTATAGGGGATTATTAAATATTTGATAAGAACCTACGGCACTGTTTCACGTGGGTTTACATTGTAAAAAAAACGTCGGATCGCTTAACTTTGTTACAGCTCCACCTGAGCGTATTATCAAATAATAAAAATATGCAGATATTTATTTTTCAGTGCTGATATCCATTGAAATCTAATAGAAATTAGTATAACTTTTAAAGAATAATAAAAGTTTAACGACTAATTCGACTTCATTTTCTTATGAATTTCATCACGTATCAAAGAACGTTCCAAATAAAAGTGTCTAACTGAATAAAAAATAAGTTAAGAAAATCTATAAGATAAGATATACCTAAATGTTATTTCGCAAGATATTCTATAACGGACAAAGTGAGAACGATAGATCCAAAGACAATCCAATTACACGAATTCTATTAGATCAACAATTACGAATCAATGAAGTAATAAAATTATTTGGTTTGAACAAGTTGGTTTTCCGCTTCCTTAATTGGAATCCAGTGTGCACAATGCAACCAGATAGGAATCTCCAGTTTCACTTATGAAACAATTGTATAACCATTACAAACACTATTAAAATGTGACACTTTACCATTTTCGAAACAATTACTACCTCCACAATTTTCGAAGATTACGTATTATACGTGCAAATTGAAAAATACATTTTTCATTATTATTTCTTTACTTTATAAATTATGTGGAAATACTTTTTAGAAAAGTAGATATCTATCGTTGATACTACTAGAATTGTTCTTTACAAAACATTGTAATATTTATTTAGTTTAGACAATTTTACTTTTTACGGACTTTCATTTTCTTTTTGTTATAGAATAATCAAGATAAAAAACACAATTCATTATCTACACAGATGAATCTATTTGTAGTTTTTATGGCGTGTAGTTCTATTAATGGTTAGAAATTTTTAAAAATTTATAATGCATAAATTAATATTTAGCATTTTAAACATTGTAATTATTAAATACTGCAGTAAAAGAGAAAAATTTTTTTTTTTTTTGGTATCATTACACTGAGAAAGATGGTATATTAAAAATTACTGTTAAATAATTAAATTTAAAATTAATTTTTATTGATTATTTTTATAACAAATATTACTAAATATACGCGTTAATATTTGCTATAAAATAAAGTCAAAATTGTGATAATTGAAGTATATCCGCATGTTACTATAGAATAGTCGGACGTATTAGAAAGTTAAGCGGATAGGGATGCACGATTGGCATAAATTGATGCGCTTCGCAAATACCGACCAAAACACTTATATTGGATATAGTTATTTTTAATACACCAATGTCCTCAGTGTATTAATAAAAAAAAATAAATAAAATTTAAAAACAATTTATTTTACGTCGAAGTTGTTAACTTTTATCGAGATGGCGTTGGGTGCTTCATCATTTTTACACTTCAAAGTGTTTTCTACTACGTAATATAATATTTCCAATAAACGAAGAAAATAGCAACTAGTTTGCGAGAAACAAAAATTCGAAGAGCTAATTGTCCATACTTAATAGACAACCGGAGACCAAATGAAAGAAGAAAAAAATATTAATACTACAAACTACATTTATATGTATTTACAATCTACATATATTTTGCACGCGTTTCAAATGTGCCATATAATCCTGACAAATCCACGAGAGGAAGAAACAAAAATTGACATCACTTAGCTTCAACATCCGAGTTGATAAGAAAAATGTCGGCCGTATTAAAGATTCACAGGGCGAGTGTGTATGTATATATAGATCGGAACTTCATAAAAGGAAAGGGATCGTTCGATTATCGAGAGCAGAAAATTGAAGAGCGCACATCCGGCGATTTTCGTTCTATAAGGGGGAAAACTCGTGTAACCAGTTTCAAATGGGTATGTATGTATACTCCACACAGCCGGACTTCAAACAAGGGGGCGTCCATTTAACTTGGTTATCACCCGTCATCTTCTAATTGCACTTAAGAAAGTATCGATGGGAACGAGGACCATTTTACAATTGTGAACGGTAGTAAAGTTTCGTCTACGTCTCCACACCAGGAGAGATGATTTTTATAACGATATACATCCTGAAGTTCGCTGTACTCTTTAAAACGTTTTCGTGGAAAGTGAACAAGCGTTCGGGCATATCTTTCAATATTTTTCACTTCAAAGAAAAATTTATCAGTTATTTTTTTTTAAAATTCGTCGTCGCGATATTTTTATATAAAGAAAAGAACGGTTGAATTATACTCGGGGTATTCACGTTACGCTGTGTTAAATGTTTTTTATTTTCTACAAGTGCTTTTAGTACGTTTAATTTTTAATTAATCCTGTTCACTTTCCGATTACGATCAAAAGTTTCAAGAGCTATTAAACCAAGATTTATTTATTTTTTCTCGATGGGATATAGCCCATTATTGAAAATATACGTCAACGAGAGTATATCCATTAGAGTATTTAAGCGCATCAATTCGATAAAAATGATCAGTGAATCAAATAATTTACGACCAAGTATAAAATAAATTTCTATAGCAACAATGTCTTCAATTATTTATTAGGAAATATAAATACTTCTTTACGTTACTGTCGAAATAAAAACGTGTTGTTTATTCATTACGATTTAACAGTAGTGAATACGTAATTTAACTAAATGTAGTTTTAGCAGTAAGTCTTTCTTGGTTAATCGAAACCATTTTTAAGTTTCATGAAAAATTCATTAATATCATATAGATACTACGATAAAAATATGAAATAAAATGTAAACAGATGTATTAATTTTTAAAATTTAAAGTTCGCTGATTATCACTTGCAAAACTTTTGTTACCGATAGACACAGGGATTGAGAGTGTGATTAAAATAACGTGTACGGCTTTTTTAAGGCATTTTTATGCGCGCGAAATTTGCGATCCCCGCACCTCTCTCGCGTGACTGTTCACGGCAATGTGGCCCCTTTGTTATTAGATCCCACGCGGGAGGTGACTCCCAGCAGAAATGTGGATCAGTATGCGCGAATTGATGATTTCGTGGCTTTTTGGGCCGAGAGGCGGGGAGGGATCGATTCTTCGAGCGCACGCGATCAGCTGATGTAAAAAATCAATAAACTGCGCCGATCGAAGCGCTAACCAATCTCTCGATTCCTGCGTCGAACGAAAAAACAAAACTTGCGGCCGCCGCGATATGAACAAAATGTAAGCGGCGCAGGGAAGGGGGAAAAGCGACGTCTCGCTTGTCTTTTTTGGTTTATTCATTCGCTTTGCGACCGCTACAGAAGCAAATACAAAATAAAACTTATATATATATAAATCAATTTGGATCACCGTTATTTTCTATTCCCAACAATTTGGTGCCGAAACCCGGGATTATTTACGGGTATCTTGAAATTGAAGAAGACTTGAAGATTTCCTGAATTTCGTTTGAATTTAAAGAAATTTTGAACTTGGCCAAAATTCGGAAAATCTTTTCGCAAGATGCCACCGAAGAGAAAGTTATTGAAAGCATCTATCAAGAAAGAAGAACCAGCCCTGGAGAAGCGAACTCGCATGGGAAGACCGACTCGGACTACGGCGAAGGAGGTGACGACGGGCACACAGACCGAGGAGCGCGCATGCACACCTCCGTCAGACAAGCCGATTTCACCGGAGGTTCGCGTGCAGTCAGCGACAAGCAGAAAGGTCTACGTCCAAGCGTCCAGTGCATCGCTTAGGGGCAAGCCACGAATCATCGAGGATATTTTACTCAAGGACAACGCGATCATGACGGCTACTACGACAGCGATGCCTGTGAGAGAGGCGACGGAGATGACGGCGGGCAACGACGTCGACGTTGACGATGACGACGCGAAGGTTGCGGCATCTCCGAGATTCGACATCGGTTCACCAGTAAACATAGTCAACAGTACGAGAATGAGTAATGTATCCGAAAATTTTATTGGCAATGCGACGCCAGATGTGATACAGCGCTTTTCCGATGTTTTAATGTCGACATTGCAAGCGGTTCGCGAATCTTCTTTCGGGGAAGTGAATACCCGATTCGTAAATCGAATGACCTCCGCGAAAGCGTTACCGACATTTTCTGGAGATCCACTGGAGTGGCTTCATTTTAAAAAGACCTATGAGTCGACGTCGCAACTCGGCGAGTATAGCGATCGCGAAAATATTGCGCGACTTTTCGATGCGTTGAAAGGCGATGCTCGCGAGACGGTCAGCACGTTGCTCGCTACGAGTCAAGACGCAAATTCGGTGATGAAAACTTTGGAGCTTCATTACGGTAATGAACGCGTAATCGCGCGAAAAATTGTCAATGAAATAAAAAGCTTGCCCGATATAAAAGCCGACAATGGAAAATTGATTATGTTCGCGTCGAAATTAAAAAGCTCAGTTTCCGCGTTTCGCAAACTTAACCTTATAGGTTACTTGTATAGCCCCGAACTAACGCAGAGTATCGGAAGTAAGCTTCCTGAAAGTTTAAAATTCTCGTTTAATAAATATTCGGCCGACGCACCTCATGATGTTACGGAGCTTGAAAAGCTCGCTAATTTCTTGTTTGAACAAGCGGAGCTCGCGGTAGCCGGTGGACTTTTCGAAACGGAAGAAATTCCTTCTCCGCAGAAAAAACGAATGTCGCGTATTAATCCGGTAAAAGTATATGCAACTGCTCACGAGAAAAATGATACATGCGAATCGAGCGTTTCAAACACGTGTCCGATATGTAATCGCGAAAACCACAAACCGGCGAAATGCGCATCTTTTGCGAAAGAAACTCTCGAACGACGATGGTTTTTAGCGAGAAAGTTTCGCTTGTGTTTTAAGTGCCTCGATGAAGGGCATTCTAGCGACAATTGTAAACTCGATAATTGCGACCAATGCGCCAAGCCTCATCACGCGCTTTTGCACAACCCGCGACGAATGAAGGTTAGGCGTGATAACCTAAAAAGATCAGTGACGCGCTCGACCCAACAAGTCAACGGAAGTTCGACAAACGCGAATAAGTCTTTCTGACTAGGCAGCGAGTACGCGTTATTAAAGATTTTGCCGATAAAGATTTCGGGCCCAATGAAAACATTAAGCACATTTGCGCTGCTTGATGACGGTTCGACCGTTACATTGATTAGCGAAAAATTAAAACAAAAGTTAAACATTTGCGGTCGACATATTTCCATCGGGTTGAAGGGAATCACGGATCGCGGAACGGTAAAAACAAGCTGCGAAAGGGTAAATTTTAAGGTTATCGGCGACAAGGAATTTTACATTAATAACGCGATTGCTGCTCCGCGGTTGTCGTTTCCTGTACAAACTTTAGACGAAGAAGTAGTTCGATTAATCGCGAAAACGCAGAGTGTGTTTATTCAGCCATATATCAACGCGCAACCTGAAATTTTAATTGGACAAGATAACTGGCGCTTGCTCGCGACTTCCGAAACGCGTGAAGTTGAAAATTCTTCTCTTGCGATTTCGCATACACCTTTAGGTTGGGTGGCGCATGGTGTTGCGAATATTGACCGCGATTATAAAATTATCAGCACAGTTCAGGTATTTAAAGAAATTGTTCCGATAAAGTTGGGCGAATCTTTTCAATTCGAAAATGAGCAACTGGATAGTCTAGTAAAAAAGTATTTTGCATTCGATAATTTTGGTGAACGCGAAGCGGATCGAATTAGTCCAAGAAAGCATAGAATTTTAGAAATTTTAGAAGGAACTACGAAATTTGTAGGTGACAAATGGGAAACGGGCTTAATTTGGAATGAAAAGCGAGCGCCGCAAGTTGATAGTCGCGTGACAGCAATTAAAAGATTATTTTCGTTAGAAAAGAAGTTAGACAAAGACAGCGAATACGCAAAACTATATTATAAGGAAATGAGTCGGTTTATCGATAACGGTTTCGCGAAGAAGATTGATGACGAAGAAAGCTCGCGAATTTGGTATCTCCCGCATTTTGGCGTTCAAAGTCTAACCAAACCGGGAAAAGTGAGACTCGTATTTGATGCAGCGGCGAAGACTCACGGTATAAGCCTTAACGATCAGCTGGACTCGGGTTTAGATTTGCTCCAATCGTTGCCGGGAGTTTTGTTGCGTTTTCGCCAATTTGCGGTAGGATTCAAGGCTGACATAAAAGATATGTACTTACGCGTACAAATGCGCAAAGAAGATCGCGGAGCGCAACGGTTTTTATGGCGTGGATCGAACCGACGAAAATACCCCGATACGTACGAAATGACATGTTTAGTTTTCGGCTCGAATTCGTCCCCTTGTAGCGCGATGTATGTAAAAAACAGGAATGCGCACGAGTTCGCTGTTGCCAAGCCTCGCGCGTCTGAGAGTATAATAAAAAATTCTTACGTTGACGACTATTTGTCCAGCGCGATAAATGTTAATGAAGCGAGCGAGCTTATTCGTGATGTAATTTTCATTAACTCGCGAGCAAATTTTAAAATGCATAGTTGGGCAAGCAACAACGAAAACGCTCTTTGCGCCATTATCGCTTCTTCAAATCAAAATGCAAAAGAAACGTCATTGTGCGACCGAGGGGGAGAGCGGGTATTAGGTTTAAAGTGGAATACGCATACCGATATGTTAGGGTTTAATGTGGGTTTAGAACGCATATCGACAGATTTGTTGAATGGGTCGCGAAAACCGTCAAAACGGGAGTTTTTACGTGTGATAATGTCGGTTTTCGATCCTCTTGGCATTTTAAGTCCTTTTACCCTACGATCGCGAATTATTATGCAAGAGATTTGGCGCAGTAGTATCGGGTGGGATGATGAATTACGCGATGAAGAACAGGTTAAATGGTTCGCGTGGGTGAAGAATTTACGCGATATACACAAATGTGTAATTCCTCGATGTCTTACTCCGAAACAAAAATGTTTTAAATCCGCGCAGTTACACGTTTTTTGTGACGCGAGTATGACAGCTTACGCGGCAGTGGTATACGCGCGATTCGAAATTTCGGACTCACCTGCCATGGTCTCTATTGTTATGGGTAAATCGCGAGTTGCTCCGATTAAACCATTATCTGTTCCTCGTCTAGAATTGCAGGCGGCGTTACTCGGTGCGCGTTTAATTAATGCAGTCGAAAAAGAACTCGAAATCAAATTCGAAGGTCGATTTTTGTGGTCGGATTCGCAAACTGTAATACGCTGGATTAAAACGGAGCCGCGAACACGACAAATTTACGTAGCGCATAGGTTAGGAGAGATCAGCGATTTGACAAAAAGCTCTGAGTGGCGATGGGTCCCGACACACGAGAATCCAGCAGATGTTGCTACGCGTTGGTCAACAGAAAGTTTAAAAACGACAAACCCATGGTTTAGTGGTCCGAGTTTCTTGCAACTGTCAGAGTCTAGCTGGCCTATTCAGAAAGCACTGAGCGATAGCGAGAAAAGGTCGATTGATGAGATCGAGCAGCGAAAAGCGTATGTGTCCGTTATCGCGACAGCACATAATGATTTACCTTTGCTTGCGCGTTTAATTGGTTGGCGAGGACTCTTGATTTTAGCGCGACGCATAAAAAAGGTCGTCGACCGTTGGCGCAAATGTACGCGTACAGATAATTATTACGATCAAAATGAACTTGAAAAATATTGTTTTCGCGAGATGCAACTTGAAAGTTTTAGTAAAGAAATTAAATCGTTGAAAAATAATAAAAATATACCTAAACAAAGTAAAATTCGAAATGTGCGACCTTTCCTCGATGATACCAGTTTAATGCGTGCAGAAGGTCGTGTAAGGAAAATCGATGATGTGGAATTTGAAAATCATCCGATTATTTTAGACGCGAAAAATAGTAAAACTAAATTGCTTATTGCGGAATATCATCGGCGTTTTTATCACGGAAGTAACGAAACGGTGGTGAATGAAATGAAGCAAAAATTCTACATCGTCGGTCTTCGGAATGCGCTTAAATCTTTCACATATAATTGTCTAGCTTGCAAACTGCGAAAAGCGAAACCGCAAAATCCGATGATGGCATCGCTCCCTAAATGTCGTTTAGCTTATAAGCTAAGGCCCTTTACTCATTGCGGAATAGATTATTTTGGTCCTATATGCGTGAAAATTGGGCGAAGACGCGAAAAACGTTGGGGGGTGCTTTTCACCTGTCTGACAACGAGAGCTATACATATCGAATTGGCGAATTCATTGACAGCGAGTTCCGCAATAATGGCCTTGCAGCGATTGTCCGCGAGGCGAGGATCGCCTGCTGTTATATACAGTGATAACGGAACGAATTTTCGTGGCGCGTGTAAGGAGTTGCAAGATGGAATCGCTATGTTGGATAAAAATAAACAACGGGAATTTGCATTAAAAAACGGCATAAAATGGTATTTTAATCCGCCCGATTCACCGCATATGGGAGGCGCATGGGAGCGCATGATTAAAACGGTAAAAATAGCGCTTAACGCGACCCTTAAAAATCATGCTCCTAGCGAAGAAATATTACATACTTTACTTGTTGAAATCGAGCATTCCGTCAACTCGCGACCACTCACGCACGTATCGACAGATCCCAGAGACGATGAAGCACTAACACCTAATCACTTCTTGATTGGCGAATCGTCGGGAGAATTCAAATTAAATAATTATGACGCGTTAAATTTATGTACAAAAAAACAGTGGCGAATTTCGCAATCGTTCGCGAACCATTTTTGGAATCGGTGGCTGCGAGAGTACTTACCCACGCTTTTAACTCGTGAAAAATGGCTTAGTAAGACGTTACCGTTGAAAATCAACGATCTTGTATTAATTGTTGATACGCAAGCGCCACGAAACGCGTGGAAAAAGGGGAAAATAAGCGAAGTTTATCCAGGCGCCGACGGCGAAACGCGAGTCGCGAAAGTTGTAACCACATCTGGTAATTTTGTACGTCCAGTTCACAAGCTTGTACGTTTGTTTAGTGACAATGATGTAAAAAATTAATTTAATTATTTACGAGGGGGAGAATTGTTACCGATAGACACAGGGATTGAGAGTGTGATTAAAATAACGTGTACGGCTTTTTTAAGGCATTTTTATGCGCGCGAAATTTGCGATCCCCGCACCTCTCTCGCGTGACTGTTCACGGCAATGTGGCCCCTTTGTTATTAGATCCCACGCGGGAGGTGACTCCCAGCAGAAATGTGGATCAGTATGCGCGAATTGATGATTTCGTGGCTTTTTGGGCCGAGAGGCGGGGAGGGATCGATTCTTCGAGCGCACGCGATCAGCTGATGTAAAAAATCAATAATCTGCGCCGATCGAAGCGCTAACCAATCTCTCGATTCCTGCGTCGAACGAAAAAACAAAACTTGCGGCCGCCGCGATATGAACAAAATGTAAGCGGCGCAGGGAAGGGGGAAAAGCGACGTCTCGCTTGTCTTTTTTGGTTTATTCATTCGCTTTGCGACCGCTACAGAAGCAAATACAAAATAAAACTTATATATATATAAATCAATTTGGATCACCGTTATTTTCTATTCCCAACAACTTTGGAACATAAAACAAGCGACGTTAAAATAATTAAAAAAATATTACATTCTATTATCAATAAATGCGTATGTTTTACTATAAATTTTCGAATTACTGTGTCACTATTAACAACCGTAATTGTGCATATAGATTAACCAACATTAACCTTTACCAAAACACATAAATCAAACCAAATTATACGTAATAATATAATTAATTTCAATATTAATTAATTACTAAAATATCAATTTACATCATTGGAAACAGAAATGCAAGGTACATATTATACTGAGAAGAATGTATAAATAAGAATAAGAAAAATGTATTAATAGTAAAATTTATTATATAATTAATAAAAATTATTATATTTTGTAGTGATACTCAATTTATCAAAAATTTTACACATCAAATATGACACAGTACTATTTAAAGAAACAAAAACTATAATGTTAATTCTAGAATCGAGAACGCCATATGTACTTTCAACCTTAAATATCGCGCTCACTGTTAATGTAAAATAAATCTTTAATGCACGTTTGGTTTTATAAAACGATATATAATTTTATCATTTGACATAAATTAATTTATAGACGAAACACAAACTCATTTCGGAAGTTAAATAAAAATATAACGATATTAATGTTTTGAGAACGAGAAATCTGGTGTAAAATATAAGAACAGCTCAGAATATATATTCTTCTGAAAATGTCGATTTTGCGCGACTTATATACCAAGGCACGCAGGCTCAAATCAACTCATCGTGGATCATCTCAGTTTTTTCCTATCCTTTAAATAATTAGATAATTAATCGAATTAATAAATAAAAGTGTGTGTACAGTACGTATATCTGGTGAAATAGAGAAATAGAAAATAATTTTTTTTTATAAGACTATAATCGTTTTTATATTAGGCATCATAAAAATTATTATATCGTATAATAAAAATTAATACAAAAAATATATATACATTCTTTCCTACAAAATATAATAATTTCTTCTATAAATATCGTAATTTTTCCTATAACATTTCTTTTAGAGTAGTGTATCATAATGTTACGTAATGCACATGGGTACACGTATATATACTGCTTGGAAATATTGCATAAATTAATATGCAAAGCATTTACATAATTAGACAAAAACAATTTTATTAAATTTGCATTTAAGGGGATGCAGACAGAGCCCTGTACAGTTAACCATTCTGGCGCATCATTTTACCGACAATGAAAACAATACTTCGATGTATGCAAATGTATATTCACTTGGTTCTACCCGACCCCTCTCTTCCATCGCTTATATATACAAAAAGCCACGGTTATTTAAAAAAAAATTTGAAAATAATCTCGACGTTTTTGTAATTAAATTTTTTCGAATATTTCCGAATTATCTGCGCGGGTGTACGAGTGTATGCGTATACGTACATGTATGAAGGTGTGTACTTAGGTTGCATACATTTTTCATGTGCAATATATTATTCAAATATTTAATAAGTAAATAAATTACGGATAAAGTGGATTTAAATCATATTTAAAAGTTACTATTAAAAATTCAGCCTATTCGCTGAAGTGACTCCTGAGATATCCTGTGGTAAGCCTATTATAGAAAAAAATCAGAGTACGGAGTTTCAAATTTAATTAAAATAGTTAAGTTACATATAAATTAACCAAAAATTTAAAATAAAAGTTAATAATATAATTCGTTTAAAAAATTAAGAAATGTTTTCAATTGTTATAAAAAAAAATTAATTGTTATATTGAATAGCTTTTTTCAATTTTAACACTACTAGCTGATCCTCTTAAGAATTTCCCGTTTTTTCTCCAATCAAGGATTTTCGAGAGATTTTAAGGTTTTACGGTCAAGGGTGAACACGAACCCTCTGACGCGTAAAATCAAATGTTCCCTTGGGCACCACATACCTGTAAGCTCTCCCTAGGTTTATTCTGTTATTTTTTTGTCTTCTCACTCTCCCTCTCCCTCTCTTTCTCTTTTTCTCTTTCTCTTGGTCCATTACGAGGTCAAGGGATAAGAAAATGAAGGGTTCATGCCAGGTGCGGTATAAAATTCGTGGGTTGGATACGAGCGAAAAAAATAGTAGAAAAACTGACCACTGATCATGCAGGTAATCTTTTAACGATTAGTGTGAGGGCCATTACACGTTATCCTGATGTTTTAGTTCCTCAATTCTCTTATAGTAGATTAAGAGATAAGATTAGCAGAAATAATAGACCTAGAACTGGTGATACGCTTTTGTCGTAACGATCGTTTATTCTTTGTAAAATCCCTATTGATTTAGATGCACAAGTGAGCGGTTTAAAATTTTAATTATGTCGGAACGCGATTCGTAGGGTTAAAAAATAAAAGGGCTTACACCATAAAGAATAAAATAAAAAGTCAATTCGAAACGGTTAGAGCTATTAAATCACACATATTTCCCAACAAACACAGCAATAAACATTTACGAGGCAAAGTAAAACGACGATATCCATTTTTTTTTATACGAAGAGACACGGATAATAAAGGAAAAATGTCGCTAAATTGTTCTCTTAAAACCAAAAGTTTTCGAGGGTTGGAGCGATCAAGTGGGCGAGCACCACGAGTTATAAAACATAAACCGCCAGACCGAAATCGCAAATGGTCGGGAAATTCCAAATTTTTGAAAGCTAGCCTGCTGTTTTATAGGATTTTTTTTTCTTCTTACGTCTGCTTTATACTATTCGCGATTCGAGAAAAGTAGATCAAATTTTTTTTATCGTCGTGAAAATGCAAAAAGGGTAAATATACAGATTTTTATTGTTTCAAGGGAATTGAAAATTAAAGGAATACAAATAAAGTATTATAAATAGTACTTAAATATAAATAATTAAAGTAATATAAAAAAATTAAATTTTATCATTTCTCTCGTAAGTTGTACGGTATTAACCTTTTCGGTCACGCAATTAAGATAAATTGGTCCAAAAGTGTAAATATAGGTTCTCGACGTATTTTTTAACCGGCATGAAACCGAATCATAATGGCGATTCTATAATCTTTGTTCATCAATCAAAGAATTCCAATCATAAAAAGCATGTGTTACTCATTAAGTAAACAATCAAATATTAATCTTAAAAAATATGTTCGTATCCACTAGAATGAAACAGAATTACAGCCGAACTAAGAAATTGAAGAAATTTAGCTTAAAAAATCAATAAAATGTGTAGTTTTAGTTTGAATGTTAATATTAGATTGTTTAGATGTTACAAGCGTTTAAAGTGAAGTCTCTTTTTTCTGGAAATTTTGTTTCAATAGCGTATAACTTTCGTAAAAGTTGATGATTGTTAGAGTCTGCAGCTTTGGATTTTTTTTATATTTTTATATTAGACAAAGTACATGCTATAAGTCTCTTTATAAGTTCAAAAAAACTGTCTTATTAAACACCCTTAAAAATAATACTCAAAGTATTCGAAACCTCTCGAGAGAAAAACATGCAAAATGTATACCTATAAATTAAAATAAAAAAGAAGAAGGAAACACTTAATCCAAACAAACTAGCGTAACGCGAGAGTCTCGAGTAATGGACAACTCGGTCACACGTCGCCGCGATGTTGCAACGACAACCAGCAGGAGCAGGAGCAGCTTCCTCGGCCTAATAATTCCCGAAAATCGTGCAATTTGTTCAGTCCCTCTCTTTCTGGTAACAAAAAAAAAGACGAGGCGAAAGCGAAAAGTTCGCGATATAAAAGGGGAAAAAGAGGAAAGAGATATTCGGGGCAGGAGGACAATGGGTGGAACCTATTACCAGATGCAGCCACCGTTTCCGAGGTAAATGGAGTGGCTTCTCAACGAATGTTCTCAGAGGTCTATATACGACACTACTTCTTTCTAAAAGCCCCTTCTTTCTTCCTTTCTTTCTCTTCGTTTGTTATGGATCGTCTTTTATTCTCCTTTCCTTTCACTCTCGGATAGAAGAACACAAAAAATTAGTGTTCCCTTATTCCATTTTTTTTGTTTTTTTTTCTTTCTGGCTAACGTTCAAGCATCAGGTGTCGGATAATCTCTGCGATTTAACGTTTACGTAGTTATTCCCTTTGCGGTGAGTATATGCTAATGGCCTTTATTATACTTTGACTGAAACCGACCGATGATATTATTTTGATGGTTTTGCTCATTGTCCGAGGATTTTACATTATCATTTATTATCTCTCGATTATTTGAAACTTCCGGTAATTTGTAAAGTATCAAATCTAGTTCGCCGATTTATTTAAATTTCCATAAATAGACCTCAAAACAATAACAAAAAAAAGAAATAAGACACTCGGAAAAAAAAACTCGTAACAATCGTCGATTCATCGTAAATCATGTTCAGGGTATTATTAACGAAAAATAAAGGAAGAATAAATTATGAATAAAATATATAGTTTCCATGTTTACTAGAATTTTTCCATTATATTCAATACAAAGCACTAGATTGTAAAACAAGACGAAAAGGAAGAAGGAGGAGGAGGAGGAGAAGAAAAAAAGACAATTGTAAACTCATCCTTTCTCGACCTTCTTCCCAAGCTCCTGATTCGCATCGGTTGTCCTACCGAGCGAATTTCGCGGCGTCGCCATTGTTCTCCAGTTTCGTCAACACGTCGACGAAAAATAAAAAGGCAGGAGGGACGTAGAAGGGGGAGAGAAGAAAAAAATGAATCCACGTGTTTTGTCGCGCGAGCTCGTGGCGTTACGAAAATGGCGTTAACCAAATCCGGTATACGAAGATCGTTGGGAGATTGCCCGTTTTAAGAGAGAAGGTGTGAATCGCGATTCGGGATGGTGAATAGTCGGCGCTCTTTAAACACTGAATATTTGGAGTAATCGAGGATGGTGATGTATATAATCTGAGAAAGAGGTGACCTTTATTTCATCTAACTGTTTGTATATATGTATATATGCATATATATATGTACCTTGGGAAATGATGTGCATTACGAATGAACCTACGGGATGCTATGGATTTATTCTAATATGATGTGTGTAATTTACATCGTGGGTGCAGATTTTAGATTACGGCCCGTGTTTCCCTAACATTTAACATACATTCTGTACTACTCTTGTTACATTGCATTAGAATTATCAACTGTCGACCGAGTATTTTTCGGCTCTATTGGGGTATCTGTAATATATACCCGTCTGATAATTCAAACAACCGAATCGTCTAGCTCGTTTGATTAGAATCGACCGACGCGTATAAGAAGTATAAAACAAAATTTAACAATTGATTTAATTCTGTGTGAAATTATTTCCAAACGATTATTCTAGTACAACATTTTAAAAGATAATTGAAAATTTCACCTCGTACTACATAACGCGAATTATTAAAATTACAGTAAAAATAGTTTCACATGATGTATTAAAAATAGAATATAAACGTAAAATCGAAAGACAAAAGTAAAATTCTAATTCAATCTCGTCTGTTTCGTTCGAAAGTACGGATGAAAAGGATAATAAAATAATCATCATTAAACGTCGAATCTTGTATTAAAATTCCATTCGTGAATAAATTGAATTAACTTTGGGTGAGAATCGCGAAATAAAGTTGCGATCTTTGTGCGGATCGGACGAGAGAAAAGGAACGGGTGGAAAACCAATCAACTCTTCACTTAAAATTCATAATGCAACCACTTCGCGTGACAAATCCCATCCCTCTCGACTAACGTCGAACCGAGAGATCTCATAACCTACTTAAATAGCAACTCGAATAAAAGTTCAAAGAGAAAGTTTTTCTACATTATAGAAAAAGCTAAAGGAATTTTCTTGATCGTAAGAAAAGGAACTTTGACGACTCAACAGTATATTGAAGATCATAAGCTAAAGGAACTGAAATCGCTAGCGATTTAAAGATTTTTTAGGTTAACCTTTGATTGCCTTGATTGATGTCCAACCGAAGAAAAAAGCGGTGTTTAGTCACTTATTCCGTAGAGTTTGACTCGTAGAATAAATTTTGAAATGAACTTGCTTAAACTTTAGATTTATTCTATATAAAAAAAATTTATTGAATTTTAATTAAATTTAATAATTTTTTTATTTATAACAAGTAAATTTTATTTCTAGTCCACCAACTATTCTTCTATTTCCATTGTTTGGTTAAATATGTATTTATCAAAAGGAATATGCATATAGATTTTCTGCGGAATATCAATTATTTCTAAAGAAATAGGTATAATTATATTTTTCTTTTATAATTTCAATACTACAACATTAATTACAATTCAGTGAATAATCCGTAATTTATAAACCTCAATATACGCGATTTCACTTTATTTGTGCCAATGAAATTAAAAAAAAAAGGAAAAAGAAAAACTTGGACAAACAGAAATCCGAAAAAAATAGAAATACGTCGAAACGAAACAATAATGATACTAGAGACGAAAAAAAGGTAGAAAGAAAAACAACTAAAAATATGTCGTAGGAATGTCCATATATTTTCCACAGTTGACGAAGCACGCAGTGTTTTATCGATACTGCATTTTTACGATGCCGTATAAAGTACGTGTCAAAAACGTCATACGCACTCATACAGAACGATAAATAAGAAAACGAAACATTTTTATAGTACGTACGATAGGTTTCGTTTCAATTAAACTGCATCTTAATTCATCCTATTGGAACTTTTGCAAAAGACGAATATTAATAATAATAACCAAGGAACGGAACGAGAAAGATACTTTTAACCATCCCCAGGTCTCTCTCTCTCTCTGTTTCTGTGTACGTATATATATAACATTATATTATAACCATGTTGAAACCCCCTAGTGAAACAGGAGGAATAAGAGATACAAAGTTGGATAAGAGGCTGGTCGAAAGGTCCCTCGGTCCATTATATATACACCTACCCGCGAGAAATGCAGACTATGGAATATAAAGAAACCGTGGGCTTCCTGAAGAAAGCCGAGCGCGCGTGTGTGTATGTATGAGTCTACGTATATATACAGTATGTTCTAAGAGAGATCCCGCGAATGGATGTGAAAGTCGATAAAGAAAGCACTGCCGTTACTTTTATTTTTCCTTCAGTTTTGCTCCAATTCGACGTGAAAAATGTTTTATTGGAATCGACGACCACCTGCAGCCTTTAGATTTTGGACGACCATTTCCTAAATTACTCATTATTTAGACAATTGGTTATTAAAGCATCCAGATAATAAGAAATATCGTCTACACTGATAATACACTGTAATTCTTAATATTTAAGTGTCGCATGCGCATTTAAAGATAAAATTTTTTTCGAATTTACAGGAAATACAAGTGTATTTTATATTTAAACAGAATGTGTATTTCCTACAAAATACTTACGTGAAGACACGTTATATTTTTGTCTCTTAATATTCAATCCTTAGATGCTTAAACCATTAAAAATGTATATTTGTTTCGAAAAATCAATTTCAAGTTATGATTAACAATTTACTGCAATTCAGACTTCGGAAAAATGAAGAAACTTGCTAGTCCAAATGTCATTCAATTATTATTCATAATCTGAAATTGACATACAATTAATCAAATAATTATACACATATAATAAATCGCAATTTTTTTTTAATTATTACTTCTCCTCTATTTTTGATAAGTTTGCAATAACTTTTTTTCAATTTTATCAAAGCATATTTACCAAGTTTGACAGCATTATTGGTCAAGCTTGAATAAAGTTTTCCAAAAACTCAAGTTTGACTAGACTTTCTTTTCTTTTTCACATGTACCAAGAGAAAATGCGGTATTGATGGTATCAACTAAATACAATATTTTTCTATTTTAAATAAAGTAATAAGTTTCGTATGTTACTAAAACCTCAACAATTAATAATTATTTCTAAATCTTCGCATTGTTTATATAATTATTTATTATCTACTTATGTTGTGTTACTATTAGAAATATAAATTAAACATAAATACTGTGAGTTAACTATTAAGTATTACGGTTTATATTTCTCATGCATTTACTGCAGTATGTGTGGTTTAAATATTAACTCACGCGGAGTAAGTTGCGTTCAAAGCTTTGCGAATTAATCGAGTAGTAAATGCGTACCATTTGAGTGAAATAATTACTTGTATCAGTATACACCTCCGGCTTTGTCTATATTTACTTTTTTCTTTTCTTTCGAATTATCATAGTTTTTTTTGTTTAATTAACATCTCGACACTTTCTTCACGATCCACTTCAAGTTTATCTGTGTAAGAAATGTCATCGTCAGCGCGAATTCCAAGTTCAGAAGCGAAATTTAGAAGTTGTAATTACTTTTACCGTAATTACCTGTACGTATCTGTAATTACCAATACTTCAATCGAAGTTTCATCAAATAAAGTACGTTTACTCATCTTGTTTATATTATTCGAATTTTCCACAAATTCGAATTTCACACGGTCCTTATATGTACATTAGGTTTATTTGAATATAACTTTCTTGATATTTTGATGATATTAAAGCAAATTTTGCATTTGGAAAATCTGACATAGCGTTTAAGTGCATTTTTGCTGTTTATAGTCTATGATTTGGTTAATTCATCTGCTTTTTTATTTTTCCCCGAAAATAATAATTAAAATAACATTTCCGTTGTAAAGTGATAAATAAAACGCTTACAATTATATCCTCGGTAGATTGAAATCAAGATAAGATTCAAATTGATCCTTCGAAAGTTCAAACGTTGTATTTATTTACACTGTAAACGAAAACGAAATCCCACGATCGTCGTCGAAATAGCATTCTCGCATTTTCGGCTGTCGGTAACCTACCAAATGAATAAATTCAACGTATATGCAATAGAATAAATGGGAAAGTATACATAAATACGCGGAAAAGGGAAAATGAAAGGGAAACGTTTTCGAATAAATATAAGAAATATAAAAGGTATACACGTATGCGGATAGTACGTAAGGAGAAGTCAATTACCGTTGGCAACGATACGCGCCGCCGACGTCTAGCTCCTTATCTCGTGTATAGCTGTCTCTGGATGCTGCTATTAATTAAGACTCACCCGGACACCCGGCGACAATATTGTTTTCTTATACGCGGAAGTCGCGATTGTTCCGACATGTTCCTTCGATGGGTATAACCTATCTGCCAGTCCTCCGTGCTCTTTGTTATACCTATAGATATATATATACACACCGCATTGACGTGGGAATTAACTGCGCGGATCCTCGAAGATCCCAAGACGTGCCTTTAACTCTTCTTTCACTCTTCCACCGATATAGTTCCAGCGTTATAGTTCCACAGTCTCTCCTCGACGTGCATCGCTAATTTTACCTTAACTCTTTTTGCCGATCGATCGATACTGCTTTTTTATTAACAATTTTTCACATTTTATAGGAACCTTACTCCGAGCAATTAACCGGTCAAGTGCCGCGCGGCATTTTTCACTTGTACGATTAAAAAAAGTATCAAAGCCCAAAAATGATGTAAATCGCGCTAAATGAACATTTGTAACCATTTGGAATCGGGTATTATTGGATCCGCCTTAATGAGTTTGGCGATTCTATTGCCAGTACAGATTCTCAGAGAGCCAAAAAACTAAAGTGTACCAGGTGTTCCATTCAAATCGATTGGAAAACAAGAAATCTATTTCGTTTGATCATAATATGATACATAGACAGAAAGGACCCGACTCTTTTTAATCATATACGATACAGTACACCACTTAACCGGTTAATTCCTCATTTTTATCGTAAAGCGTAAAAAACTGGACTTAATTTCCATTTGTCCTGTGCACACACATATACATACATCGCGTACATTATTTTACAATATAGCAAACACTTTGAATTCTCGATCGATTCCGCAGCGTAAATATAAGCGAGATGGAGAGAGTCAGAAAGTCGGGCGCGTTTCCTCAAGTCTATTAAGGGAAACCGTAGAGAGATATTTGCTATATGGCATAGCCTCCTTTTTCCTCCTTTGTTCCATGCCTTATTTGGCCGTTGTCTCTCCGTATTTTTCATTGTCATTCCACGCTAAGCTTCCTTTTTTCCTTTACGTCTGTCTCTCCATATCTCTTTCTCTCTTAAACTTCTCCCTATCTCTCTCGGCAATTTATATACCTTATATGACCGGATCCAATAATTATGTACACACTCACTTTTACTCGATCTTTTTCTTTCCGCGTGTTTACACTCGCGGGCGACAATAATACACCACGCGAGTTTCAAAAGGCTTTATTTAAACATATAAATATTGCGCAACCTTTTCGAGTATAAGAATATTATACTTAAGAAAATATTTGAACGTGTACGTTAGCGTTTGATCAATTCGAAGCGTTGACTCCCTCCAACCATATCGTTACATACGTTTAAAAAATTGATTATTTATTCAGTAAGATATTGTTCATCTTAGTATTATTGTTTGCTAATTACAGATCATTATCGCAACTAATCATTCGAATGATTTATTACACGAAAGAAATTCTATGATAAAAATTACTATGTTATTGGGGATAAGAGCAACTGCCGTGATAAATGGTAAAAATGACTATTTTTTATAGTATAAATTTATAACTTTATTTTTATTTGTAGTATACTACAAATTTAAAGAAAAATTAACACGCATGTAGCAAAAAATAATAAAATGTATAGTAAATTTTTCTATGTAACATAGTCATTTTTAACATTTATCAAGGATGTCACAATTACATTTTTGTATCCATGTAATTATACATAACTGGTAAATATCAGTAAAATTTAGTCGAGTTGAAAACATTGTTCATTTTAAAAAAATTAATTGCTTCAGTCAAGTTTTCACTATTAATGTATATATATATGTATGTATTTCAATGTAGGTCGATTGCTAACAAGTCATTGGTTAATTCGTTAGGTTGAAGCTAATTGAAAGTCTCCGCAGTAGTTTATCGGTACGTTTCATAAAACTTTTTTATTTAATTTCTAATTTACAAGTGCGTGATTAATTCAACAATTAATGTACTTAATTACAGGAAAGAAATTAGATCGATTAATTTTTTTAGTACGTACCGTAACGATTAGAAACTAATATATACGATAGCGATCGATCGGTATATGAAAAATAATGTATATTATTAACGGTTCGTTAGAAAAAAAACGTGTACGTGTGTGCGTGTAAGTGCGTGTAAAATACACGTGAAAACGTTCATAAAGTTTCAACTGCAGCGTTTAATTATAAAAAAACTTCCTATGTACGTACGTATAGTACAGCGAACAATGTAATGTATTATAAAGATCCAACGAGGAGGCTTAATAAATCAAGCACCGCACCGATACACAACCATTTAAACAAATCGTGAGAATTTTATTTTCTCCTTGACTGATCTCTATAGTCTATATATATACAGCGTCTCGATATCTTTATACGCAAGAGTGGTATAGTAATAATGCAGATCTTAATCTTGCGCGCTCGCTTACAAATTACGTAAAATAATTGTATATAGATGTATATTCTATGCCACCTATTAGTTATAAATTAATTCGTAAATTAACTAGAGTTGTTTTGTTATTGTATGTGTACACGAGAAAGATTTTCGCATACTGATAGATTTGTAATCGTTACATAATTTTACCAATCGACGTCTACTAAGTGAATAAACGCTTATATCAATTTCAATAAGATGCAAAAAGTTAAGATTATAATGGTTCTCGAGTGATTTTTTTTCTTCTTCGTGCCTAGTGGCCATATACCATTCAATTAGATATTCAATTACGTGGAATTAGTGGGAGTCTACATTCATTCTTTTTTTCTTCTTAAGATATAATACGAAAGTCTATGTTCTCGTTCACTTGATTCTTAAGTATTATTCTAACGTGTCGATGGTATACCAAACAAAAAAAGATATTATAATTTTTTGAGGCCTGCGATCGCTCGACCGGTATAGACTGATTTCGGGTTCTATTCCCGGTCTCTGCAGATTGATACAAACACAACCGAGGAACGTATTTTTCAACGAATGTTTTTTTCTCAAAAACATCGTATGTTGCTTTCATCGCTGATTAGCACCAATTTGGCAGCATAAAAACGAGCGATTTTAAAATAATAAAATAATATAAAATAATTTTATAATAAAATCGAATTTATGAAAAAAAACTTAGTTGATCTCGGATTAATTGCTTAAAATGTTGTATGAAAAAAAGTGAATATAATTATTTAGTAAACGTAGCTAAGAGAGAGATAGAGAGAGATAGAAAATATGAATATGTTACACATTATCCCGTGTCTTCTCCTTAATTGAACAAAAGTTTCAAATGAAACTGGTAAGTTTATATTACTTAAGCTTCGTACGCTACTTTCTCCAATGATACTCGACTGTACCACTTTAAGAGAAAGTGTCACCTTTTAATGTTCATATATATATATATTTACTGGGGAGAGAGAAAAAAACGAGAACAGACTCAAGTCGAGCCAGAAATAGAATCAGGAAAATTGTGTCTGCACCTTATCTCGATTACAACTTGATCAAAAATATACAATTAACACAGGTTTTTTCATTTTTCTTTAAGAACGATAAATCAATTATACAATATTTCTATACTTTTGCTATTGTTCGATATTTTAAAATACCTTTCATCAATTACTTCATTAAAAAAATTAGAGCGAAGCTAAAAATGAAGAAATTCGTTATTTATGAAAATCATATTTGTATTTCTAATTTATAGAGAAGTTTCAATTTATAGAGAACTATCAATTAGATTAGCACTTTGTATTTTAATAAACGATAGTAAGTTTTTTTCGAAACATATCTTTGCAAACATAATCAATAATCTTTTTTGATATACAAAATTATTGAGTCTTCTTTTTATAGGGTAGCTCGCTATAAGCTTATTTCATACCCACGCTACTGACAAAAAATTCGGAAACACACGAGCTGTTGCTATGTTTATTAACAATCGCGTAAAAATTGTCTTCAGATTTATAGTTTCATAATTTACTTGAATTATTCGAGTTTACGAAGGTAATTCCCTGTAATTTGACTGTCGCGTACCCTTAAATTAAAAGAAATAAAAAAGTATCTTGGTAAGAAAAATAAAAATTATAATACAATTGTGTTTCGTTTGAGTGTAGAATTACGGAAAGTGTGCCTCTATTAAATGACGAGACGAGTTCATAAACATCGTTAAATAATTAGACTAGAGATAAGATGTTGCTTAACCTAGATAATCCAACAATGGTGCATAAACCATCGAGAAAATAAGCATTTATTACCTCCGCAAAACAATAGAATCGATTGGTATGTATCCGTAAATTAAACAAACACCGCAACGATACAAAAGATACAAAAGAACGAATCCATGAAAAGTACATACTGAACAGAAAAAAAACCTAATCTCAAATGAAACGAAAATGACTTTGAAAAAAAAACACAAAACAAAACAGTCGATTCGTGTCAAGTTCAACCATCCAATATAAAACGAAACACTTTCCTTATTCTCTTGCGCACTTTCGGAATTTCTATCCAAACAGTTTTAAAAGAAGAGAGAGAGAGAGAGAGAGAGAGAGAGAGAGAGAGAGAGAGAGAGAGGAAGCAGAATCACGTCAATGGACGAAGAAAAAAAGCCCCTCCCTCAATTTTGCGATGCGTTTCACGAACTTTCTCCGGCAATCGTCCTACTGACCGCGATAACACACCGGACTGTAAGTATAATATTTTCAACGCTCGGCACTTCCGTCCTTTGTCACTTCTCCTGTGTATATACATATATATATGTTATATACACGCACATGTTAAACATAAGAGGAGAACCGACACTTTCACCTGGTAATTTTCTTAATTTAAATGGGTCACCCAATGGTAATTTTCTTTTGTCACGATGTACTCCCGACTGATTGAATCGTTATAAAATTGCAAAAGAACTTTGATATTGAATTTCCATCGGGGTCAATATTTTCTCCTTTGGTCCTTGCGTCGACAAATTCAAATTTAATTTTACGGAGGCGGATATTTCTGCGGAGGAGAATTTATCTAGATTTAGAGAAGATTGATAATGTAAAAACAACACAATAAATTGCTCGATGATGAAAGTTTGAATAAGGTAATATTTTCAACTCCGAAAATAATTATACCTATATCCGTTCGAACAATAATCATTGAAAAAAACATGCTTCGATACTGTTGGACTTTGTTTTTCATCTCTTATCGATAATTAGAAAGATGACGATACGTGATCTGTATAAAATTTGTAAAATAACTCGAACCTAGCAGAGTTTCTAAAGAGTAAAAAAACAAGAGAATTAGAGAGAAAGAGAGAGAGAGAAATTAAAATTTTTTGTTCGTGAATCGAGCGGCGAGTAGTATTTGTCGATCGCAGGGTAAACATGCATCGGACGCGTTGCTGTTGCAAAGCCATTTTCTCTTCATCCCACGCGCCTTATCTCCGGAAATCGAGTTGAAAATCGAACCGAGAAAAATCGACGATGACGACGAGCGAAAATCCTCTCGCATTCAGATACAAATCATATCCTATAGTCAGTTTAATTGAAGAAAAAATAAATCAAATTCCATGATTGAATTTTCTGTCCAATTTTCTTCTATTTCTCTCTCGTCAATGGTGTCGATTCCATGTTCTTCCTACTATATATAGTAGTAAAACCTACAGTTTATTTTTGTCACTTTTATATTTATAGTAAATTTAATTTGTTATTCAAAATTGCCATTTAAATACAATTTTATCGTACTGATTCGACAATGACACGATAGAAGATATCTGACTATACTCAAATAAATAATAAATGTTAACAGGTATTAAAACATTATACCATAGTAGATATTAACTGATCTTAAATAAGATATAAATAACAAATAAATGTGACACGGTTACTGCAATGACATATATGACATAAAATTAAAAAACAAGCTTAAAGCTGTTGAACAACTGATCGAAACGTTTGCCCACTAAATATTTGGTTTCATTTTCAAAATCAACTCGTTACCAAAACGTATATAAACATTTACAATCGATCGATATACACGCGTGAGTAACAACAATTCTCGCAGTTTGCGTTAACGGGTTGACGGACCCAAGTTACAGGGATGTACACCTTTCAACGTAAAAATTGTCTTGGAAATATTGAATTAAAAATTTGAACAAAATTCATATGGGTAGTTTAAAACAAAAGCCAGGGCATGGCGTTTTGATTTTTTAAGAAAAAATAAATTCGTTAATAATAAATGATTAAACAATTTTTGGTCGGTAATTATTTATCTAAAAAGGCATGAATTTCTCAACGCAAAAATAAGATTAAATTACAAATTTAAAAATCTGAAAAAAATTGAGTATATTATTTAAAAGATGCCTAAGGGCATGGCGTCCAGGATTTTTTTAAAAATTCTTTTGTCTATAAAAAAATATTAAAAATGACCATTTTCTGAGTCCAACATCCCCTTAAACCAAAAATAAGATAACATTTATACTCGATCGAGCGTAATTACAATATTCCTTTTTTTTCGTATCATTCTTCCTACGTTTGTCGTGCTCTAGTTCGCGTGGGTGAGCGAAATACAAAGAAAGAACCGAGTCGCAAAGCGTGAATCGGGGACGCGAGTCAAAGGATGCGTCTTTTCTTTTTCTTTTTCGCTTTTTTTTTTTTATTCTTGTATATACACTCGATCGCGCAAGAAGTTGGACAATTTATTCGGACTTGAGAAATGAAGCTTTGGAGAGAAAAATATATATATATATATTTTTTTTTTCACGAGCAAAAGGAAAACTAGGCTTTTGTCGGGAAGGTAATCTGATTCTCGTACGAGTGACAGTTGCGCTTCAGGAAATTTTACAGAGCGTGAAACGCGCAGACGGTTTCTTAAACAATTTTGTAAGAATATGAAGATTAGCCTGGTTGTTTTGTTGTAAGATTTTCTTTTTTATTCTTGGTTAACTTTGAAAATTGTGCAACTTATTGCACTCTTTTTTTATTATTATTTCAAGAGAAGTTACGCGAGCTACGAATTGTTATATTTATATACAGTGTATATAATTATATTGTAATGTTATTTATTTACTAAATATTTATTCTTTGGAAGAACCTCATTTTTTTAGCTATGTACATTTGACGTGTACATCTCGAAATGTTGTATGATAATTTTACGCGTGTATACTTTAAATTTATATTCACGACATTGAAAATTTGTGTACACCGCCGGGTCGACTGAAACCTCGAATTCAAAAATTGTATGCTCAACAGGTGGAATAATATGAAAATACTTTGAATATTATTTCGAGTGACTTAGTTTTTAAAACGAAAAAGAATTTTTTTTCCCGAAAATCCATAGATTTTTTGAAAATTTACGTTATTCCAATAAATTTATCATTGTAAATTATATGCAATTAATTAACTTTTAGAAATCCACTGTAATAGTTTAAAATAAACGTTCACAAATTCATATTGTTTGATGATCTAATTACTCAGTGGTTGTACACGAATGAACGTACAAAGTATGATGCGAGTTTAAAAAATATAGTAGGTAAAAAATTAATACGAAGATTTAAAAGAAAAGTATGCATAATTAGATAATACATGTTTATACATTTCGTAGTAATAAAAACTGAGTCTCTAGAAAATGTATGTACGAAACGTGCTTGTCATAAAGGCACGATTATTAATTGGAGGCATCAAAACCATTAAGTACCACGCCGCTAAAAAAATTTTAGCAAAAAGTGAAGAACGAACAATTTAGCGAAGAAAAAGGTAAAACCACAAATACAAATATACAAAGAGTATAAAACTATCTGTTGAACACGACGTAGGTGATTTACGGTACCCAAACAAATAATTCGAGGCCCAAACGAGTGCCCAGTATTCTTTCTTTCCTTCCTTTCTTCTTTCTTTCTCTCGACATTTCAAGTTCGCTATTCTCACTTTATAGAGCGAGAGTCGCTCTTTTTATTGCGGCGACGCGCCGGAATTTTATTTCCCTTCCCTTTTTACGCGAGCGTACACTTTTATGCTTCAGACGCGAGCGAGCCTTTTTTCCCCCCTTGTCGTTGCACGTAGGTCTCGAATTGCGCTCCCCTTCCTCGTCCTCTCTCTCTCTCTCTCTCTTTTTAAGCGACTCGGTCTTTGTACTCTGAAATGACCGTTGAACGAGGTATTTAAACTATCTGGAGCATTACGGATATTAACAGTGTGAGAGTGAAGATTTTCTTGGAAAAAAAATATGAGGGAAAAAAAAGAGTGTACAGAGGAGTGAACAAAGTTACTAGGTAAATGTTAATAACAAGGAATTCATTATTTTAATTTTAATTTTGTTCCTTTCTCTTAATTTTTTTTATAATAGTGTTCACGCATACAGTTTTTCTTTCAACGCAGGATTTATAGGCGCAGAAAAAATGTTGTATTACATTTTTCTTAAGCATTTAAAAAGAAAAGTATGCAAAAAGTAAATTCTCAGTGGAATAGAAAAAATTAAACATTTAACAAAAATTACAAAATAGTTTTCATTTTAAACATTTGTACATCTAGTGTATTTTATTATCCTACAATTATTTTAAAAAATGTAAAATGTATTATCTCTATTACATATACTACTATAACAATTTTAAATATAGTAAACAGTTTTAAAAACCTGTGTATGCAAGAAAAAAAAATTCCCGCTAATTCAGTGTCTATCTTCAAAACAATAGATCAACGACTATCATGATACGTAAGCAAAAAGCTACCTTATCAATAATATTTGAGATATCGTTTAAAGAAAGTGCACCACGTTCGAAAGAGAAAGGTACATCGTGCGCGCGCGCCCATACACACACTGATCGACTACTTTCTACAAATGTAAATAAAAAACCCGAAAGATTAAAATAAATTGAATTTACTATATTTACACCGATCACAGTCAATGATAAAATACATAAATATCACAACCCAGACGCTTAAGAAGAAAAAGAAAATGAGGAACAAACTGTTAGATAAATTAACCGATAAACCCATACACGTGAGTACGTGGAACGATTAGTTATATTAAACAAAACAGCGTTTTTAATCGAGTTTGAAACGTTAGAAATATGATTAACCTAATTAGGATCTATATAGGTATGAAAGATAATGGTTAAATCTTATCGATTAATCATACGCGTATTTTCATTTCTCCAAGTTTCTCATTTTCACCTTTATGGAGCGAGGATAAAGTCTCGAGAGTAATTAGACGCTATATAGTTGAAGAAAAACTTTTAAATAATTTCCAAAGCAAACAACGTGTGGGAAGTCGTTTTATTACTAAATTTAATGACCGTAGAGAGAAACCCTGTTATCTTCCCTGCCCTCCCCCGCCTCAACTCCCCCTCTATCCATCTCTCTCTCGCTCTCTCTCTTACTTTTTATATTCTTAAGTTTAAAGTTTCGCGGAATCGTTGCACTCAACGTGCTATAAAAACTTTGTTTTTTTTTCCCTTAATGCATATGCGCGTATTACGGTGTAATGGGTGTATATATGTATACACGAAAGCGACTTTGAAAATTATATTTAATCCGAGAAGGAAATTTTTTAATTTTCAAGTTTTACTTTGATAACGCTTTCGATAGTCATAGCTGTTTTGTTTTAACATTTTTTTCCCTGGGGATAAAAAATGTTATCAACTGTTAAACATTTACTCTTACTTACCTTTTTCATGAACAACAAAGTAAGAAGATTTATACTCTTTCGAACAATTCGATAGTACTCATTACTCACCTGAAACATAAATAAAATTATCTGATTATAAATCAGTTTGTGTTGCGTAATTAGTTTAATACCATTTTTCAATATTATAATTAGTCGATTCAGCGTTATTAAATAAAAACAATATAAATATCAATCGAGTTTCAACGATATCAGATATAATCTTAAGAAAATTCTATTAATTATAATGAATAACTAATATTGTCAGAAATTGTTTTTAATGCTTATACCTATTTTTACGATTACACGGATAAAAGAAGGCTTTAGTAAAAATTACTACTGTTTTATTCAGTAATTAAGGGACAGATTTGATACAATTTATAAAAATTATTTATTTTTATAGGAATAATTTACCAAATGTATAATAAATATTAAAAAATTTTACCTACAAGAGAAATAGTAGTTTTTATAATAATTATCAAGTGTGTCATAATCAAAGGAAAAATTTTCACAAATGTAAGCCTTAATTATGCATTATTTGAAAGGTATGTCGGACTAAGAAAATGCGCATTCCTTATATTTTTTTATAAACAAAAATATTAATTATGAAAAATCTAGTATACGTTAAGTATTTATGCATTTAAACAATTTAAACGATATTTTTAAATCGCTAAATAGCATATAATAGTTTATACCTTTTTTACTTAAAATTACCAACAAAAATTTGTTTTTTAATTATTATTACAAAAATATTTTTTTTTGTTAAAAAGTTAACCGTTACGGCTTTACTTGTGTATTAAACTATCCGTATGAATTTTGTTTAGATTTTTAATTCAATATTTTAAATATAATTTTTGGGTTTAAACGTGTAGATCCCTACAATTAAATGGGAATGTTTTTTTTTAAATTCAAATGTTAAAGTTAAATATGTCTACAATAAGAATTGTTCATACTGCAATTTTAGTAGAAATGTAAAATAGAGCTCTACAAGCTATGTGCCTTGGATTATTTACTATAGTTATTGTATTTACTTTATTTTAAAATGATCAAATGTTATTGCCTTGATTCTTTAAAAAAGTTGTTTATTTGTCAATTTTTGTAAATGTTCATTTTACTGCTCTTAAAAAGATTACAACCCGATGATTCGAATTCGACTCTTTCCAGTAACTCGATAATGATGGACACTCGATAAAATTGATTAATTTTAAAGAAAATGTATATACGGATTTCGATTTACGCCAAAGAAAGATCTCTTTTTCTTCAGCGTCCAAAATATCTGGTATTTCCATTAAAAAAATAAAAGAATTTCCCGAGACACTTAAAGTTATCAAAATATCACGTAGCATCGATGATCGTGAAAATCTAAAACAGAAGTCTTGCGTGTCGGCACGAGCCCAAGCGTCGTAAAGAAAAGGAGCAGCGCTCGGCGAGAAAAGTTACGATCACTTTAAGTGTTAAACGTAAACCACCGTTACATCATTATCCTGGTAAGTCCCCCCCCCCCTCTTTCTCTCTCTCTCTCTCTCTCTTTACAATTTAATGTTTTTCTCGAGCGATTTTCTAAAGAAAAAAAAACCGAGCAAATAAAAAGGTATACGTTCGTTGTCGCGGTAGCTATACAACATTTATATATATACACACACACGCCGACAAACTTGAAGTTTACTCCGACGCCAAGATGATCGGCTCCATTTTCGATATTAACTTTTTCATTTGCATAAAACGGTTCGTTGTGAAACTCACCACAATTACGCGGTATGTACACAACCATTCACTTTTTCATATTTATGTTTTATTTAGTTTAGTTACAAAGGTTGCGTACCATTATAACCAATCCTTCGGAATCGATGTAACTGTTTCGGGTTGCATTTTTTATATTTACATAGCATTCGCCAAAAAAAAAGGAAGTGCGGTTACAGTTACGCATTTGAATTTGCACATTTGCTTTTTTCGTTTACTTTCGGTTTTTCTTTACGTTTCGATCGATGTTTCGAATTTTTCAAAATACACGCTACTAACTGGTAAGGAATAACTGAAGTTGGCGATTTTCTTGTTAAACCGTTAGTTTGTATATTTTTTGCTCTCTCTCTCTCTTTCTCTCTATTTTTGTGATTGTCTGTGTTAACGCTGATTTTCCCATTTTTTATTATTGATTTATGTTAAGCGTCAATGACTTACAGTTGAACCTATCTCAGGTTTGTCATTCGATATTGACAAATATCGTTATTGAAACTTTGTCACTAGAATATCAATAAATCGATTTATAAACCAATATTGAGAAAAGTTGTCAGTATAATGAATATCAATCAAATGATGGTTATTAAATAAAAATATCTTTACTAATAAGTTTACAATTACTAAATTAAAATACACTTTTTAGATCTTAAGTGACAATGGATAATTATCAAAAATTTCAATTAAATTTTAAAAAAATATTTTATTCTTTTTCAAGTATACGTAAAGCTTAATATTATATTCTAGTCGTTGCCAACGAAATATGGTTATGTATTATTATTTCGAAAAGCTTCTCTTACTCAATTTTCATCAGATTTTTATAGTTTCATAATTTAGTTACAATTATAATTACAATTCTTGAGAAAATCCCTGTAAATTGTCTGGCACATTCTTACCATAAATCGTAATATATTTTAACAATAGTTAATTCGAAATATCGAATTACCTGAACAATAACATTTTATCAAATACCTTACTTTTAATGTATTTTTAGATAATGTTTGATTAGTAATAAATATTATTTGTTTAAATATTTAAAATCTTTACTTTATACTAATGATGATTAATCAATGTTAGATAAACAGGTCAGTCAAGTTTCTAGCAGGAATTGTTTTAAAAATATTATAATTATGATAAACATAAAAATATACAATAATCATCTGAGTAAATAAACGATAAAAATCCTTTCTAAAATAATAATTAGTATATTGACGATAGTCGAGAGTCAATAAATAAATCCAATTTATTTATTCAAGTACACTTAAATAAATTGGATGTATTTATTATTGACCTTCAATTATCGAGAATTCACTAATTCAACAATGGAGGGTGAAAATTACAAATTTAAAATAATAATTTAACGAGTCAATTAGTGATGTTGGAGGATGTTAAAACTGTCAAATAACGTAAACAATCAATTTTAACAGACATATCCACTCGACATGAGTCGAACCGAATAGAAAGTTTAAATGAACCACATGAAGCTTAAGTTAACATATATGAAAAACTAACCTCAGGAATATATATATACATATACTTTCTAGCCGTAGGATTTTCAAGGCTTGGTATACAGAGTAAATCCAAGACTTTCTTTGTATACCAAACTATTACAAGCCATTTTAACGAATTTCTGCTCGGGAGTTCTTGCTCGCAACTTTCATTCGAAAGTTGCGTCTGGTACACGAAAAAGGCTGAATCCTGTGTGTGTAAAGGTTAGGTTGATTTGCATGGCTGGTGCTTTGCGCGAACCACGGGCAAAGGGGCTCTCGTTAAGTGGATACCGCGGTTCCCTTGTTTAACTGACATCTCTCAAACTTTTCTTAATGTACAACACATTTTTAGCGGTTTGCTCCACTTTGAAGGACGCGCAAAAAGTACATGTACGTGTACGCGTTATATATCTGCGACTACGGAACGATTAGCGTAAAATTTTCAAATCGTTAAGATTTTGTTATAATTTTGTATAATTTTGTCTCGTTTTTAATTTTATCGCTCTAGAATTTGATTTTAATGTTCCGGTTTACGGTATATTATATTTTCATTATTTTATAATTTCGTGTATACAGTTGACGTTAATCTATTGTATCAAACTAAGTAAAACACGTAATTTTTCACACATCAACTGTTAAACGATACATTTCGAATAACGCATTTACGGTCAAATTTACAATATCGCATTTGCATCAATTATGTTCGTGCAAGTGTTAAACTAATTATGCATTCGAGTGTGGGATTAAAATTCACAATTAGTACTGTCGTAATTAAAGGAAAAGTCATTAAAACGTCAAAATTGAATGATTAAAATACTAATATTTAATTACCATATAATGTGATTCTAACACCCCTAGTTTAAGTTTTTTTTTATCCAAGCAGTTTTAATCTTTATTTAAGATTCTTAAGCTAACTTGTTTAAGTTAAAAAAAATGAAGATTATAAATAATAAAATATTATTAGCAACTATTTGTATGACAATAATTAAACAGAGCACGCAGCATAATAATTTTAAAAAAATACTGATCGTAGATTTTTTCTTTTTAAAATTGAAGACACATAGTCTTGGAGAGCTGAGATATTTACTCGAAGAAAAATAATTTCTAAAAATTTCTCAAATTTTTGGGTAAACATTGTAGTGCTATTGTGGTAAACAATTGCAAATAAAAATACGTAATCTCGAAGTTTACTTAGTCGTCTGGGAAAAATGATTATCCGATATATGGTCTAAATTTTAATGTGTTTATTATTGTTTATATAAAATCCGGGACAAAAATATAAAAACAAGCGAACGTTACCATTTTACATCGAACATGTTGGGTAATTTATATTTAATTTTTCTTTCCATGTAAAACTGAAACCCTAACTTACCCCTTAAACGATCTAAAAAAATTCTGAAACTCATTGAATTGTCAAAGCCTCAATCAAAAGCTTCTATAAACGATACCACTACCTCAATTAGTGTTTGAGTGATCAAGTCAAAATATTTTTAGCGCTTCAAGTTTATTTTGATCAAGTACCCATAACGGGTCTTCCATAAAAAAAGGTAATACTATTCAATTTTAACATTTAAGATGCCTATGGAAAGAACAATCAATGTTCATTAATTTTTCTATACGTACCGAATTTTTTAATAAAATTACCGTGACCGAACAGTAAACCCGAAACATGTTGTTTGTTGGAGAAAAGTTAACCCAAAACGTGATAATATTTATTTCCCAAACTTCAAATACCATTATATTCCGCAATTTAAAGAATGGCGCATACATTTTGTACATTTCACACAGAGAACCAAATTGTTCATTATCCACACGGGGATATCCTCCTTCATGACACTGGACAAACAAGCGTGTAATCGAAATCCCGTAGTAAAAAAAGAAATATCTATAAATACACAAAACTGACAAAGTAACGAATCAATTAACCGCATAATGTCGCAAACCGTTAAAAGTAGAGCGGTTAATTTAACTCAACTGTCGCTGCGTTGGAATCGGAATGATGAACGTAAAACGAAGAAAAGTTAGAAGAGAAGAAAAAAAAATGTTGAGAACAATTGAACATACTTAAGTCCAACCAACCTAAATTTACTCCTCACTTTTTTTCCCACAGGAATTTCGTGACGGAAGATGGACAAACGATTTGTCCGAATGATAGGATAATTCTACCGAGTTCTTGGAGTGTCAGTTTAATGACGAAAAGTGGGAAAGTATGAAAATTTTATTCCCATGCAGTCTTAGTGAATACTTAATATCTATAGAAATTTTAATTGCTTATATATATATTTATATTATTGATTGTTACACCGCGTAAAGTTGTATTGATTAATGCTTGTATCAATAATTGGTACAGTAAGATACAACTTAAATGCAATAAAGTGTAGAAATGATTTAAAGCTATATATATTTATTCTTGTTCCGTTATACAAACGAATTCGATTATTTATTAGAAAATTGGATATGGCTTGAAAATGTGAAAGGATCATTAATTTACTATAACGCTAACCGTATTAAAAATGTTAAACTAATCTGTTTAGTATTTGTGGTGAATAAATTATTTACAAACAAAAGAGAAAATAGAACTACACTTTATAGGTTTGTATAAATCAATAAGATCATTTAATTATTTCTAATAAAGTGAATAAATATAAAGTATGACACCCGTTGATAACCAAAGCTCGATCCTACATACAATCCAAAAACGTCCAAACCGTCTCACTATTCACTCGAAACGCAGCAGCCAAAATACGCGATCTCCTCCTCTGTCCCGTGAATAACAAATTTTCGTATCCTAAAATATTCTAAAAAAAAGTGATCGCAATAATTTCGAGAGCGAACGAAAGAAAGAAAAAAAAGCAGGGTATACGGTGCATGTAGTTTGAAAAAGTAGAGACGCGCGGAATATTAAAATATTAATTCGTACCACGTGCGCGCACTTGATTGTCTTGCGTCACCGACTTTCTCTCGCGCTCCTCCCCGCGAAAAATGTTCCCCTCGTAAGTACATACACGAGCTGCACCACTCCTCCAGAGAGTTGCTTTGCTCTCTTGTGCTCCACCTCGTTTCGCCGATTTTTTCCTCTCTCACTCTTACAAAGAGTATTTGAATATTTCAGAGGTCTCATTCGGGATGCGAGCGCCTGACTTAACTTTCTATACATAATACAATACAATTTCGCAGACGCGAGCTTCGCTTTTTTCCGAGGGTTGCACAATGAAGCGCAGAATTAGGGGAATACATTTAACATTCTATCTCTCTCTCTCTCTCTCTCTCTCTCTCTCTCTCGTTCCCTCTCTCTTGAGGAAGAGGGAAGGGAATCTCTCTTTGTACGTATAGAGAGGGATTCGAACTTTTTCCTCTATTTTTATCTTGTCTCTTGCTTTTAAAGAATTAAACGTAAATTGAGTGGTGGGTGCTTTATCTACCGCGCAAGGAAATCGTGTTGAATAAGTTAAGATTTCCTCGTCTCTTGATTGTGAGTTTAGTTATGATATTAGCCAGATGAAGAAGTAATTACGATTCTTTAACATCCTGTATTTCGAAAGAGAATTCATGAATATTTTTCCATCTTATTTAAAGTACCATTTTTAAATAAGAATATTAAACCTATCTCGCGTAATGATAAATTATAAATCATTTCAAAATTAGATTATTAAATCTACAGTTTTAAATACGTATAGACGGAAAAAGAATCTTGCAAAGACTACAACAATTCTAACGAAAGGGAATATATATTATAATAGTAATTTTTACTAGAGTTGTTTACAATTACCGTAAGATATTGATTGAAAAAGATTTATTTATGCATAGGAAGTATTTATCCTTAAGACGGGCAACGTAAATATACAATAATAAAAAATACAAATTATAAGTGCAATATATGTTAACATCGCATAATCGATTTACAAAATATTTTACTACCAAGTAATTTTTAAGATAGAATAGAATTTCAAAGTAAAGAAAGTTAATCATCAACTTAAACAAAAAGAAAAGTAACCGCTAGCTTAATCGACTTGATAGCTGTATAATCTAATTTTTAATTACAAGTAGATAGCAAACGTACTTCAAAAGTCAAATAATTTTTTTATAAAATGAATCAATAAACATAATAAAAAAATACAAAGTAGAATAAATCTCAACAGACAGTATTTATGTAGTCACAGTTTTAATATTTATTTATTTATTTATTTATATTTTTTAATTTCTACGATTAATTTTATCGTAATGGACAATACAATTTTTTATACATATATATACGACGTAATATAAAGATTAATTTATTTAAAATTAATAAAATTGATGGTCGCCTAGTTAAATTGAAAAATTGCGCCTTTATACAGGTATAGTTGGTGTCACACTACGCATTACTATACTTGTATATATCAGGTGCGATTGAATTTAGTCTATTGTCTGTGATATTTTCCTCTAGTCCTGTAACTGCTTTTGCTTTACTTTTAAGTCATTATTTTTTTGTGATGTCCTAACTTATTTATTTATTTAATTTATTAATTAATAAATTATATCCAAATATATTCGTTTTTTATAAATAAAGGTATAGCCAGAAGTGGACGACGAAAAGTCATCGAAACGTCGCCATCTAATTAAAAGTGTGGTTCATTCACCAAGATCCAGAAATATTCCAATAAAATAAATTATGCGTGGATGATAAAGATACGTGTATATAAGAAATTATAATGTTAATTTACAGCACATACATAATCGCGTGTTGTGTAAATTTATAATTCTAAATAAAAACAAAATCTGATTATTTACACGTACACCATGATACGAAGTGTTTGGATAGTCTATAGATAAGTATTCCAATGAATAACGCATGGTTTTGAACGTGCTTGCAAAAAGCAAAACCAAGTTTTTATCAGTATATAGGTAGAAGCAACGTTTCGTATTTCAATTGTAACAATGAAAAAATATAGATTTTAAAATTAATTTCGTTGTCGATATGACGGACAGATTGAAAGAGAAAATTGTAAGTACGCTGATTACAAATTTAGTCTCAAATTTGGCTACTATACTTATTTGTAAGATAGAAAATGATTTGTAATTAGCGACACCAAAACCATACCATATCCTTATTACCTTAATTCCTTACTTGACATAAAAGAGTCATCCCGAAAGTAATGTGATATATAATTCAGTTTACCAAATTCCATTGTGCTAGTCAAATAGTGTTTACTAAATATCGCTCCAGTACGAATTATTTTTATTTAAAATAACTTTCGATAAATTCTTAATATCTGAGACCTAATAATTTAATTGAAATGTCTAACAATTTGAATAAAATCTTTTTTGTCGATGAAGCCTTGGTAGTAAAAAAATGTAAAAATACTCGAAAATCCCCGATACGTATGTTATAAAAAAAAATGTCTACGTCCTTTTACGTTAACGTGAGTTATGCGCCCTCTGCACGGATTGTACATTAGATATAGAGCGAAGGTCTATGCGAGCGCGGTGGTGAAGAAGAAGAGCGCGAGCGTCCGTGTAAGAAGGCAGCTAGCTGCGAGAGAGAGCATAGCTCTGAGATACCTCCTCAAGAATAGTTATTCAATTAACCTGTGTATTAACTTCTTTTATAAGATTTAACTCTTTTTTTTTATATTAAACATTATTCTAATTATACAGAAACTAGTAATTTATTCAGTGAGAACCTTTATATAGTCTACCTTTAACAATTCAGAAGTGGGATAGAGTAATCGGTCAAGTCTAAAATGTCTAGAGCAGAAGAAGAATTGCATGGTAAATTGGCAGCAGCTTTAGCAGAAATCGAGAGACAGAAGAAAAGACGTGAAGAAGAACGTATGTGTAATGAAAAGCGGATAAGTGAATTATCGAGAGAGTTGGAGCGGCGAGCAACTTCTGAAACGCCCGAAACATTGGATACGGGTGAGTCTAACACGGCCTTAGCAAGAGCATTACTATCAATCGGACAAGTTATTAGTAGTCAATCAGAAGCTATCAATAGTTTAAAAAGCTCAATAGCTACATCGCATCAACAGGAGGAACAAGGACAACTAATCTCCATTGCCAGTGCTCAAAATGTAATTCGAGAATTTCTGGGAAACGAGGGCCCAGAAAGAGCACGTGCTTGGCTGTGTGAACTGGTTAGTGCTAAAACGTTGTATGGTTGGAATGATGGAACGACTTTTTCGGTGGCAAAATCAAAATTACGAGGTAGTGCATGGAAATGGATGATGACCAAGGTAGAAACCGTAACAAATTTTGAACAATTCCAAGAAGTGTTTACATCGGCATTCACGTACAAGCGTTCAAAAAGTGAGCAGTTAAAAACAATGATGGCGCGCGTTCAAGGTCAGAGGGAGAATTTACAAGATTATATTTTAGATAAAATCTGGTTATGCAACGATCTTGATTTTTCAATACACGAAATTCGTGATGAGGTAGCCGCTGGACTTTGGTCAAGAGAATTAGCTCAGTATACGTTGACTCGCGACTATGAATCTACCGATTTATTATTGCTAGATTTGGTACGCACCGAGAAGATATACGATAAAAGAAGAGACCGAATCACTGAAAGTCGACATAACCTTCAACGAGAAAATATACAAAAAGGAATTTCGGCGCCTCAACAACGGAGCAGCGGTGGTGTTCCAGCATTGATGTGGCGCGCGGAGAGAAGTCTGATGGAGAGGGGAGAGACGCCGACCGCATCTACGACTCAACGACCGACTGCACAGCGCATCAACAAGGGCCCGCAAATGTACGCTCAGAAAACTACGCGTAGCGAATCTGTATCGTGTTTTAATTGTGGTAAGACGGGTCATCTTGCCCGTAATTGTTTTGAAGCGAAGCGCGAAATAATGTGTTTTCTATGTAAACGACCCGGGCACGTTGCGTCGCGTTGTTCTTACAGTAGCGTAAATAATACTGAACGATCGTCAACAGTAAACATTGAAGAGGTTAAAATTGTCGAGACGGTGAATTCAAATGATTCAGAGCGTAAATTTATTCGTGAAATTAAGATAGGTTCAAGTGTAATTAAAGCACAAATCGATATGGGTGCAGCGGTGTGCACCATTAAAGATTCTACGGTTAAACGCGAAAATTTACAGACGATAAATACGCGGACTATGTTAGAAGGTTTCGGCAAGCAATTCATTGAGTCTTTAGGTATTGTATCAGAAATAGTTGAAGTAGACAATTTGCGACCGCGTAAATTAGATCTACGTGTAGTTCCTGATTCGTCGCAACGTTATGAGATAATTTTAGGTCGTCCGTTTACTGAGTTGCCTGATCTTAGTTACACACGTATCGGAACTGATTTAAAATTTATAGATGTAAATAAAGACTCGTTGGATGACAAAAATGCCTTTAAAATGCGATCACTTGAGACTATTGATGTAAAACCGGGTACTATAAATGTTATTAACGTCGCTGTTGGTTCTGCTGAATTATTGATGCCGATAGAAAATTTAGGTAAAACGCGTAAAACAATTTGTACTGGAGATAGTGTTGGCGAATCTATATTGTCGATTGAGTCGATATTACCGACCGAACAGCGTGTCGAACCTGTATTATCAAGTGAGGTTATTGTTGACGAAAATAATGTTTCAAATGAACAAAAGTTAGAATTAGTTAGTTTATTAAACAAATATAGATTAAGTATAGCGAAAAATCTTGGTGAAATTGGAAAAACTAGTTTATTGCTAATGGATATAGATGTAGAGCCTAATGTAGTTGTTCAAGGTAAACCTTATAGGTTAAACTCCCGCGATCGTAAAGATTTGGACGACATCGTAGATGAATATAAGAAAGTTGGTATAGTGACTGAAACTAACGCGTCGTTTGCTAGTCCTGCATTCATCGTTCGCAAGAAGGATGGGACGCCGCGTATGGTTATAGATTATCGGAAGTTAAATAAAATCACGAAACCTATATATTATCCAATACCAAACTTCGATGATTTCTTGGAGCAATTGAATGATGCACGATTCTTCATCACTTTAGATTTAGCGTGGGGATATTTACAAATGCCCTTATCGGACGTGGCCAAGGACAAAACAGCTTTTATTACTGAAACTCAAACGGGTCAGTTTGAAAGAGCCGTTTTCGGGCTGATGAATGCTCCGCGTTACTTCGCGAAATTGATGGAACAAGTGTTGGGTGTGGCTCGAAAGAAAGGTTTAGTGTTTCATTTCTTTGACGATATTTTTATATATGGTACTACATGGGTTGATTTAGTAAATAAATTAGAAATAATATTAAAATTACTTATTGACGCTAATTTAACGTTAAATTTAACTAAGTGTCGGTTCGGTATGCGATTTGTAGATTACTTAGGATATGTATTAGGTGATGGTAAGTTACAACCAGGTGACCGTAAAATACGAGCTATAGAAAACTTTCCGCGTCCGTTGAGTAAGCATGATATACGAAGATTTCTGGGATTAGCTAGCTTCTTTAGAAGATTCGTACCTAATTTTGCCCGTATTGCTAAGCCTTTATCTACTCTTTTAATGAAAAACAAAGATTTTAAATGGTCCGACGAGCAAGAACAGGCATTTGTAAACATTCGTAATAAATTAGTGTCAAAACCGGTTTTAAAATTATATAATGCAAAAGCTGATAGGACCGAATTGCATACAGATGCATCGTCATTGGGTTTAGGAGCTATGCTATTACAGTCCAATAACGCAGATGAGCCATTAGGTTTAGTATATGCTATAAGTAAATGTACTACAGAAGCAGAATCTCAATATCATTCTAGCCGACTTGAACTTTACGCTGTAGCTTGGGCGCTTGAACGTCTTAGACCTCTACTTATAGGAATTAAATTCGTCGTCGTAACTGATTGTCAATGTTTAGTGCATTTAAATGCATGGAAAACGAAAAATGCTAAAATCTCTCGCTGGATGAGCGAACTTTCTGAATTTGATTTAGAAATAAAATATCGTAGTAATAATTTAATGACACATGTAGATGCACTTTCGAGAGCACCATTAATTGAACCCGAAATAGATCCGAAAGTTTATAATATTATGTCAGTCGTCACGAAAGAAGATGAAGTATTAGTTTTTCAACGTTCAGATCCGATTATAGGGGAAATTATTAATATTCTAAAATTACCTGATGCTGAGCGCAATAATAACGAAAAAAACCGAATAAAGGATTATATTTTAAAAGATGGATTATTGTTTAAAAAAGTAGTTTTGTATAAAGATACATGTCCAAAAGAAAAGGAATTATTTGTAGTACCTAAATCTATGAGAAAATCATTAGTAATACGCGCACACGACTTATCCAGTCATTTTGGTTTGGATAAAACTTGTAAAAGAATTGAGGAATATTTTTACTTCCCGCAGTTAAGACGATACGTTCGTTTTCATATTGCTAATTGTTTAAGTTGTATTCGAGCGAAAAATAAAGTAGGACTTGGAGAAGGAGAGCTCCATCCAATCCCTCCGGGTAATCGACCGTTCGCTGTAATTCACATTGATCATGTAGGACCGTTTCCTACGACACCGCGGAATAACAAGTACGTTCTTGGGATTATCGACAATTTAACACGTTTTGTTTGTTTATATTCTGTTAAAAATGTTACAGCGCAATGTACTGTAAAGAATATGGAAAATTTTATATCTCGCTTTGGAGCGCCTGGAAGAATTGTAAGCGATCGTGGAACTAGCTTTACTTCACATATGTTCCAAGCTCTATGCGTTCGCCATGGTATACGCCATACGCTAAATTCAAGCCGTCACCCGCAGGCTAACGGGTTAGTCGAGCGCCTAAATCAAACTCTTTTACCTGCCCTAAAAATCGCAGCTGATGATGTAGGTGAACATAATTGGGATAGGGAAGTTAAACGAATTGAACGCGATATTAATTCTTCGGTAAGCGCTACTACGGGAAAGACTCCGTTCGAGGCGTTGTTAGGATATCTACCCCGTTTCGAACCTGGACCAGTGCGGTTACTCACGGAGCAATGCGAAACTTATATTTCACCGACTGTAGTACAACAACAAATTCGTAATAATATAGAGAGGGAACAACAACGTTATAAGGCAAGGTATGATAAGAATCGGCGCAAAAATGTTAAGTATAAAATTGGCGATATTGTGTATGTAAAACGGAATCCCGTCGCAACCGGAACTTCGACAAAGCTTCAAATGGCTTACGGTGGTCCGTTGGTGGTTGTTGGTATTTATCCTAGTGACACATATAAATTAAAAAAACTAAACGATTGGAACGATAGAGGTTTTGAAACCACGGCCCACGTGAACCAGTTGAAGGTGTGGACGGGGAGAAATTGTGACAGCGATTCTGATTCCAACCTTGATGAGTCCATGGACCGTTGTTCGTTACGTTCGATAGATATTGACGAAAATAATTGTAACCATGGTACTCAATCCGAAGATGTTGACGACGTGCCTGGTGCGAGCGAGAGAGTAGATGTTCAATCGCGACCTAAGAGAATTGTACGTAAACCTCGAAAACTTGACGATTATGTCTTAAATTAATAAGTTTGGAGGACCAAACGGCTACAGGATGGCCGAATGTTATAAAAAAAAATGTCTACGTCCTTTTACGTTAACGTGAGTTATGCGCCCTCTGCACGGATTGTACATTAGATATAGAGCGAAGGTCTATGCGAGCGCGGTGGTGAAGAAGAAGAGCGCGAGCGTCCGTGTAAGAAGGCAGCTAGCTGCGAGAGAGAGCATAGCTCTGAGATACCTCCTCAAGAATAGTTATTCAATTAACCTGTGTATTAACTTCTTTTATAAGATTTAACTCTTTTTTTTTATATTAAACATTATTCTAATTATACAGAAACTAGTAATTTATTCAGTGAGAACCTTTATATAGTCTACCTTTAACACGTATTATCTGTAAATATTTTACAAAGCGTTATTTCCACCCTGATTACGATATGAACATCCCGAGGATATAACAGCCGCGAACATTAATATTTCCAACGAAGTGCGCGTACAATCTCGTATATACGTTTAAATTAACCAAATCGAAACGAAATTAGTATTTGCCGGGTTTTTGGTTTGGATCGATAGGCGAAAGAAAATTTGACGAGGAAGTATAGCGACGCGACGTAGAGGGAGTTGTCCAGTTTCGTCCGGTCCTGAGTTTGTGCGAAGTTAACCGAGCATAGAACGCCGACAAACAACGTCATTGCGTCGCGGATGGATGGATGGCTGCTCTTTTGCATGACCTACTGCGCCACAGTGCTTCCGCCTCCGCCTCGCTCAATATTTCCCTATTATGTGCCACCGCGCGCATTCGAATTTCAAATTTTGTCATTTTTACCAATATTTTTATTTCCCTCTTTCTCGCGAGACGATTCGCTCCGTCCCCTCATTCACCGAGCAAACTTTTTCTCAACCTTTTTTTCCATCGAATTTCCGGTTACGGAATTTACTTTGTAACCGGGTATTATTTATCTACGCAACCGAATAAAAAAAGGGTAATGGAAAAAAAGGAAAAAGTAAAAAATGATTGTCCTCTCGACACCGAAGTGTATAATTAAATATCGAGGGATAAGTATATAAAATACGCAATATATTAGGATTATATAAAGAAGTAAGGCATTAGCCAACCCGATGAAAATCTTTAGATTCTTTCGTGTATAAAAGCCCCATACTGAGCGAAATTACATATCCATGACAATAGGCTTGAATCCTGGCCTCTCTCTCTCTCTCTCTCTCCCTCTCTCTTTCTCCATTGCCCATTAAACCTCGAAACTCACATTCTTCGGCATTCTCATTCAAACTTTTATTATCAGGCAAGCAGAGGCCCCGGAGGGCAAAATCCATCGTCCTATCCATAAATCCCTCTCTCGTAAAGTTACCCATTCAAGGTGTATGTACGTCTATATATACACGTACACGTACACGTACATACGTGCATATCCACACATAACCCATACAAGATCGAAGAAAATCTATTTTGCATGTCAAAGGATACTTTTCGCCCCGTCAAATTATTCCCCATAAACTCCTCCGAGTTTTCTTTCTACCGCGATAAATTTGCCATCGTGAATGTCTGTCTCTCTCTCTCTCTCTCTCTCTCTCTCTCTGTGCGTGTGTGTGTACAAGTGACCTATCACCATTTTTATTTTGTTTTATGGGATAGTACTCTATACACGTGTACATACTTACACATCTATACATAATATTAGGGAAGCTTATCTTACGATGATTTATACCATTTTTTTTCGACTAGCCTAGTTTTCATTTCGAACACCTGATGCTACATTTCGTATCGAGTGTCTCGAAGATTGGATATTTCTTTTTTTTTCACTTTTATATTTACCTGGGATGTTTAACGGTTCTTTGAATTTAGGAACGGAGTATCAATTTATGACTTTTGATTATATTTCTCCTCGAATACGAGGCTTCCCTATATATATACCTGAGTTGCTTTTTTCTTTTTCTTTCACTGAATTATGATTTATTTAGATATTATTTAAGGTCCTTCTTTTGTTACTCATCGTCGTGTAGAGCAAAATTCCATTTGTTTTTAACATTGCTATACTCGCGATTACAACAGAAAACCGTAAAATACAATATTCGATATAATTAGATAAAGTAAATAATTTTAAACGTTGGGTTTTACTTGTTAAAATTTACTGGATGAAATTCCTTTGTTGCAAACTGTTTTACGTCGACGTTTTTGACTACCTTCGGTACGAACTACCTTTGCACCCGTGAATTCCATTTGCATTCGACATTCTTTTTTATCTCTCTCCAAAAGAATACGTACGCTATTCACAAAATATTTGAAAACATTAATGTTAAATAAATGTAACGTTAAAAAATACTTTTCAACGCTCCAATGTGTACGAACGCGCGATCGTGTGTCAAAATCAAATAAAAAAAAAGAATGTATTTTTAGTAATGACGAATCGTGTAACTGTTCAAAGTTAACTAGTGTACCGAGAACCGCAGGATGTGATACAAAGGCTTTTAAACCAACTCGTCAAAGTGCAAACGAAAGAAAAATCAACCGCTTTTGACGCCATCAGCTTTCAATGGAAGCTGCGCGTGATATTTCTGAAATCAAGAAATTCGCGTTTGTATCGCGTTCAAATGGGAGATTAATTACCGTTAGGTGCTCGTTTTGTTGACGAGCAAAGGGTATTTCGATCAAAGTTTTGAGAGGAATAATTTTGGAGAACACGAGAATTTGCAATTTTCAAAGTTTCGCGCGGTGAAATGTTTAATAACGTCCCAAGTATTCACCGAGTTGAATAGATAAGTATCGGTGCAAGCGTTTACTAAATTTTACGGAATTGTTTTCTCATTTTAACATATTACCTTGAGTTATTTATTAATTTCGGTAAGTTAGTTACACAATTGTTACAATTTTAATTTACATTTTAAATTTTTAATCCAACCGAGCATTGTTACGTGGTACAGTGTTAGGTGGCACGTCGCTTATTAAATTAAAAGAAAACGCGATGCGAGATGAAATATAAAATATAGTGTGGGGAACGAGACTAATATAACCCTGGCAAGGTAAAATCAGTCGAGCAATTATCAGCTCGAGGTAAACGTATACCGGCTGTACATGAATATGCATAAGAGGTGAATTGGTAGAAGCCGATTCACCGATAATATACATCGATTCGGACACGATCGCGACTAGCTAAGGAGGTCGAACAGGCCAATATCGCGGCTCTTTCTCACCGGTCGTTACATCCTTCCTCCTACTTCGTTTCTTTTTTTTCTTTTTTTTTAGGTATTCCTTCCAAACGAGGGACTGATGAATTTAGCATGTAACGGTGGCTATCTTTCGAATTTAATTTTTTTTCACTGCACAAGTCGATTTACGGTAACTCGTTGATGGATTGAGAAAATTGCCCGAATTATCGTTTTAGGAGCTGTCGCGTTCATTTGGCTACTGTATTTCTCACGAAAGTAGATTTAGTAATGTACGTGAACATACAAATAAAACATAAGACAAAAAGTATAGCAGTTACTTATTTATTATTCTTAATAATTATATTAAATAAATATTTTTTTTAGAGATCAAATATTTTTTGTCCATGCGAATTATTTATAATTCATAAAGACAGGATATTCATTCGATTATTAGTGAATAAACCAAGTAGTTTAATTTGGCGACGTTTCGATAAATCTCTTCCATCCTTATCAGATTATTACAGATTTTATTAAATAATAAATAAGGAAAACGTCCCGACTAATAAACACCTGTAGAAAAATATGTACCGCCGTACTGAACACTCGGAAATAATAATGATTAACAAATCGTCTACATGTTTACAATTATAATTAAAGATATTATATTATAACGTTGAGTATATTTGCATTATTTTACTTTTAAAATGAATACTAATATAAGATATAATCAAAATATCAACAATAAATATTTAATTTCGACATTTGTCGAATCGCATAAGTCGTCAGACATTTTACTTGAAAAGGTTATTTCATTTGCCCCAAGTGTTACAACTTTTATTAAAGAGAGCACTGTTTAATATTAATTTTACTGTATGCAATAGTTTTTGAGTCATAGATTTCAATTATTCACAGATTATGTCATTTTAATATAATTTTTAATAAATTGTTAAATCTTTTATCGAAAATACGTAATATATTTCATCCTTGTTCCTATATCTATTAAACAGTTTGAACGGTTTGTTTAAATAACTTGTATATCTTAGTATATTGTTTATCAAATCAATGAATTTATTTTCTTTGAACTGCACTTTAGGCTTACCTTTTCTATTCTACTACGGAAACATATTTGATTCTTAGATTTATACTCGTAAGATATTTTGAAATGAAATTAAGACAAACGTTTGTATATATATATATAGTTTAATTCGTGATAGACGACATAAAACAAATAGTTTCGTGTTAAATATTATCAAAATCCATTATTGATTCAAATTGACAAAACGTAAATTTTAATAGAATCTAAGAGATACTCGACTTTTTAAAAAAAAAACATTAAAAAATAATTAGTGTATTACGTAAATATAGAAAAATATGATTAAATAATGAAAATAATCATTGAAAAGAATGAATAGTTGCTACATATTTAATTAAATCATCTAAATATAAAATTACATAACGCGCGTAAAATTAGTGTAGGATGATCCCATAGGTCGACGATCTTGCACGTCGACTAACGAAACGATATAAAAAAAAATGCCACTCAACTCACGGAATTAACTCGTAAGAATTCGTAACCGCATAAAATTGAATTCTCCCATAGATGTAAGAGAATCGGTATATATAATACCAGTATATAGGTATTCAACTCCTTTTGTATCATTTCCGCCATACACCGTCAGAGAATTCATGTATCAGTTGAATCAATCGGATACATTTATCTCTGGATTTAAAAATAAAGTAGACGGAAGCCTAGGAAGGTGAAAGTTGCATATGAAAAACGGTAATGCTTCGAGTAGTCGATTTGGTATATAACTCGATGAGAGGTTGAATATCGTAATACTCGAAAGGTCAATCGCGAGTTAATTGCTTCGAACATGCAATTTAGATGTGAGAGAGACCGAGAAAGAGAAAGAGAAAGAAGCTGCGCTCTGCAACATAATCGGAACATCCGTTATGGTGAGACAAGCAAACGTTTGTACGAGCATACTCGGATATGTCTGTACATGCTGGTTAAACTTTGTGACCTCGGGGATACTCATGCCTCATTTTAACTACCAGTGCAACATCTTTTTCTTTGGGTAAACGATACATTTGACGTTATAATTCAATGGGCTTGATTAGTGCACCTTATATGATTTTGACATTACGTTACGAAACGTTCGTAATTTTTTATTTGCTTCCTCGTGAAGGAACATTTAAAATAATATAATTTTTCCATGCGCTAAAAACATGCTAGAAGTATGTTTGTGACATGTCTAGAGTCGAAATCTAGTGTCTTCGAAAAATGTCCATATAGATTTGTGTGTGTGTGTGAACAAAAAAAGTAGAATAGTTATTCCAAGTTTGACTCTTCCAGATAAGTTCTAATTCTATTTTTAATATTTCCTTTCCAGAGGTTTTCTGTTACAGACGCATAATATCCACTAGAACTGGTATAATCATCGAAATGTGTGTACAATTCATTTTCACACATGTTTTTAATTAAAACTAATAAATTACTCTTTATTTCAATTAGGTAACCAACTGATTTTAAATTTTGGACTAAAACAAGTAGCAAATATAGCTATTTTATACTACAGAATTAAAACTTAATATCTCGTCATTTAACTTCACCTGTCATTTAACTTTTGCATTAAATTTTCGACGTTATAATATAAATAAATAAAAACTAATAAATATATTAAAAACATTATAACAATACTTTTTAATTCTGCTTCTACTCTAATACTATCTGACAACTGTACATATATATTGTTTGGACAATGAAAGTTGAAATATACTTAAAAATGAAAGTTACAATTATATTAAATTTAAATATATTAATAATTGCTACTCGGTATTTCAAAAGTATTGAAAAAGTATTCGAAAATGAATGGTTCGCGAGTACATACACAACCCTGCTGCTGTATACTTATTGAAAACAAAGAATAATTTTCAATTACTGTACTACCTGAATAATAGAAAAATTCTTTTGGTTTGTTTTTTGACGTAAATTATAGTTGTTTATTTAAATTCGTTACATTCGTTATGTTACCATCCGAGTCGTTTATCGACTGAGAAGTGCTATTTTACAATAATTATTATTTTAACAAAGAGTAGTTGATATATCAGATTTAATATTTTAAAGTCTTTTAAATGTCTGTACTTACAAAGCCGGAGGTAGAAATTTATCCATTTGTTGGATGATGAAAATGATTCATAATATTCGTTTTATAGGTTGCGATTAGCCCTTTTGCACCAACTTTTAAAAAAGACTTATTTATACCTAACAAAACTCGTTTAAATTATTTATACTAGGGTCGATTTATTAAACGATTACTCACATTAATTAAATATTTCTCTTGAATTCCATAAATTTTCATATAAAACATTAACATTTCTAAACATAGTATTTATCAGTAAATAATTTAAAGCGCAGGAAAATTGAATAGTCGATTGGATTTAACATCCTCTGAATATGTGTTCGAGCATGGGTGATCTTACGTTGCCGCGTGGAAAAGGGATATTTTAGTTTCACAGAACTGCAACACGTCCAAAACGTCGATAAATTGATAATATTCGACTCTCAAAGAATATCAACAAACGATAATATTTACAAATCGTTTGAATAATACGAATATACGAATAGCTCTGGAAGAAGGAAGATAACTACTAAATTTGCGTAACTGATTCGCTTGTCGCCATAAAATATTTTTCGGTAATAATGTCGATTAGAGTATCAGGGAGTATCGAGGAAACCCGTATAATCAAAAAGTGTCGATGATAGAGAGTAGAGACAGGTATAGGCATTAATGGATTGAAAGTACTACTCGTTCATCGAATAGCCGTGTATAAACATTCGGTAACATTCGCCACATTCACGACCACGGTATCAATTTATAAACGAACAATCAAGGTACCGAGAGGTTGCTGTCCTGGTTCATCCATTAGACCCGCCTCGTCAATGTTAACGGGCTCGGCGGCCAAATCCGTGGGCCATTAGCGAAATTGATTAGAAACACTATTGGGCCACAGTATTATCTCGAGAAACAAGAACGCCCTTTCCCAAAGAGTGAACTCAAATCCTCTTACAACACATTTGATATATATATTTGTTGTATATACACTCTTATTTTCGTTTAATGGTCCTGCTCCTATACACTCTGATAGATTTACTTTACAATCAAAACCCACAAAATCAAAGTTAAACGAGATTATTTAATAAACAATCTGCCCGGATTGACACCGATTTCACTAGTAACGAAATCCGTGCATCCTCACCGATCAGATTACATTTTGAAATCCTGTATTTTTTATTAAGCTTATCTAAGATTTATAGAATTCCCGAGTAACTTGGCAAAATGTTTCAAATACCAAAATCACCATTTTATTTTTCGAAATTTTTAATTTCGTTTTACTGGATTGACCTTGACTACTTTATTTGAAAATTATAAAAATTCTCGTGCCATTTATATAGATATAAATGTTGGTTTTGCACAGAAACTATGTGTCAATGTTTACGTACAAAATAACTTTTTGTGTAAACGTAACGTGAAATTGAGAAAAATTTTATTTGTAGACAACATGATCGCCGCAGCGTTCGAGGTAGCATTTAAAATCAATTGAATCGAAAAAGTAGAAACCTCGCTATTCATCGATAAAAACTAGACACTCCAGCATTTCAAATAAAATCCAAACAAGTTCTTATTTTCAAATAAAATTCAAACGATGCATCTTTTTTAATAAAAACTGAATAACTACGGTGTGTGTATAATAAAATAGTACATATACTATACATCAAGTACTGAACGTTACACAACCTTTTTATGAAATTACTGCAAAGTCCGTTGGTTTTTTATTCAAGTTATTCATTTATTTGTCAAAGTAACAAGAGACACAGATTTTTTTTCCCTCAAATTCCATATACATTTTCCGGATTAAAGAGAAAATTTTAACTCGAAAAGGAAACCACCTATAGTAAAAATTTTTAATTCCGTAATACCACTTTGTTTTTTATATTTGTACCAGATTGCCTCTCGTCCCTCTGATTAAAGATTAACGACAGCGATTTTATTTTTAATTTTGTTATATGCAATGGGTGTAAACTCAACTATCAAATAAATTAATATTACATTTTTATTATCAATTATCCAGAGTGACAATTCTATTTCATAAAATTTTATAATTTAGCAGAACTTTATAAAAAAATAGGTTAATTAATTTATATGAACGAAAATTAATTGCATTATCTCTTAAATACAATATCTTCTGAATATTTAAATTTTAGGTCAAACATTTTCCTCGTTTTAGATAAGATTAAATTTTATATTTTTATTTCGATGTATCTAATTAGCATCTAATTTCAGCTACTTGTCAATAAAACTATATTAAAACTTTCTAAAATCGTCGTAAAATGAGTAGTCGAAACTTAGAAAAAATGTAGTACCATACAAGTGAAATAGCTTTACTGCATCGGAAATGAAGAGCACATATATTTTATATTTTTAATGGTATTATCGATACGTTCAAAAATTCGTGTAATTATTATTAATAAGCATTAATCAAATAGTGCGATTCGCACGAGCCATTTTAAGTATAACCAAAATATAAATGGTTTAATTTAAAACCAATCAAGTAACAAAATTCGGTTCTTGTAATATTAAAAAATGTATAATAATATAATAAAACGTATAATAAAATGAAATGAAATATAAAAAATTTCAAAATTTATTATTCTTTTATTTAAAAGAATTTCCTTTTGAATGAAATTTCATTTAAATTCATATACTTACTTGGAGGTCTGTGAAATCAAGAGATTCCATGGGAAGTGAAGGGAAAAGTATGGATACAGAATTTCGGGTATAGACGAGATAGATGCGTCTAAAAATAATTTCGTATGCGATTAAACGAATGAAAGGGAAAATAAGAAATAAAAGCAACGTTTGGGTGGTGTTAAGACGGGCGCGTACGAGCACGGAACACCCATGAAGAGTGAGAGAAAGGAGATGAAGCGGGTAACAAGTGTCGGGTGGACTTTACGAGCTGGGCAATTGTAACGACATGATTTAGTGCTCTCATCTAGGCCAAAAGCTACTGACGCGGTTGTACACCTCTCTGATCTCCTCTTCTTTCTACCTATATATATATATATATATATATCTCTCTCTCTCTTTTTCTTACAATGTACAGTATATATAGATTTGAGTCTCGGCAAAAGGGGTTAACGACGTTATAAAACAATGATCTCCGATCGGTCTTTCCTTACGTCCTGTTGAATCACAATTGCGTAGTTCAGAATGATGAGCTTGCAATTTCACCGGCTGATATTCACTTTTTTCCTTTCGTCAAATTGGTATACAAGTGCGAAGATTCATCCTGGTTTAAAAACGTTTACTCGGGGTACACCTACCGTCGAGTTTTTGGACGAGGTTACGCGCGAAAGGTGATACGAACTGTAAGCAGTATGCCTTTTTTCTTTTGATTCAGAAAAACAATCGTTTTTCAATTGAGTACACGTCGAGACGGGGAAAGAATATTAAAAAAAAAATTCTTCTAGACAAATGTAAAAATGTTCTTGAACGAACGGATATTGAAATTGGAAGAAAAGTAGGTACTTAATGTTCCCATTAGACACAAAACACAAGAAACGAAAGAGAGATAGAGAGGGGAAAAAAACACAGAAGGCAGAAAATAATGATCGGTCGTAATGCGCGTCGATGAACACCGAATCTCTACACAGTATACACAGTAGTTCGATACGCTTAAAAGAACCTTTCAAATCCTATATTCTTACATCTCGTGGTACTCGATGCGTGGAATTAGGATACAAGCTTATTGGCTTCTACTTAACCGTGACTGTACAATCCTTGGAATAATCGAAACTATAATCGACAACAATGAAGAAATTTACGAAAAATATTGGCGTCTACGCCTAAATCCACGAAAATTTCAGAGTCCCGTCTTTCGTGATTATTCCATTTTATCCGATTAAGCGCAATACTATTATTATTATCTCTTTTGATGCTCTGAATTTTTCTTTTTTTTGAAAAATTATTTTAGTTAATTCGATACATTTAACAAAAATTTTATTAAAACTAACAATTTTCTAGTTTACTTATACGGTGCCTTAATTTTAAATAACAATATTCTTTGAATTTGATATAAACAATTCTTAGTTTCAAAATAATATTTTTTCTGAATGTATTCGAAAACATATTTTATTGAATTAACTACTAATTAACCATCGAAGTTAGTGAAAATTCACAAAAATCGAACTTTAAACGGTCATAACTTTTGAAATATGGGTTTTAGAGAAAAATTATATCAATGATTTTCGTTTTAAAATTGCTGCAATTAATAGAAAAACATTTATCGGAAACGGAAAAACGACTTTTTTATATTTGTTTAAACAATGGCGTATAACTGAAAATCTACCACTTTGTACGAATTTTGACCAACGGATTCGATTTCTACGGGTCAAAAAACAAAAGAAAAACCATGTTTCATGACTGCAACCTCTCTGTGCAGATGGGAAGGTACCCAGCTCCCAGACTATTGTCAGATGCAGTCATTTTCAAAATAAACCATTATTTTAAATTTTTTGTTTTTACCATTTTTTATTGCGTAAATGATAACTTTGTAAATAGACTTTAATTACAGAGCAGTCAAAAGCTATTTCAATTACTCATTTGGAAGATCTCCAACAGGTTCCAAAGATATGGAACATTAAAATTGGAACTTTGATCATTTTGGTGAACCCGAACTTTTGATCAATAGTACAGTTCGCATCACTTTTTAAAATAAAAGAATATGAGTACAGAATATACGATAAAAAAATCAACTAAATTTTATTATTTTTACAAATATAGGTGGTTAAATTAGTTTTATAATTAATTTTTGTTAAAATAGTTGAAGATAAAACAAATGTTTCAATAATAAACGAATTAGTCAATTGTAACATACTCGGTAATTAATTCACGAATAAACCAAAATATTAAATCGATGCAAGATTCAAAATTTTGCATGGATTATATCGATTCCTCACAAGATAGACAGCAAAGTGAATAGCAAAGACCGGTCATGAAAGCTCAAATTTGGTTGATAATAACCTAATGCCGGGAAGTAAAAAAATAGTTTTGTTAACAATAGTCAAGAAAGAGAAGTAATAGGAAAAATAAGAAGAAGAAGAGGAATAAAAAAAAGATAAAAGAGGAAGAAGAGAAAAAGGTGGGTGGGGGCAAGAGTGGATTTATATATCGGGTGTGCAACCGTAGAATCCGTTGTGACGCTGTAAAGTCACGTTCCCCGATGAGATGAGCTTCTCTCTTTCTCTAATGGCGCACCAAGACTCACAAACCTATGGGAAATAGATGGAAAGAAAGAGGACTTTGGTAAAAGAGATAGAGAGAGAGAGAGAGAGAGAGAGAGAGAGAGAGAGAGAGAGAGATTCGCATCGGAACTCAAAGCCGGTGTTTAATCTCGGCCGATGGGGCCCGATGACTCTTGACTTTATGCTCGGTGACTATGTAAAACTAATGTTTTTTTATCTTTCCCTCTCTCTTCTCTCTCTCTCTCTCTCTCTCTCTCTTTCTCTCTCTCTCTCTCTCTCTCTATCTCTGTTTCTCTCCCACCAGTTGAGGAGCCATCTCTCGGTTTAAAAATCGAGACATAGTAAAACAAAGCTATCGGAACGATCAACGGGACGTAGCTGCTGTTTCTTCTTCTATGTATATATATCTCTTTCTCTTCGGCGGGGTTTCGTTTCTTCTTCTTTTTTTATATTACAAGTCTTTTTGCGGGTGATCCATACTTTGACGATCGTTTGGTTCCATTTGCCGATCGGTTTTTCTCGATTAGATTTGTCACTTTTTTTTACTTTCCAACTAGTGTTTGATCTTGCTTTTTGAAGCAATTAGATGTACAATTTTTAATGCCCATTTATTTTCGCTACCGAAACCATTCGTTCACGGAACCCTCGAAAGAATAAATGACCGCTCGACGAATAAATAGCACGCGCGACATATATATGTATATATATATATATATTTGATTCTAAAAGAAAGTAACTATTGAGAATTTCGCTTTATACCCAAAGGACATTTGTTTCGATAAAAACGTTTTAACTCTGTGTACATGTACAATAATAAACTTTCTTAAATGTTTACTACCCAAGAAACCGAGTAAAGATAAAAAATTCTTGAAACAACCGAAACACGCAACCGCTTCGAATAATGTTAAACGTCGTTGACAATTAATTAATTTTGAACCAGCGAAATGATTAAGAAAAACTTGTCGATAAAAGATTTCGGGTTTCCCGGGACAATTTGTCCTGATTAAAAGAAAAAGAAAATAATGAAGCCGCTCACATAGTTTGTATGCAGATCAGTTAATTTAAAGTTGGTTACATTCTAATACGACGTAGCGTCGTTTCTCTATATATGCGCGCGTCGGTACGGTTTCGAAATTTACACCGATAAAATGTGGGTCAACGATTTCTTTTTTTTCTTTTTTTTTTCATCGTCGTCGGGACATATTATATCTTGAGTTGAACCATTCAATTTTAGGGTGATACGTTTTTCCTACGAGTGTTGAAAACTAAAAAAGTTCGGTAGGAAACGTACGAATTTGTTACATATTATATACGCTTACCCAAATATACGTCTATTTCGTTTTGTACGTTATTTTTAAAAAAATTGCGCGATATTAATAATCTTTTGAATTAAATTGAAACGGTCGAAATGTGTGTCTCGTTCTTCACAAAAAGATTTATTTCAATTTACATTAAGAAAAAAATCATTTTAATTCTAAAATTCACTCTTTAAAATTATACAACATTTATAATTAATATTCGTCAAAAGTAAGAAGATATGTTTTTTAATAAAATGTTCGGATATTCGTGTAGATATTTGTTGATGGAAATGAAAAATTTTCGACCTGTAAAGATAACGCGAAAGGCAAGTAATTCTATTAAAAATCGTCTCACAAATATATAAAACAGCAAGAGGAATATAACTTCCAAATAGGCAATATTTTTGCTTGAATGTGTACCTTAAATTTGAGATTTTCCATAAAATTCCGAATGCACAAGACTGCTAGTTTCAAGAGTTCGCGGTATAGTTTTTACGAGTGCTCTTAGTTTTATTTTGGTTAAAGGTATAACTGTATCGAATGAGAAATTTCATTTTCCGATTTTCGAGGCTCTCCCGCAAATGGCTGGTTTCGTGACTTTCAAAATCCGAATGCATAATCCAGCGGAAGAAAATATTTGTGTACACGCGAGTGCAAGATGCATGACTAACAAGTTGCATAAAAATAAAGTACGTTCCGTCTGTGTCACGAACCCACGGTGCGAAATCAACATCGTACATTTGAATTTCGTTGTGTAAAGAGATACGCAAAAAACCCGAATTTTTAGTCATGGTGCGATCAAAAGACCACCGAATAATGCAAAAAAATGAAATTGCTGTTTTCACGCGGTAAGACAATCGCGTGTACATTTCAAACAATTGTCAAACTTGAATATTTCGAAGCCGCGTCTATAATATCAAACTGTTTGCTGGTTTGAAAATAAGTAAAAATACCTCGTAAACGATAATAAAAAGTCAAGAATAGGATATATATACCTTTATATTAATTTTTTTTTCGTTCCCCCGGTACAAGCAAAAGATAAACGAAAGTTTTTCTTCTTTTCGTCATACCAACTAAAAACGGCAAAGTAGGCTGTTAGCTAACGCAAGTTGAAGGTATACAATTATCTTTACAAGTTACAGAGATATTTTCGTCCTCGACTCGTATTTTTTTTAATGGAGCTTTTAAATATCTTAGCGCACATATACTTGTATATTAGATATGTAAGTGTACAGTATATTTTTGATTACAGTCACGAGACTGTCATTAGATTGCGCGAATATTCAGATAAAATTGTAATCGGTTCGAGATTACTGTAATCTATCGTGTAAAATGTCGTTATATCATTATAATTTTAACATCGAGAGGAGGAGGCTCTTTATCGATTTAGAAATTATTAACGATTCTATAATATACATGTATATACATATACTCACGAGATTAGTCGCCGATAACGTAGATTTACGAGATATTTTATATTTTCGTTCGTTTTTCGTCGTCCCCGTTGTCACTTACCTGAAACGATAATATTACATTTATTAACATTTACATATTACGCCGTACGTTTACGCAAATACAACAAATGTAATGTTAACATATTTTCCTTCACACGTTAAAACATATATTTGTACAACAGAAAAAAAAACATTATCATAAAACATTCATTCGCTACGTAATAATTCGATAAATAAACATCCATATATAGCGTGGTTGCGAAAATATAATATCGCTAATGAAAATTAAGGCCGCGCATCATTTTCCTTTCTTCCTTTTTTTTCACGAAACGCATAAATCATATATGTGACAGTAAAGAGAAGAAAGAGTAACACGAAACGGGACAACATTATATCTAGTCGTAGTTAAGTAGGCGTGTAAAAAAAGTCTACGAGTCACTTAAACTGACGAGAATAATTATCTCGAACGATGCTATATACCCCATATCTAAACAACGCCTGCTTTCACTCAACTTTAGTTTTTTTTTTCTTCCTCTTCTATATGTACTCATCGAGCCACAAGAATAATCCATTTAACTCCTTAATTTGTCAATTTTTATAACCATAGTTTTATTCGTATACATCGATTAGAGACTATGTAGTTATCGACGTCAAGTGAGAACGTATGCACCAAAATTTAAATGTCCTTTTAACAATACGTATTACACGGTTTTAAGTAATACTTTTCAATAATTTGACATTTATGACTAGATTTTCTAGGTGTTAACCTAAAAAATAAATTTTATTTTTAGGTTAAGGAGTTGTTATAAACTAAAAAAAAATATGTTTAGAAACGAATAATTTTTTTTTAATATTTTTTTACGTTAAAGACAATAATAAGCAGTTGTAAAACAAAACTTTATAAAAAAAAAACAACAATATTCGTAATTATCGCAAACAACATAAAAGTTATACGGCTGTTACACTAATGTTATCACACGTGTGTATAATTTTTCGTTTCGCGTAATGCAACTGAGCGAGATATCGCGTAACGGTCGCACCGACAAAGGAGTTGCAGGTGCCGCGAACGAAAAAAAAAAATACGCTCTCTGTATGTATATATTTCCGCTTTTACGAGGCAGGTGAAACTGTCCTGAACGTAATCGAATAGCAATACGGAAAAAGTCGCTTCGTTGCGCGTCTCTGTGTTGTCGAACTATGTTGACGTTTTCTAGTCATACATACCACTGTTTTTTTTATTGACTAGATCGAGAAACGATAGGGCTTTATTCGTGGCTTTGATAAGTGCTTGATCGATGCTTTTATATTTAGTTTCACCGATTTGCATTTTACGAAGTTTTCATATTTCCAAACTGCTTAACGATAATGCGATAATCCTATTTTTCGTTCATTGTGTATTAATTTCATTTATTTCGTTCGATACAATGCTTTAGCGAATTATATTTATATTATTTGTTTACGAATATCGATTTGTACTCGAGAGCCTCGTGGTATAAATATAAAAGGCATTACCGATTATAAGTAAGAGTGTAAACATTGTTTAAATAATTCATTCTAAATGGAAAGTGTTTCCATTCTCTCTTTCAAATTTAGCAAATTTTTTTAATAAGGAGGAAATACATTACAATACGAGTAATTATATTTCCGAAAAAAATTTCGAAATATTTTAATAAATTTTGCACACTGCAAAGCTTCCCGCATTATTTAATAATAACAACGAGAATTAATAAACAAAAACGAACTTTACGTTGTACACAATTAGAGAGGAAGGAAATACGAATTGCGTAAATAAAATGTTTCACTAATGTTGAAAAACATTAAATATAAAAATGATCTCTAACCTAAAAAAAAGAAGGAGAAAAGAACATATTTAAGAAAGAGAACACCAAGATGCTGTAATGGAAAATTATACCGCACATGACGCTAATTTTCATTACCCAATGTTCCTGAAAAGAGGTAAATTTTAACTTCAAAAGACGTAATTATGTATAATGCTAATTAGGGATGTTCCAACCTAAAAAGGGATTTCCACAGTACCCTTTATAAAAATAAAAGGAAAAACTGTATTTCCTCAAAGAGAAAGGAAAATGTGTACGACGTCTGGGTTGAACATTTTAAAAACACGGAAAATTCTAAGTAATACATTTTTTTTAAACCCAATGAAACGCGTAATACGTTTTAATGGGAATCAGTAAATCTCGAGTGCAACTTACTTAAGAGAAAAATAAACACCGCAAATAACTTTAGAAAAATGTATACGTCTTTCGCCTAATTTAATCATATAAAGTTCATACTAACAAAAAGAAAATGATAAAGATTAATCAGCATCGAAAAAAACTAAGAGAAAAATGTATATCTCACCGGTTAAAATTGATAGTTAATTTATCGAAAATTGATTATCAACTCCGTTATTATACGATATAAGGGAAGAAGAAGAGAAGCGAATTGTGTAGATTATATACCTAATCTTGTGATGCAGTAAACATTTTTAACGACTCGCTTAAAATTTACTTATACTCCGTATAACTAGAACGTGTAAGTCAATTTTTTTCTTTCTTTTTCCCTAGAAAACCAGGTTAATTATCTACATTATCTTGATGAAACTTTCAACCTCACCATGATACCGTTGATTTTTACGTATCAAAACTTGCATGTTTATCGCACGGTTCTCACGTAATCGATCAGATATTGATTATTGATACTTATGTATATAGATATACGTATAGACAACGCAATCTTTTTATTTTTATTTTCGTTTGATTGCTCACACTTTATTGTACATGCTGAAAATCTCTACTTTTTCGCACTTTTAATTCAGGTTGTGTATATCTAATATACGAGGAGCGCGAAAACGTATTTACAAAAATATTTTGTTCGATTCGCATTGTACGTGAACGTAACATGATATATGTACGGTTAAGTTTTTCGAAAACAGTAGTACAAAAGCAGATTATTCGAAAACAATATTTTTTGAAAAGTATAATTCTTCAAAAAGTAATTTTTTGTACAAATACAATTAAATAAAATTATAAACATTTTACATTTTATTTATAAAAATAACTTATTTTTTAAGAGATACGTGTCTTTCCCTAGTAGAAAATTGAACATAAAATATGCTGAAGGCAATAACTTATGGCCATTATTAATGGTAATATTTAGGATTACAAACAATGCCGAATTATTGGTTATTTTATGCTAAATTAAAAAAAGATACTTATTTCCACAGTACCCTTTATAAAAATAAAAGAAAAACTGTATTTCCTCAAAGAGAAAGGAAAATGTGTACGACGTCTGGGTTGAACATTTTAAAAACACGGAAAATTCTAAGTAATACATTTTTTTTAAACCCGATGAAACGCGTAATACGTTTTAATGGGAATCAGTAAATCTCGAGTGCAACTTACTTAAGAGAAAAATAAACACCGCAAATAACTTTAGAAAAATGTATACGTCTTTCGCCTAATTTAATCATATAAAGTTCATACTAACAAAAGAAAATGATAAAGATTAATCAGCATCGAAAAAAACTAAGAGAAAAATGTATATCTCACCGGTTAAAATTGATACTTAATTTATCGAAAATTGATTATCAACTCCGTTATTATACGATATAAGGGAAGAAGAAGAGAAGCGAATTGTGTAGATTATATACCTAATCTTGTGATGCAGTAAACATTTTTAACGACTCGCTTAAAATTTACTTATACTCCGTATAACTAGAACGTGTAAGTCAATTTTTTTCTTTCTTTTTCCCTAGAAAACCAGGTTAATTATCTACATTATCTTGATGAAACTTTCAACCTCACCATGATACCGTTGATTTTTACGTATCAAAACTTGCATGTTTATCGCACGGTTCTCACGTAATCGATCAGATATTGATTATTGATACTTATGTATATAGATATACGTATAGACAACGCAATCTTTTTATTTTTATTTTCGTTTGATTGCTCACACTTTATTGTACATGCTGAAAATCTCTACTTTTTCGCACTTTTAATTCAGGTTGTGTATATCTAATATACGAGGAGCGCGAAAACGTATTTACAAAAATATTTTGTTTCGATTCGCATTGTACGTGAACGTAACATGATATATGTACGGTTAAGTTTTTCGAAAACAGTAGTACAAAGCAGATTATTCGAAACAATATTTTTTGAAAAGTATAATTCTTCAAAAAGTAATTTTTTGTACAAATACAATTAAATAAAATTATAAGCATTTTACATTTTATTTATAAAAATAACTTATTTTTTAAGAGATACGTGTCTTTCCCTAGTAGAAAATTGAACATAAAATATGCTGAAGGCAATAACTTATGGCCATTATTAATGGTAATATTAGGATTACAAACAATGCCGAATTATTGGTTATTTTATGCTAAATTAAAAAAAGATACTTATTTCTACATTATTCAAAGCATTGCATGGTCAAATATATTGACAAATAAATGCCAACTATTCTGTAATTGAAATGCCCAAAAAATTAGCATTATATAGAGGAATGGAACTTTAACCTTACAGTAACACGTGGTGTATCCATACATCTCCAAGATTTTGTTTTGATCACGCGTCCAATATTTTCTAACATGCGTGCATGTAAAGCATATTTTCGTGGTAGAATTCATTGTTGCGAGAGAAATAAGGACGTGTTCTTTAACGCAAGTGTTATGTTATTGTGGGTTCGTAGCTGTTTTCTAACTCGAAGGTAAAATAATTTGGTATAGAAGATAACCTGATCAACCTTACGAGAATCTGCTCATTCGATTGGAAATTATGTGTCCTACACCAGAAGATTGAGAAAATTTGTTAGTTAGTCAAGTTTTAAAAGTGCAATAATATTATATTTTTATAAGTGCAACAGAAATAAAGTATAATATATTCAGTATTTAGTAGTGCCAATATTAGTGTATGTGTGTGTATATATGTATATATGAATATGTATATAATAAAATTAATATACTAAGATGCTAATTATTTGGCTAAAAGATGCTGAAATGTTCGAGAATTTTTTCTATCCCATTCAATCCCCATCTCATGGCCTAATGAATTGCTTGTATTGGCCATATTGTAGTACAAATATTATAAAAGCTATTTCATTTAAAAAGGTTGGCAATTTATGGTCAACAAATGCCATACTTTTATTAACTTGATTTCGCCATTTTAATGGTTAGAAAAAACGTTACATTTTAGTTATCAAAATGGCTTTAAAAAATGCCCAATTTTTAGGTTTTAGTAAATTGAGATGGCCAAGAAATGCTATTAAAAAGTTTTCATTTTCTACTAGGGTTTTAATGGTTAATTTATTTAGAGTGTGAAATATCAGAAACGAGAGAGTATTTTTTTAGAAACGAGCCCAAAAGTAATGATATAATCGTTATGTATAATTGTCATTGACCCTATACAATAAGATTTAATGTGTATAAAGTTGCCTCCGAATAAAAAGGATGCCAACTCAAGTCAACATAAAATAAATCAAGACTCTTAAAATTCTTTTAATTTTTGAATAAAAACCATTGCGCAATATTTTATTTTTATATACTATTAGTTAAACACTCTAAAATTCAGAAACGGTGAGTACCTATATACGTATAGGTTTCTTGGAACGTTAAATATGAGTTTGAAGCTCATTTAGGGCTAGTAAATCCATAGAAGATAAACTAGACGAAATAATTACAAATAATACTGTAACATCATCAGTACCTAGTTTATCTTCTATGAATTCACTAGCCCGAATTGTCATTATAGATTAATATTTATAGCGATCCAATATTTTCTAACATGCGTGCATGTAAAGCATATTTTCGTGGTAGAATTCATTGTTGCGAGAGAAATAAGGACGTGTTCTTTAACGCAAGTGTTATGTTATTGTGGGTTCGTAGCTGTTTTCTAACTCGAAGGTAAAATAATTTGGTATAGAAGATAACCTGATCAACCTTACGAGAATCTGCTCATTCGATTGGAAATTATGTGTCCTACACCAGAAGATTGAGAAAATTTGTTAGTTAGTCAAGTTTTAAAAGTGCAATAATATTATATTTTTATAAGTGCAACAGAAATAAAGTATAATATATTCAGTATTTAGTAGTGCCAATATTAGTGAACATGAATTTAAATTTTTCGAAAAACAGGATATTAAAAGCTTTTCAAAAACAATGGGCTATTTGAAAAATCCATCTTTATAACTGATTTTTTGTAGAAAAAATTAAATAAAACTTAAAACATTTTAGTTTAGTAAATAAAAAATGCTATAAAAAGAGTCGTTTCTTTTTTAATGGTTAATTTATTTAGAGTGTGAAATATCAGAAACGAGAGAGTATTTTTTTAGAAACGAGCCAAAAGTAATCATATAATCGTTATGTATAATTGTCATTGACCCTATACAATAAGATTTAATGTGTAGTTTTCCCTATGTATAAAGTTGCCTCCGAATAAAAAGGATGCCAACTCAAGTCAACATAAAATAAATCAAGACTCTTAAAATTCTTTTAATTTTTGAATAAAAACCATTGGCGTAATATTTTATTTTTATATACTATTAGTTAAACACTCTAAAATTCAGAAACGGTGAGTACCTATATACGTATAGGTTTCTTGGAACGTTAAATATGAGTTTGTAGCTCATTTAGGGCTAGTAAATCCATAGAAGATAAACTAGACGAAATAATTACAAATTTAAATAATACTGTAACATCATCAGTACCTAGTTTATCTTCTATGAATTCACTAGCCCGAAATGTCATTACAGATTAATATTTATAGCGGTCCAAGAAATTTCTATAATTTTGCGACAGAGGTTATCATTAAAAAATTAATAATATCATTTGAATTCGTGAATTGACTCCTTCTTTAACCAGATTATGAGTTTACCCTTTCTTATTCGAAGGCGACGATATTACTGTGTAATATTTATTGTATATTAGAATAATTAATTTTCGAACTATTTTCAGTAAATCCGTAATATTTTGAATTAGAGCCACGCACATCGAGAGAGAGAGAGAGAAAGAGAGAAAGAGAGAGAGAGAGAGAAAATCACGTATTCTCTATGACATATAAGCAACCACCTAATTCAGTTATAACGCATATAACGGTTTTATATAAATTTATTTTCATGAAAAATAATTGGTGTGTGAAATTTGTATGCTCGCGCGGTTAATGGACTAGAAAAAATGATAGGTTAAACAACAGCAACTCGCAGATGTTATCTGTATAATGGTATTATTGAGGTTGGTCAAACCAAATATCTTTAGTCATTTTAATGCGCGTGTCTATATACTTTTTAACTCGTGATTCCACATCACATCCCGGTAATTTAATACTATCGGCCAAAAAAAGAAAAGAAACCTATTCCACACAAAACTCCGTGGCAAAAAATATAATTTAATATGATTTTTTGAACGTACGCACCGTGGAAAGTGTTACAAAACGCACACCCCTGTTCGGTAAGAAAACGGATTGATGAATACGAAGCCATAATAACGAACCTTTTTGTGCGAAATCGTATAATTTCCATTCCGTAATTCACGTCGAACCCTTCAATACTCGAATGCAATATATGTACATCTTTCATACTACTCCACTTTCCCAGGTTTGCAAGAAAATAATAAAGGCAGAAAGAGAAAGAGAGAGAGAGAGAGAGAGGAACACAACGACAAAAAAAAATAATACGTGTGACGCAATAGTTGCGAGCAGAGTTATTATTTTTGACTTGCTTGGGTACAAAATCTTCTTACATAAATAGAATATACTATATACACGAAATCCAGTGAAAGATAAAAATAAGATTTCAGGTCTGCTGCTGCTGTTGTTTATCATCCACTAAACGTTTACCAAAATACAACTATACATTCGAGAGATTACCGCGGTTTAGCCATTTTTATTCGTTCGCTGTTTTAGATTATCATACGAAATACTCCAAGCACGTTTATATTTTCCTCAGATACCATTATAATAATTACTCGCACTGTGACAAAAAAAAAAGGACAAATTTATATTAATCCAGTGCATATCCGCAGTCGGATTTTCTTAAAATTAGACTTTGCGCGCGTATCTGTCGTCTCGCGGAAAAGATCCGCGTTATAAATGCAAAATAAGAAAATGTGCACGTAGACACCGGTGAGCTCGAAGGTGACAAGTTATCCCGAGTTGCAAAAGAAACTGCGTGAAAAAGAAGAAGAAAAAACGGGTAATCGCACGTATATAGAGAGATAAGAGCATAGGAGGTATAGAAAATCCCACCGAGGTGACGCAATCACTTCGCTCACACACATACACACTACAATGGAAACGTGGGAACCGAGCCCAGCCCAAGAGAGAGAGAGAGAGAGAGAGAGAGAGAGAGAGAGAGCAGGTTAATAATCCGCAGGGAGACGGATAACGACGGGCTAGATATGTATTTATGCATGCATATAATATGGGGCACTGCCCACTCCATTGGAATTCCCTGTAGATCGAGTCGAACGTGTCTTACCGTGTCTTACGTGCGCCTCTGATCCTCATCCTCTTTCGATTTTCGATCTTTTCTCATCAGTGATAATACCTTCAACTAAACTTTTTACTGGATATGTTAAAAATCACACTCTAACCGTTAAAGTGTAAAAATTGACGGGATATAGCGACATGCTTTTAAACATTAGTTTATTATTAGTTAAATTTAATTCGAAAATTAGCTAAAATTTATCTATTTCGAGTTGAATTCACCTAAAATTAGCTAAAAAACACATCAAAGTTGGCATTTTTATCGAAAATTTTATATTACTATTGCATACGTATAACCCGTTATATATACATTATTTTCTTTTTTTATTTTATTTAACGTCGCTCTTTTTATATTTCCATATCGGTGCTAATCAGCAACAGGAGCATGCGATGTCTTTGTTAACGAAGCACTTGTTGAAAATACATTCCCCAGTGGTGGTTGTATTAATCGGCAGAAACCGGGAATCGAACTCGGATCATCAAGTTGTGAGCCTATCGCTTTACCGATCGAGCCATCGCACCCGTTATACAGTATAATTATTTAATAGAATTTGATTGTTAGATTATAGATGTATCTAACACAATAAATAAAAATTAGCTTACTTGGTCAAAATTAACTAATTATTTGTTAAAGATCCATCACAATTTCTAGCAGGGATTACGTCAATTATTTTTATTGCATATACACGGCTCTACAGTTTTCACGTAGAGAGCTCGTCGTTGCATTCGACCAGAATCAAAATTAAAAAAAAAAAAAGAAAAAAAGGTAACAATAGCCGAGGGTAGGTGGGAGGTATACGTAACTTGAAATTTATATCGTGAAGGTCACAGCGTCGAGCAAGATCGAAAAGTCAGATAATTCTCGTGAAAAAGGTATATATAAAATATAAGAAACGCGAAACTTTTCGAGAGTCAGACGGAGAAAAGGCGCCGATGGTTATCTTTTTAAGCAAGAAAGTTGGGCGCGCTCCTGCTCCTGCTCCTGCTGCTGCACCAAGTCAACCGAGTCTCGCGTTGTCGATACGAACCTCTGATTATTCCAACCTATATATATATCCTACACTCTATACCCACCCGTTTAAAATCACGATGTCTAAACCATTGACGTGTCCAAGTATCCTGCTCATTTGCATATAATTGTTGCATATCTTTATGACAAATTTGTCCAATGCACGATTCCTGACGTTACAACTCAAATTATTTTTAATACTTTATTTTATTTCGTATTTTTATTACGTCCTCGTGTGTCTGTGTATAATTTCGTATGTTGATTTATGATAAACTATGGTTCACGACTATTTTACAGCGAATCGCAGATGACTATATTAACGAGGTTAGACCAAAAAAAGAGCGAGCTATTGAATCTTCCGAGCAATGGTAAAATCGTGTGAGTTTTAGTATTTCGTTACGAAATATCTGCTCACGCAGTAATAGTAAGATCCGGAAGGTGACGTTAAGATAAGTAATTGGTATAAGCTGTTTTAATTAAAATTGGCCTTATTTATAAAATCCGTACACAAAACAATAATGTTCACTCGAGTCAATGTATTTATTTATTAAAAATTTCTTATACTCCAACATTTTATTTGTCATTTTCTCCGTCAAGTAAAAGTACTTATTTATGCGGAGTTGAGTCGAAATCTCATGAGTTTTCAGATATATATGTTTATTTTAATTATTTAAAACATTTCAACAAACCAAAATATTTTTTAAAAGTAAATGTGATCTAAAGTAAATCGATCAACAATTCGAATTTCAATATAAACCAACTTATATTGTATTTTACAATATTTAGCTTTATAGTATATACAACAATAAAATAATTCATTTTTTTCTGTAAAATATTAATAAAGAGGAAAAGTATTAAAATATACTGCTTCCCTAGCTTAATCGCTTTACTTATACGTTTACTCGAATTTACGTCTAGATGTACCTTCCATCAAACGTTGAGTCTCAAAATGGTTTCTTAATAACTATTATTAAGTTAGGTTAATCACCGAAAGTTAAGCAGCATTAGCTGCGGTCAGTACTTTGGTGGGTGACCCATCCTCGGGCGCGTATTTCGGGATTGGTTAGGGGGTGTTTTTCCACACTCCACAACGTAACTGAGAGCTGTGAAACATTCGGTTTTTCGATGTTTGAGTTTTACATATGTGTAAGGAAGGTTTTCCTATAGTTATAGATTTTTCCTTCCTCTTGGGCGTAACCTCGGAAAAATGCGCGGCTATGTGAGAAATCTTAGGTGGAGAATATAGAAAGAATATATACAGATCTGCATGCGTAGGTGGTGTAGAGACAGCCCGTAAAAACCGTTACGCACGGTATACGGCGTGGAGAGCAACAAAAAAAAGTTAGGTTATCTTTATCAGCAGAAATAGATACTAATGTACTATATGATTTATTGACGAAAGTGACATACCTGATTGTTGCCTACCGAACGAAAATTGTTAATTATTACATTTATTTAACGATACATATGTGCTAAGGCAAACTCCCAGATACAGAAGTACTAGCTTATTTAATAATTTATTACTTTATTTACAAAGTTCCCAATGTACATTTCATCTGGATCTTAAAAATATACATGCACCGAAATGTACTTCTCTGTGAAAATTTTATTATGGATTTTATTAAAAATTACTATTATTTCTAAACTTGTAGATTAATTTTTAATTATCGCCTGGTCAATAAGAATCAGGAATGCCACCTCCTTAATTGTTACTTTACCTTACTGAAATACGATAGTACATGAATTATTAATTCTATTTAATATCAGTGATTTTTCGAACGTGAAATATGGTTTTCTATCAATATGTCATATACATCGAACAAAGATTTAGTAAAAATGCGTACACTCGTAGGAAATGCTATACACTAATCCCGTTAAAAATAATAAAATATAAAAAGATTATATTTAACATTTCCCATAGTAAACACTTAGAATTTAGGTGTAAAAACAACAAGAAACACGAACACTTATAGTTTATATAAAAAGAGTGAAAACTCTTTAAATATCAGTTGCTGTCCGTTGTACATTTTCATTTAAAAAAAAGATCTCGAGGAAATAAAGGCATGGAATTGGCTGGGCCAAGGATTACGAAAAATGGAGAAAAATAAATAAATAAAAGTAAAATAAGAAGAATAAGAATAAGGGGAAGAATAAAGGAAACCGAGGCGTCTGAAAAATGAAGGAGAAGCGAGTTAATCGAGCGCTCGCGTGCCTCGGTTTGCGTTTCCTTTTTGCAGAGCCAAGCGAGAGTGAGTCGATCCCCGATGGAAATGGATCACACGAGCGCCAGCCGAGTTTCGCGAGCGGAAAGAGAAAGGCTGGGATTACTGCCGGCGTATACAACTTGGACGTTGTAAAGAAGAATCTTAGGGAGAGATCGTGAAATTACTACGAGCTGCTCTCTCTCTCTCTCTCTCTCTCTCTCTCTCTCATGTACGTGCATTTCGGGAATTTACGGGTTCTATCCTTTTCTTTCTTTTAGTTTTATTTCCCCTTTCTTTTTCGATGCTGTAGATTTCGAGTGACGTTTTTAGGTTCTATACTCGCTATTTCGATGGAAAATCTTGAGAAAGTTGAACCAACTTGTTGTTAAATAGAATTAACTGCAATTTCAATAATGGATTACACATTTACGTAAAACATTTATACGATTTAACCGATATTTACCTTCCTCAACCAAGTTTAATCGACGTTATACTTAAAATCTTTTATTTTAATATTTACTTTTATTACTTTGAGATAGTCGAGAGACGAAAAGGAAATAGTAAACGAAAATTTAAGAAACGCGAAACGTAAAAATTTTTCACTATTTTTCGAAACAAATACAATATCAGTCTCATTTTATTATTTCTCGACGGCCACAATTATTTTTATGGCAAGCCAAGGAACTCGCATGAAAGTGATAAATTTAATTGCCTCATATTGAGCTGAACGGAAAAAAAATTGAAAAATCAATAGGGAATATCTCGTAGAAAATTTAAAATTCAGTGACCCAAATTTTTACGGTGGAACTGAATCCCATCTAAAAAAAACCGCAGATACGAAAAACATTTGAGATTGCAATAAAGCAAATATTTCGCAGATCTAGTGTTGTATTACTAAAAATTCACTGAATTTTACGCGGTAAAGAATATTTAAATTTTTATACACCCGTTACCCACTCATACATCATCTTTTGAAAACTTGCAGACGCTCCGTTTGTTTGCGAACGAAATCAGAGGTACATTTGAATTTTAAGGAAAACCAAATATCAGACATTTATATCAATTTCTATACGTTTCATATTCAATTAAATATAAAACAGGGAATACGCGTATACTTTACATATACGCATATTAATTAATAATATCCAACGAAATTGAATCAATTTTTCAAAGGTATATACATAACATATATACGAACATAATCAGAAGTTGATATTTAAAATATGAACAGAAGACTAAATGAAATTTCAACCGATCCCTGTTACAGATAAACGAGAATCGCCCCATCAATTTAACCGCAGTAGCAACAGCAGCAGCAGCAGCAGCAGCATCAGCGCAGCATACAAAATCGATAACCCGCGCTCGCTCGCGCAGCCTCGCCGAGTTATTTAATTCTATTAAAACTGTTTTATGCGAAAAATTTTAATATCCATGTCAACATAAACAACGGATCGACTCCATCCTTCACCGAGGAGAGCAAAAAGCAAACACAAAAACAAAAAAATAACGATATGGCCGCCATGTCATTACGAAATGTATATTTATTAAAAAAAAATCGAACAGGTATCTAATAACTTAGACTCAAGTCCAGGGTGTTATCAAGAGATGCAAATGAGAGAGGGAAAAGATGAGGCACGTGAGAGGGATAGGACGACTGGAAAATATCAAGAGCATTCGAGTTCTTGGAGTCGAATGTATATAGAATATGATTTCACGGAAACTCGAGATTCTCCGTAAAAGTGGATGTACACGGACTCTGAATTTTCCGATGAATTTCAAATGGAATTCTTGGTAGACGCGCAATGGTGTACATGTGAATTGCGCAATTTTTTCAAAAATTACATTTTTTGCTCCCCAATGGTGCAAACAAAATTTTTTTCTTTTTCAAACGCGTTAACAATGTGATGTACGTTCTTTCAATCATTTTCATTAAAGCATATTTTTTCCTTGTATAATTTGTACAAAATTTTTTAACAAATAGTTATAAATATTTATTTAATGGATGGAAAATTTTACAATGTTTCATATAAATTGAAATTTTAGCATAATTTATAGAAGTTCAAGTAAGTTTATATACAAAGTTAATAAGTTTAAAATACTTCGTGAACGATGCTTTAACCAGCTGCGCCTATAGAATTATAAAATTATAGTGAAAACCCAAATATTCGAAGATTATCCTCCAAAAGGTTGGAATAATCAGAACATTGCTCAGTATTTTCTACTTCAGAGAGTATAATTTTCATTTTCTTTCTCATACACAATGATATTCAATTGTAAAAAAAAAGTATTATAACTTGACACTTAACAACATAAATTGAAATTCTTTAACATTCCGAGAAATGGAATAATAATTTGAATGTATTATTGCAATAAAAAAATGTAATAAATTTTATTAAGTAAAATTATTTTTGATAGCGACAAACAATGACAATCCTATACTTTACAATGAGATCCTTTAAATGATTTCCGAATTATTATTTTTTAAAACATGCACTCATCGAATCTGTTAAAAATACAGATACTCATTAAAAACATTTTTTCCAAAAAATATATATAAATGCATTTTTTAAAAGAGGCTTTTAACCGTATTTAAATATTCACGTCTCGTTTTTTCAGTGTATCTATACATAAAATAATAAATATTCATAAAATAATTAACGTCCAAATAACAGAGCTAAAAAATCGGGAGTAAAATATGTTTCGGGAAAAATAAAAATGATGGAGCTTAGCAAGCGTCGAAAAGGAAATGGAGCATCGTGAGAAATGAGTCGATTAAAACTGGAACGACGAAAGAGAAAAGCTCGAAAGGCCGCGAGAGAAAGTAACGATGATGAAGAAAAACGAAATAAGAGAAAACGAAAAATTGAAATGGAGAGCCATCCGTGATCGATCGATTTCGATCCAAGAAGTCCATGATGACTCGACTCTTCGACCGGTCAAGTGTATATATATATATATATATAGAGAGAGAGAGAGAGATTCTTTTAAAGTGCAATCGACCAAAGTTTTCAAGGTACGTGAATACAAGTTTCAAATTGGTACAATGCTTGTACCGATAAAGATAAATTGTTTCATTTCTATTCTTCATTTCGGATGAATGATTGTACTTAGTTTTAATGAAACATTGTACATTGCTGTACCCCATTGTGATCGAATTTTATTTACGAAAAATAGAAATAGTATACGTGTGTTGTTGGAGATTATTATTGGATGATTAACGTTTAAATAACCCTTGATTACCTCCGATTTCTAATAGTTGGAAAGATACAAAGATGAAAAGGTTGGGAATAGAATAACCGAGAATTACCAAAAGCATATATAAACACCCACGAATAGCGTCGTAAATCCATTATATGTATCTATTCTTAGGATCCAAAAGTCGGGGTAAAAAAAAGTGTTGTTGCTAACAAGAACCGAGATATAACGAAACTCGGAATGATTACAGCCGTAATCACGTGTTATTTTCCTAGGCGCATTTTTCATCGCGTCCCCATCGCGGAAGAGAGTTTTCGATGCATTAGGCAAGATCCCCCGCCGCATCGTCACCCACACAGGAAGCTTGAGTTTAAAAAAAAATTTAATATCCTCGATGACCCCATTGATAAGCAGCTCTCTGTACTTAAACTTTTCTCCCTCTCTCCCTCTCTCCCTCCCTCTCCCTCCCTCTCCCTCTCTCTCGCTCTCACAAAGCAAAGCAAGAAATACTTGTACGTATATAGACGAGGGGATCGATTTGCTACGAGTCGTGTGTACCGGGCTTTTGTCCGGTCGTTAAGTGAAATGACGAACGATTCCGATATCCTTCGACGGAATACGCACGCACACGCGCGCGCACACATATACCTATTTAAAGGGAGGAATTACATCGGGGATAGATAGATTCAATGGATTTTGACGCGTCACGCGATTGTTAAGTGCCGGTCGTATAATTTACTTTAACATCACCTCGGCTTCTCCGAGGTGGATCAAATATACGCGTATACATATATATATACGAAATAAATAATATTTCGATGTGTGACCAAGAAAAACTGTTAATCGTTAAAATATACATATATAAGATAAGTAAATTCATTTGGTAGGTACACGTATATATGAATGTATGTATGTGTTGTATTGAATAACTTTGAAATTACACCGTTTTACGGGTATTATAATAATTCCAGGCAATTATGTACTTTTGAGGTTAGGTTGGACTTTCAGATGTGTTATTTTAAATAAATTGCAGTTAATTATGATGATAGATTTCTAAGAGCAAGAGAGATAGGGGGAGGGAGATCGATCGTCGTTTTTTTTTCTTTTTTTTAGGAAAAACTCATCGTTAACAATTTTTCTGACGACAGTGGTTGGTATCAATTGTACCTCGTTATCACATGCGTGCGAGCATTCTTATTTTTTTCTTACACGTAACGACTACGCGAGTGTTTGGACGTTTAAAGATGACATGTATTATATACCTGCGAGAACTACGTAAAGTCATTGTAGTAAAATAAATTATGACTATAATCGTTAATATTTCATACCCGCAAGAAACGATGATTGACCGCTCTTACGAGTCACGAGAAGGAGACATTTAAATCGTCCGAAAATATTTAATTATACTTAGCTGTAATTATCGTATAAGGGGAACGTCGAGGTGAACTATATTGTTAACTTTGACAATCATATAAATGTAGAATAGCACGCGACTAAGAAAACGCGGGTGCGTACTCTCGCTCGCACAAAAGAAAGCCCAAGCTGGAAAGAGGTGAAATCTGAGTGACTCGACGGAAATTTCGAATACTTCCCGGAGGCGTAAAATTCTCATGGAATTTTACAACTCCGTTATCCGGGACCGGGACGATGTATGCAACGCGCCGTCACTCGTCACAGTTTACCTATATATATATATATATACGCGATCGCCTGGACCTTGTCATTATATGCACTCTTCCTCACTATTTTCTCGCAGTACCTAATCTACTCTAACTAGGTACCTACGAAGATTATTCATCTTGAGAATTTAATCCGTTTGGCAATTGCTAATTCGAATTTTGTAGGTAACTATAGGTGAATATTATATTTTCAGACGCATATAGACTGTATTGATATTGGAATTCCTACCAAATTACGCTCGTTCGTTGTGATGAAAAATATTTAATTATTTCCACGATAACAATAGAGACGCGTGTATAAATCTAAAAGCAATAAATTTTTCTAAAACAAATAAAATCGAGATCAAAAGTGAAGAATATGTTCATTTAACTCAGAAATAACGAGGTCGAATTTGTCTATCGAAGTTATAACCGTAAGATTTACAATTCCCGACATGAAAAGTTACTTTTCGCGCACCGGCAATTATATAGTAAACAACAAAAGAAAAAAACGGAAACGAAAACAATTCGACGCACATTACCGGCATGTTTTGCCCTCAAGAAACGAAATGTCAATTAAGGAAACCAAAAATAAACTTGGGTGCTGATATAAACAAAAACGATTGGGCTTTTACGAGGCCATTAACAAATCATAAAAACGTCAAACTGGACCGACCGACAGAAAGAAAAAATCTCGAAGGTTTCGGTAACGCGTCTTCTTGTACGTTTTCTCTCGATCTCTGCGTGTATACAAATAACAACCTGCGATCGTAAAATTTAGCAACGAGAGTGAGAGAGAGAGAGAGAGACGAAAAAAAGGGAGGAAAGAACATTTATTGACTATCCTGCGAAAAAAGTTTGTCTTTTCGTGTGAATTTATGCTTGTTGTTCATTATTGTTTTTAACACAATTGGACGAAAAATTATCGGGTGTACATTGTAAATTTTAACCTCGTCACTTCCATTTCATTTACGTGGTAAAATACTCGAGTGCATAAAGATAATTGAATATACGTGACAATATAGAATTAAAATTAATGTGGAGACTTTTTTGTTGAACACGTATAAAAGCAAATTAATACGTGACATAGTCGCGCTATAGTGTCGTTATTATTATATTAATTAACTCTTGCAACGGTCGTTTAATGCAAAAATTAAATAATTTAATGCCGAGTTTGTTCTACACAATTGGCAAAAAAAAACATTTCTTTCGTAATGTTATCTCGCACATCGGTCACCAACTATTTGTAATAGACGTTAAATACAAAAACCACAAAGCTTCAAAGCTCACCTCCACTTTCCGACTAAAAAAGAAAAGAAAAAAGCAAACAAACTAAAAAAGTACGCCTGAGCTAAGAAAACAAAAAGGTATAGAGTCAAGGTCAAGGCGAGGTTACCGTTGACCTGGTATAAAAGTTAACCTCCTTAGGAGCAAAAACGAAAGTAACCGGTCGACTTAATTAACGTCGGTAATATTAAATAATTCCGAATGACAAACCGGTCGAAAGTTTTGCCATTCGATAAAATCCTATGGGTTACATTTTTCACTCATCGAGAGCGAACGGTGAAAGTTGTGCTCCTTTTTCGGATTCGTTCCTTTTTCTCGTCGGGTCACGAAGAAACGAGACTGGTTGTTCCCTAAACCAACTTGGTGTATAAATCACGAACCAAAATTTATGGTATGGTTTTTTAAATGTTACAACTCGCATACAATCTTCGTTCGTGCACTCTTTTTTTTCCTTATTTTTATTACGTAATTTCTGTTTGTATTTATAGATCTATTATCGTGCTTTTAAATGTTTTATTCTATTTTGTGCGTGTAGTATGTTCCATTCTATACGAATTTGTTATAACAATCTTTTTTTTAGAAAATATTTGAACTATTAATACTTACTACTACTTTTCTTTTCAGTATTTTTACATTTACACGAGAAAATACGTTTTTTTCTGAAAATCATGATACTTGCTAAATTCTTTAAGTAAATTATTGTATTCATATTTGTAAATTCATTCGTATATCCTAAAATTACTTTTTTATAGCGAATTACCGATATTATGTCGATAAAAAAATAGCTGTTTTATTCCTATAAGCGTAACATTTTTTTGGACCTAAATATAACATTAAATATAGTCTATTGGGAATTGGTATTTTCTACCTATAAAATAGTTATATAATTCTTTTTCATTCTAAATATAACAAGCGCATCTAAAAATTTATTTTCCTTTTTTTGCAAGTTCAAGCTAAATGAATTTATCTACTTACTATATTACTATTCGAAAGATCTATTAAACAAATAATAGTAAAAAAAATTTTCTTCCGATAATTAAAATTCTCTTGGGTCGACAGATGCGAAAAGAGAATAAAAGAAAAGTCTATCAAACGGGAAATCCCAGGAAATGTCGAAAATCGGAAAAAATAAAGAAGTAAGTTTCGCGTAAGGAACGGTTACGGTTCGAGCGAAACCGCAAAAGCTCGAGGGGTGTCTTATCGGTTCAAGGCCATTAATCGACGCAAAAGGGCAAAAAGAGTTTTACCGCTGTCTCGCGACTTTCGAAGCCCCTTTTTCGCCAAAGATGTAACTCCCAAAAAGGAGGCATTCATCGGAAAACTTTCTTACTACAGGTTTTCCGATAAAGTTTCTCGAGATATTCTCGGCAAAATGGAATTTTGCTTTCGTTCACTATTTTCTCGCAGTACCTAATCTACTCTAACTAGGTACCTACGAAGATTATTCATCTTGAGAATTTAATCCGTTTGGCAATTGCTAATTCGAATTTTGTAGGTAACTATAGGTGAATATTATATTTTCAGACGCATATAGACTGTATTGATATTGGAATTCCTACCAAATTACGCTCGTTCGTTGTGATGAAAATATTTAATTATTTCCACGATAACAATAGAGACGCGTGTATAAATCTAAAAGCAATAAATTTTTCTAAAACAAATAAAATCGAGATCAAAAGTGAAGAATATGTTCATTTAACTCAGAAATAACGAGGTCGAATTTGTCTATCGAAGTTATAACCGTAAGATTTACAATTCCCGACATGAAAAGTTACTTTTCGCGCACCGGCAATTATATAGTAAACAACAAAAGAAAAAACGGAAACGAAAACAATTCGACGCACATTACCGGCATGTTTTGCCCTCAAGAAACGAAATGTCAATTAAGGAAACCAAAAATAAACTTGGGTGCTGATATAAACAAAAACGATTGGGCTTTTACGAGGCCATTAACAAATCATAAAAACGTCAAACTGGACCGACCGACAGAAAGAAAAAATCTCGAAGGTTTCGGTAACGCGTCTTCTTGTACGTTTTCTCTCGATCTCTGCGTGTATACAAATAACAACCTGCGATCGTAAAATTTAGCAACGAGAGTGAGAGAGAGAGAGAGAGACGAAAAAAAGGGAGGAAAGAACATTTATTGACTATCCTGCGAAAAAAGTTTGTCTTTTCGTGTGAATTTATGCTTGTTGTTCATTATTGTTTTTAACACAATTGGACGAAAAATTATCGGGTGTACATTGTAAATTTTAACCTCGTCACTTCCATTTCATTTACGTGGTAAAATACTCGAGTGCATAAAGATAATTGAATATACGTGACAATATAGAATTAAAATTAATGTGGAGACTTTTTTGTTGAACACGTATAAAAGCAAATTAATACGTGACATAGTCGCGCTATAGTGTCGTTATTATTATATTAATTAACTCTTGCAACGGTCGTTTAATGCAAAAATTAAATAATTTAATGCCGAGTTTGTTCTACACAATTGGCAAAAAAAACATTTCTTTCGTAATGTTATCTCGCACATCGGTCACCAACTATTTGTAATAGACGTTAAATACAAAAACCACAAAGCTTCAAAGCTCACCTCCACTTTCCGACTAAAAAAGAAAAGAAAAAAGCAAACAAACTAAAAAAGTACGCCTGAGCTAAGAAAACAAAAAGGTATAGAGTCAAGGTCAAGGCGAGGTTACCGTTGACCTGGTATAAAAGTTAACCTCCTTAGGAGCAAAAACGAAAGTAACCGGTCGACTTAATTAACGTCGGTAATATTAAATAATTCCGAATGACAAACCGGTCGAAAGTTTTGCCATTCGATAAAATCCTATGGGTTACATTTTTCACTCATCGAGAGCGAACGGTGAAAGTTGTGCTCCTTTTTCGGATTCGTTCCTTTTTCTCGTCGGGTCACGAAGAAACGAGACTGGTTGTTCCCTAAACCAACTTGGTGTATAAATCACGAACCAAAATTTATGGTATGGTTTTTTAAATGTTACAACTCGCATACAATCTTCGTTCGTGCACTCTTTTTTTTCCTTATTTTTATTACGTAATTTCTGTTTGTATTTATAGATCTATTATCGTGCTTTTAAATGTTTTATTCTATTTTGTGCGTGTAGTATGTTCCATTCTATACGAATTTGTTATAACAATCTTTTTTTTAGAAAATATTTGAACTATTAATACTTACTACTACTTTTCTTTTCAGTATTTTTACATTTACACGAGAAAATACGTTTTTTTCTGAAAATCATGATACTTGCTAAATTCTTTAAGTAAATTATTGTATTCATATTTGTAAATTCATTCGTATATCCTAAAATTACTTTTTTTATAGCGAATTACCGATATTATGTCGATAAAAAAATAGCTGTTTTATTCCTATAAGCGTAACATTTTTTTGGACCTAAATATAACATTAAATATAGTCTATTGGGAATTGGTATTTTCTACCTATAAAATAGTTATATAATTCTTTTTCATTCTAAATATAACAAGCGCATCTAAAAATTTATTTTCCTTTTTTTGCAAGTTCAAGCTAAATGAATTTATCTACTTACTATATTACTATTCGAAAGATCTATTAAACAAATAATAGTAAAAAAAATTTTCTTCCGATAATTAAAATTCTCTTGGGTCGACAGATGCGAAAAGAGAATAAAAGAAAAGTCTATCAAACGGGAAATCCCAGGAAATGTCGAAAATCGGAAAAAATAAAGAAGTAAGTTTCGCGTAAGGAACGGTTACGGTTCGAGCGAAACCGCAAAAGCTCGAGGGGGTGTCTTATCGGTTCAAGGCCATTAATCGACGCAAAAGGGCAAAAAGAGTTTTACCGCTGTCTCGCGACTTTCGAAGCCCCTTTTTCGCCAAAGATGTAACTCCCAAAAAGGAGGCATTCATCGGAAAACTTTCTTACTACAGGTTTTCCGATAAAGTTTCTCGAGATATTCTCGGCAAAATGGAATTTTGCTTTCGTTCAATATTTTTTTTGAGTTACTATACTGACGTAACTCTACGGAAAATAAAGACAACGATGTAGATTCCAGTAAAATTCATATTTTAATTAATTGCCTCTCTTATATTAATATAATACCAGCAATTTTTGGTTTTGTTTTATGCAAACCAACTACGTGTACAAAGCTTTCGGAGGTTAAAGTGATAATTAACTTTTGCACCTTAAACATTTTATTGTTTGGAAAAGAAAAAGAAGAAGGTTACGTAAAAATGCAGCATAAATTATCCTTGAAAATATTATTAGACGATGAAAGAGAAAAAATATGCTTATTTACGTGCAAATTTTAATTATCATTGTTAATTAAATTTAAAAATACCAATATCACTTAATAAAACGTGAATGAAAGATACCTTATTTGATATGTTTAAAATAATCAGCAATCGTTGTAATTTACTGCAGTTTCATTAAAATTAATCGATAATTAAATTAATTGAGAAACAAGAAAAATAAAAAACAATATAAATATAATGTACACTAGAAAAATAAACGAGAAAGTGATGAATCTTAATTACGAATATTTTATTAAACTTTTATCGTGTTTAATTTCCCGAGTAAATTTAATTAAATATACAAGAGAGACCGGGTAAATTTGTTTTCCGTTTATTTGTAAGGTAAGTAAAGTAAATTTCCCAAGTAACTGCAACGGAAGTAAAAATTGTCTTTACGACGTGCATTTTAGATCCCACCGAAATTGGAATCGCGCGTACACGTATAAAAAACATACACAGACACACGTGTGTGTTTATAAATTTAAACATCGTTTCTCTGTATCAATGTGAATTGTACGGGAAAAATAGAAAACGAGAAAGGTAGAGTCACGAATTTTAAAGCACACCTATATACATACCGATTTCTAACTTGTTCCACTTCATTACTAGGATTTTTTTATTTCGTGCGAGAATATCGAGAACGTTAATTTATAATGAAATTTCGTTATCGGAAAAAAAAGATGCTTTGTACGTACAACGCGTACAATTAGCGAAATTAAAATTTTTTCGGGTTACTGAAATTTTTACATTGGGCATTCACCTTATATTCTGACTCAATTTTAAAAATTCGCACGATTACATGTAGTTGGGGAATTAAAGGAAGCTATATAGAACCGATATTTTAATTTTGTTTATATCATGACTATGAAAACGTTAGTATATTAATAATTTTAAAAATTCGTTTTAAACATGTCGAATCTTTTTGGAAGAAAAACTTTGTTTGCGTATTTATATATTTTTGGTGACGATTCCACGAAAAAGAGTAATTTTACAAAAATTAATCAATATTGTACAAAAACTTAGTAGAGGATAAAAATTGTGGAGACGGCGCGAGTGAAACCCCATTTACACCAACAAGAGATGATAAATAATAAGGAGAAGCATTAAAGCTCAATGAAAATTGAAGAGAAGAGAGAAAAAGCAAGTTGAACTATAGGTACGAGAAAAGTCACTCACTATAAAGACTTGATGCACTTTAGGTACCTTGAGATATAGGAGGAGAAGGAAAAGGAGAGGAGGGAGGAGGAGAAGAAGAAGTAAAAGACGCGTCGTCGCACACCGTACCAAGTAAATACAAACTGCCGCATTGTAACTCAATTTTGCTTCGAGCTCAAGCGCAGAAAATGAAAAAGACCAACGAGGAGGAGGAGGAGGTGGAGGAGGAAGAGGAATAGTACGGGGAAAAGTCACTTCAACTTTTGCACCTTTGCGCTAGATCGAAAACCTCGGTAAGTTTTCGAATCTGGTTGTTGTTTTTCCACGGATTTTACTAGGTTAACGAAAGATGCTACGCGAATTTCCATCGCGTTTAAACTGCATTTCAACTGGGAGCAGGAAGACGAGAGGTACTAAATTCATAAACTTTTCTATTCGTACAGTCAAATTGGTATAAATATGGAAATCTCGATACACCGAGCTTTGTCACTTTAAATATATCTGAGTAATTTGTATACGCAACGAAGTATAACAATAAATAAAGCAAGTTTACTCTTATAGAAACTGATTGATTCCGAAAAATTAATAACAATTGAAATATATTTTTTACCCGACGTATTCAATGAAAACGCGCGCGGAAACTCGATTAATAAATTGAAAGAAATTTCTGTGAATTAAATAAATTATTTAGCATAAAAGAAAAGTTTTCTCTCAAAAAAAAAAGAGAATGCCTTATAGAGTTCTCTGTAATTAATAAAATCGAGGGTATTAAGAAAATGAAAAGAACGGTGACGGAGAAGGCAGGAACTCTTTTCGAGAGTTCGCGAGAAAAGCAATATTACGTTTGGGTATCATTGCATAAGAGATTATCGTAACCGTCCTACAATCGTCAACATCCTCTTCGTGGTCTAACTTATCCGCACGCAGTTTCCTGCATTATCCTAGTCTACTCTTCCGGGACGATTTTCCGTGACAAGGTTCAACGATGTTTACAACCGGTTGGCGCTTTGAATGTTAATTACCTCTATAGTTTCGAAAGGGGGGTTGAGGGGAGAATTTAATCGAGTCTCGTAGAGTTGTCTTGGTTTTATTTCAACTATTTATTATACTACTCGGTTGTAGTACACTTTAAATTCGAATTAAATCGGCTCAATGCACGTCGTATAGAATGTAATAACGTATTTTTTAAAACGAAAATTCAAATGATTTATAACGCGACTGAGAGTGAAAGTTATAAAAAAAAAGGAAACCCCTTTAATCTGAGAAATTCAGGGAACAAAGAATAGGAATACGCATTATATATGGTATATATACATATATATGTACGCGTATACGCATAAAGGTAACAATGAAAGTAACCGTCTGGATTTTCCATTAAAAAGAACGAAGGAAAACAACGACCGGACGGACGGTTTTCTTGAGCGTGGAGAGGTTAGCGATCCGGTGCTATCCGTAGAAAGTGAACCGGACAAACGTGACCCGGGCTTAATGCGGTAGACGAGTGTACAACCCGACTACACGTATACATATATAACCCGCGGATGTCCATGTGTGTGTGTGCGCTGACACGGTAGACACGTAGCAGCGTTACGAGTCTCGCATAAAAAAAAGAGCAACCAACGACTCTTCCTTTTTCCACTATACGTCCCTTTTTTGTTTAACACTCGTCCCGACTCCCGGAAACTACTTGGTGGTATTATTGCCGTAGCGACATCTGCTGTAGGGTGCATTCTCTCTTGGAGTGCACTCTATACAGATGTGCAGATGTGCAGATGTGCGTGTGCATGTCACTCACTCTCCCTCTGTGTATTTTGGTTGCTACGGAATGATATCCTGGAATGTTTACGAGATTTCCTGTGAACCCCCAACCTCCCCCCCCCTCCCTCTTTCCTGTTCACGGGTAGGTTATTCTGTTTACACGTTGACCCTTTAACGGGATGCACCGTCAATTTAAGGACGTTGTCAAATTTTATACCTTTTCTCCCTATGTACATACGTCCCCGTGCACACGTCTCCCTCCCACCCTACCTCTATATATATATATACACACATATGTACATATAAACACGTACACAGGTTGATGAAGTTGGATTACAGAATTCCGTATACCTTTGTGTATTTCAATCGGAGAAATAAATATTCAGTTTTCGATTATGAGGAGATTCATTAAGAGACGTCTTAATTCATATTTTTAATTTTGGGTAGTCTATATCGTCGCCTTAGTGCAATAAGGTTCCAATTCAAATTTTTTTTCAAAAAGGTTCGATTCAACTTTTTTACTCAATAAGGTTCCAACTCAAATTTTTCTTCAAAGAGGGTCCAATTCAAATTTTTATTTAAAAAACGTTCCAATTTACTTATTTATTTTGTTCCTTTAAAAAATTGTGAAAGCACCTTAATTTTCAAATAATTTTTATGACTTAATTCTTTTTTCAATAATATTCGTCATTTCATAAGAGGTATAAGTAACTCGTAAGTGAAAAAATATCAGTGATGTTTGATATAATATCAGAAGAATATAAAAGCAACAATTGTATTTTGCACTATTATTTTTTTATAATAAATGTAATGATTACAATTTAAAAGAAAAAGTGCAGGGGCACAAAAATACAAGTTTCGTCTCGCACAATGGCTTATATTTATATTTAGCATTTCGTTTCAAATTCGAGAGGAATTTAAATCTTTATTACGCGCAAGTCATTTTTTCTACTGCAATTTAATGTTAAGTGAATATACATAAATAAACATGTAATGCTCTACAATTTTTTTTTCCCAAAACAGAAATATATGTGATCGCTGATTAATTATTATTCTATTAGTTTTTGGTTTGAGTAAGGCAGACACGATATTGACAGTTTTATGATACTTTTGCAAAAAATCTTCAAATACATAACATTTGGTCCATTCGACATTACTTACAAGTAAACAAGCAATATGCTACTGCACTGACTCAAAAATAATAAATCACATTTTCGATTAATTTTAGACATCAAATATAGATGAATACTAGGTGATACAAATAACTAAGTATAAATAGCTAATTAAGGGGTAAGCCAGCGTTAGCCATGTAAAAAATAATTTATTTTACTTCACGATAGAATTAATATTTACTTTATTAGATATATTCGCAACTCCCTTAAATTTGAATCACAAAAAAGCAATATTCATTTATATATATGCCTTTTTTTACCTCATATGCTTGCAAATCCAGTTTCGGTCTAGCAAAGCTTACTTTACGCTTTTGGCAGACAGTATACACTATTATAGTTACAATTATCTTATAGAAATAATTACACGGAGAAAAATTTTTGATAAATTTTACCCTGCTGTTCAGTTAAAATTTATTTGAAAACTGGGTATTTTTTACCCTGTTGTGCCCTTCGTCACACTTTTACTAGAGCAGCAGGGTAAAATTTATCAGAAATTTTTCTCTGTGTACTTTTGATGATATAAACATATGTTAATTGTAAGCACAAAATTAAATAACTGAAAATTAAGGTGCTTTCACAATTTTTTAGAGTAACAAAATGAATGAGTGAATTGAGCCCTTTTGAAAAAATATTTGAATTGATATCATTTTAAAAAAAATTTGAATTGGAACCTTTTTTTGAAATAAAAAGTTGAATTGACCACTTTTTGTAGAAAATTTTTAGTTGGAACCTTATTGAATAACAAATTTGGATCGAACCCTTTTTGAAAAAAATTTTGAATTGGAACCTTATTGCACTGAGGTGACGATATGTAGAATTCACGAAACTTTGAATCCTGAAATTCGACTTTTCTTTATTCTTTATATGCACAAAGAGCATAATTTATTTAAATTATAATTGTTGAGTCCTTGTACTAGTTTTAACGGGATGTAAAATACGATCTAGTCAACAGAGTTGAAGCCTTTGTTTCAAAAGGTGGATGCTGAAGTTAACGTCACAGCCCTTACATTATATGTTTATCTGGCTTTCTGAATTTTTTATTTAATATTTTAAACATTATATTCGGTCAAAAGAAATAAATTCGTGAAATCAACAAATTATTTTTTAATATATTATATTCTTGAGAAACATTCGGAAAAACAGTAAAGACAAGAAAAATCCTTAGCAAACGAATGAAAAAAGAAAACATAAACAATGCAAGAATTCTTGGATTATTTGAATGTCTATTGTTCAGTGTTTCCCTCAATTGTTCTTACAATGCTTCACTCGAAAAATTTGATAAATTACAATTTTAAAATCATGAATAGGATTGTTTTTAAAACTTATTATTAATAGAAAATCATATTAATATTTAATTATTAACGATAATTTAACGATAATTGGGATAATCTGAAACGGCATGCGTGTATCTTAAACATTTTGTACGTGATCAAAATTATATTGTGCAACTTGTAAATATGCTGTAAACGAATTTAACTTTTATTCTAATGAGTCACACGAGATCGTGGAATTAATTTAAAAATGGTCTTAAGGTGTGAATCATCATCATTTTAAAAGTGATTGCGGGGTTGTCCAAAAACAAGACACGCATATCAAATAACATTTGGCCAGCGCGGGTATACGAATTTCTTTATTTTTCTTGTCTATGGATATTACGAAGTTGCGTAACATTTCGAATAAGAATTCAATATCGATTGAAGAAACAGCAAGTAATTTAATAAAATGTTATATTAAATATTTTGTACCTGTAGGTCTATCAAGAGATCTTACTTGGCAAATACACTTTTTATTTTGGAAAATTCACAAAGTACATATTTCTTAAATACAGAGGTAAGTCGGAAAATAGTAAATATCCCTCGCACACGTATACCAGGATTTGTAATCGTACAACGAAAGGATATAAATTGCTATTATTATAAACCAAGTTGTATTGCTCGAAAAATCTCAATGTTTCGCTCGTGATATAAAGTCCATCGATTGGTTAAACCTGAACGTTTTTATTGCTTTCCTGCGTATAAACTGAGGCACTTTCTAAGGTGCAATCGCCACGCGAAATCACGTTAAATTTTCAAACTTCTCCGCAGGAGATACGAAATTCGGTAACGATATATTTTTCAACGTTAAATCAACGTAACTATTACGCGCTTACGTGCAATATGATTCTTTTTTTTTATCGATAATTGAACGAGCACTTTTCGCTATTCTCGTGATAAAAAGTAACCCAAAATGAAAAAACACGAAGTAGTAACAACAAAAATTATGTGTTATAAACTTTGTATCAATTTTTCGTCGAGTGTGAACAACGAGGAGATTCAAAAGTTGATTCGTAAATCGAGAGAAAAAGAGAGAAAGAGGAAAAAATGAAGAAATTTTATTTCCCAGGACTTCTATAAATATCTGAATTAGACAAGAGAGAAGACCGCGAGAAAGGAGGAAGGTACAGAGGTATAATAACCGTCTGATGTTTTCTAAGCTGACCCACAAGTTTTCGCAAACTACGAGGAGAAAGTTAAACTCGCAACGGCACACCACTTAACCTTTTAACCGCGCTGAAATTTTTCTGTACCTCTTTCAAAGCGGCGCTCACCTCAATCTTAGTCGAGCCATCGACTATTTCGAATTTCAAATTCAATCGACGGGGATGTAATTTCTTCATTTACTTTTTTTAATAAATAAATTTAACGAGCGCGATAAAAGTGTTGTGCAACATCTTTTAAGGTAACCAACGGTATATATACGTTCATTAGAGGACGTATACGTGGAAATAATCTACAGGGCCTTTAACTTTTGCCATAAATAAATAAATCTTTAAAAACAAAGACCACTTTCTTAGTAGAAATGGTATTCCCTATTTAATAAATATCAAGCAGATTATTTTAATAGAATGGTGAAAAATGTGCCCTATTTTGTATTTCCGATAAAATGGTTTTTTCTACATTTATGACTATTTATTAAATTAAAATACTAATTTTTATCTATTATTTAGCTTGTAAACATTATTTTAGAATGTAGAGATGTAAACTTTAATTATCGTTATTTTTGTCACATATTATACGCTTTAATAGTTACTACAAAATATATTTTACATACATATATACATTTTGTTGGGTAGGTAAACACATTTTATCACGATTTGTCTAATTTAAAAAATATTTTCTATACAAGTAAAACAAAAAATAGTTGTCAATTTTTCCATTATTTAATTATTCAATTTCATAATTTTATTGTAAATTACAATTTTTTTAAATTTAGTTTTTTATGTTTATCCTTACTAAATTTTTTACTTTATTATAAATACAATTGCAAATATGTTTTATTTGAACTAAACATATATATAGATTACAAAATTGATAAGTACTATGGTACAATTCAATAGTCGTCAATAACACATCAATTTACTCTAGATTTTTTTGCAGCTCTCCTAATTATTCGTCCACCTCGTAATTTACAGGGTTAAAAAAGTATATTTAGCAAGTTCCCTGATTTTTTTCTGACATGGTAGCTTAAAGCGAAACCACTTTTTTGCAATTTTCATGATTTCTTTATAATGTTGTATATTTGTGGTACGCTCAATTTCATGCAATTTGCAGAAAAAAAGTTCTTTTGTTATTTATACATTGATTTAATTAATTTTGAGATATAAAAGGTTAAAAGTTAAGAAAAAATAAAAAAAATGTCAAAATTATCATTTTTGACCTTGAATGTCTCTGAAACTATTAAGTTGTAGCTTCTAAAAATTTAGACCATCATCCAAAAGATGTAGGAGAAGGTATTCTCAAATTTACAGAAAAAAAAAGTTTTTGTCTCTCGATTTCACAGAGAATCACCCATATACAGTAATTGTTATATAATTGATGATTATCACGAAATGAAATTTCTTCATAAAATAAAACTGCATGAGCGCTCAAAGTATAAATATAATTACATTAATAGTATTTGCTTAAAAATCAATGATATGTTATTAGAGCAAAAAAAAAAATTAGTCAATTATCTGCATACACTGATTTTTATTTTTCAATGCACCTTAAAAAATAAATGTATCATCAAGTTTTAAATATACCACAACGTATAATCTGAGTAAAACTAAAATGTTCATTTAATTGGCTCGTAGTAACTGATCTCGATTTTTTTTAAAGAAAATGTTACTTATATTATTATTATTGAAATATTAAAAAAGTGTTAATATTTAAATAATATTTAAAAATCGTCAGTAGCATTGGGCAGTATTCGCAAAGTATGCGCGCATCGCTGCGGCGAAAATTGACGCAATTGTCCGTATTCCTGCGCAGTAACGTGTCAGTACATAACCTAAAAACTACACTACTCTGCAGTACCTTTATCGCAGTTATAATTTCACGTTTAGTGTAAAAATATATTTTAATAACTCCAAAAGTAAAGAAACTTGACAGGCAGAAACAAAATAAAACAAAGAAGGAAGCAGGAAAGAATATAATGGTTTGTAAAATATAAAATGTATATACTGCATTAATGTGTATATAATTTTTCTGTTATAACAATGTTGCTTATAGCACACTGCTGTGATGCATTATTTATTATTGGAACATTAAATAAAATAATTATATTAGATTTAAGAATAAATTAGTTATAGGCTGCAGAAATGCAGCTATAATTAACTAATTAGTTTAAGTTAGTATATAAGCTATGTACAGGTTAATTTATTTACCTCTATAGGGTTTGCAGATGTAATAAATCTGTAATATTAATGGGTTAAATAAAGAATAAAGAATAAAGAAAGGTTAGAAAAGAGAATTAAATTTACAAAAGATAATGAAAAAATACGCAAACAAGAAGAATGTTTAAAATAAATGGAAATTTTAAAATTTAGAAACAAAATGATTTAAAATAAAGAAAAGAATCGATAGATACAAAAAGTCTTAAAAAAATAAGAAGCTCAGTTGATCAACAGGCAATGCATAGTAATTTTAGATTTTTTAGATTTTAGAAAAGTTATTTGTTTTATTTAAAAATTTATTAATATTGCATGTGCATATTATAAAATATGTTAAGTTTAAATTAATAAACAAATTAATAATTAAATACTCTAATGTTTACTTAATATTATTGTAATTAAAACTTTATGGTAAGTAAAACTATTATTTATAAAAAGTATTGCCTAAATTATTACAGCAGGAATAGGGGCAAAGTCCGCATTAATACGTTCATTCCATTTTATATTCCGCAGGAATATGTACATTTTGATACGCGAAAAGTTTTTTATTATAAAAAATTTTAATTGATAAATAGTAATGTTAAGTATTTTTTTTTAACTACCTATAGCTTAAACTTTATGTTTAAATAATTTAGATATATCAATATTGATATATTTTCACAAAAAAGACTAAAAAATTGGCCGATTCAGCTTGACGCCGCAGGAATTGGTACATTTACCCTACGTGGAAATAATCTACAGGGCCTTTAACTTTTGCCATAAATAAATAAATCTTTAAAAACAAAGACCACTTTCTTAGTAGAAATGGTATTCCCTATTTAATAAATATCAAGCAGATTATTTTAATAGAATGGTGAAAAATGTGCCCTATTTTGTATTTCCGATAAAATGGTTTTTTTCTACATTTATGACTATTTATTAAATTAAAATACTAATTTTTATCTATTATTTAGCTTGTAAACATTATTTTAGAATGTAGAGATGTAAACTTTAATTATCGTTATTTTTGTCACATATTATACGCTTTAATAGTTACTACAAAATATATTTTACATACATATATACATTTTGTTGGGTAGGTAAACACATTTTATCACGATTTGTCTAATTTAAAAAATATTTTCTATACAAGTAAAACAAAAAATAGTTGTCAATTTTTCCATTATTTAATTATTCAATTTCATAATTTTATTGTAAATTACAATTTTTTTAAATTTAGTTTTTATGTTTATCCTTACTAAATTTTTTACTTTATTATAAATACAATTGCAAATATGTTTTATTTGAACTAAACATATATATAGATTACAAAATTGATAAGTACTATGGTACAATTCAATAGTCGTCAATAACACATCAATTTACTCTAGATTTTTTTGCAGCTCTCCTAATTATTCGTCCACCTCGTAATTTACAGGGTTAAAAAAGTATATTTAGCAAGTTCCCTGATTTTTTTTCTGACATGGTAGCTTAAAGCGAAACCACTTTTTTGCAATTTTCATGATTTCTTTATAATGTTGTATATTTGTGGTACGCTCAATTTCATGCAATTTGCAGAAAAAAAGTTCTTTTGTTATTTATACATTGATTTAATTAATTTTGAGATATAAAAGGTTAAAAGTTAAGAAAAAATAAAAAAAATGTCAAAATTATCATTTTTGACCTTGAATGTCTCTGAAACTATTAAGTTGTAGCTTCTAAAAATTTAGACCATCATCCAAAAGATGTAGGAGAAGGTATTCTCAAATTTACAGAAAAAAAAAGTTTTTGTCTCTCGATTTCACAGAGAATCACCCATATACAGTAATTGTTATATAATTGATGATTATCACGAAATGAAATTTCTTCATAAAATAAAACTGCATGAGCGCTCAAAGTATAAATATAATTACATTAATAGTATTTGCTTAAAAATCAATGATATGTTATTAGAGCAAAAAAAAAAATTAGTCAATTATCTGCATACACTGATTTTTATTTTTCAATGCACCTTAAAAAATAAATGTATCATCAAGTTTTAAATATACCACAACGTATAATCTGAGTAAAACTAAAATGTTCATTTAATTGGCTCGTAGTAACTGATCTCGATTTTTTTTAAAGAAAATGTTACTTATATTATTATTATTATTTTTAATAAAAACAAAATGTCCGCAGGTGTCGAAACAGACGGTGCCGCTTTCTCACGTTCGTGCGGTAAGTTTCACAAACGGAAAAGTGGGTAACGCCATCGATGACAACGACGAGCGTATACGGAATGTCAAGAAGCGAGGAAAGTGAAGGAATCGAGAATCGTGATAACTTGGCTCACGTGCGAATTTCTACACATTGCGATGGGTATCGATGATAGACGGGGGGTTGATTTTTTGTTTATTTATCGAATATATAAACTTTCTACACAACGTTGACAGATAATGTATAGATAAAACATTAAATGATAGATAATTAATTGGCGACTCAGGATCATTCGATTTGATATGTTTTAGCATACAAATTTTAACAGGTAGTGTCAATCCCTAAAAATGGAGGTATAACATTTCCGCAATTTCATTGAATATTATTTTCGAATGGATTTGGTTTTTAATATAAAAAGGCACAAGTCTCTTGATGACATACATGTTCAAACATGTTTACAGAGCATTTTTGCTTCCGTTGAATATATTTATTACCGTTAATTATAATTTAATATTAATACAATATATATATTAACATAATATAGGAGCGATACATTAATTTTTGGAAGCTACGTTGCCAATGAATTGGCAGTGGTTTTAAACGATTAGTACTTATTATTGACTTAGTGAGTGTATTCACCAAAATAATCTTAATAGTGTATATGCATGAAAATGCATAGCTTTCTCCTCGCTCTCAATTATTCTTGATCCCCTTTTCTCCCTCGACTCTTTTTTCTTCATTGATCCCTTTCACTTGGGTGAAATACCGACGATATAGGATTTAAATCGTAAAATAATTTTATTATATTTTAAATTGAGTCGATATATTTATATACAGGAATATTTTAATTATTCTACTATTATTAAATATATTTTTAAATTGTTTTTGTAACATACTAAGCAGCAATGTTTATTAACAAATTGTTACGAGTGAAATTCAATCATTTCTACAAAAAATTTTTGACACTTCAGCAAATCTAAAAAAAAAAAGGAGTCAATAGAGCTACGAACGTTTACGAAAATTCGTTTATAATAATCTCTCATTTTTCTAATCTCGTATAACCCAGATATGAAAAAGATTCGAATTAGGTTATTAAGGACCACAGAAAGTGTAACGACGATGAACCAGTACATACGCTCTTACTACATTTATATACTTTTTTTTTATTGCGGTTAGAAAATCCGTGAGTAGCGTGTCGATGAGGTTTTTATTTTTATTTCTTTTCTGGTCTGTATGTGTAACGTCTCGCTATATTTATCAGAAATTAACCAACTATGTACCAATTATTTACTTTTATTTTTATCAGGCATTAACATTTTCATTTCAATTTTTCCAAAATGTGTCAAATTTTTGTATCAAATATATGCGTGTGCTATTTGTATGCTTTTATTAATATAACAATTTTAATATCTAAAATTTTGAAATAATCAGTACGTTACCATCGATATACGAAACCTCGAAGAAACAAAAAATATCCGCATTAATATCGGGAAAATATCAAAAGAATGCGGAAACGAGAGTTTGGTTCTAACAAGCATTTGGCATCCAAGTTCGATCGATTACCTGCGCAAATATGCAAACGAACGTTTCGCGGCGATTCAAAATAAAAGAAAGAGAGAGAGAGAGAGAGAGAGAAAGGTAAAGAGGGAGCTTTGCCAGAGAGACGGAATGAAATTGAAAAGTCTCGAGGTTTTCCTCCTTATCTTGTTTTCTTTCTTCCTTTATTTTTTTTTCTTTCCCTCTGGAACGTGTCCAACTTTTGTGACTGTTACACTTGGATAATTTTGTTTAAGCTCAATGTCATTACGACCTTTCTTTTTTTCTTCTTTTTAAAGGAGAGGGTTGATTGATTTTTTTCTTCTTGTTAAATTCTCGTGTACATCGTGTACGTTTTTACGTGCGTAAACGTTAAATACACATTCGGAATGCGCGCCAGTTATCGATGAAAATTTAACGTATGCACAACAATCGCATTAACGATTCACTCCGAAATATCATTGTATTCGTAATTTTATGTAATGTCGATGCCGTTCGCATAAATCACATTTTCTATTTGAAAACAAAGCTGAAAAAACTTCCAGGAGAAAGAAAAATAGAATCGTATACACCGTTAGACCTTTTCCACATAATACTCAATAATTCATTCAGAATATCGCATGAACTGCAAGACCGAAGTAGAAAAAACAGCAAGATAGACACAATGGATGGGTAAGAGGTTCGGCTTCTCCTCCCCTTAGACAGAGAAATGCAAAATGACTACACCCACTGTACATGCTTGGATTTTGTAATTCCGATTGATGAAATTTTTATTTTATACATTTTGAGGAGAGAGAAATTATTGTTTTTAAGAAATACAATCTGTTATTTTTATTATATTTATTATTTACCGACGATTATTGTTATTTAGTCATTTTGTTACTTATTTGAGGATTCTTTGTTTAAGCAATCAATATTTAAATTATCATTTTAACATTATATATTATTCTATCTAACATTGTTATTTATACATAACATTTATTTCAAAATTATAAAATGGACATACTTATAATACAAATCATGGTTTTAATAATGTGGGTATTATGTTCATTCAACTTCAATTATTCTTACTTTTATTGGACACTAGACGATGTGTTTATTTCTTCTACATTAATGTACGGCACTCTTTAAAAGGTCATTGATATACAATATTTACATATGTATTCGTAGCTTACAGATCCAATTTTCAATGTACACTGGTTTCATACAGGGTATCAGAAAGTAACATTGAATATTACGAATTAAATATTACAATTATAAATTTAATAAACATTAAACTATCAAATGTAATAAAATCATATTCAGGATTAATTAAATTTACAATTTCACATTTAAAGGTCAAAATTTTTTTTACAGTTTATCTTATGCTAATTATTCTAGTCTAATTTTAATTTTTTTTATTTTACTAAAATTTTAAATATTTTATATGAATTATTACATAACTGTTACGTAGATCTAATAAAACATTAAAAATTAATTATTTAAGTATTACAATAATTTAGTTTAAATTAATTAATAATTTACAATAGGATTAACATAGATATTTTTAATTAAGTATAATAAATAACTAATAATGTATAATATAAATAGTCCAGAATGATAGAAATTTTCTTGACAACTAGATCAAGTAATTTATTGTCAATATCCAAAGAAACCGATAATCAAAGGAACCTGAAATAAGAAACAACTGGATATAAGTCATTAAGTCATTTTAGCATCAAACTAATACTACCTAAACCTAAAATTAGTACAAGATTATATATTAGTTTCAATAAAATTATCTCAGTATTTGTTTATTGTACAGTAAGTTTAAAACATCTCAAAATAAACCAAGTGGCGACCTCTTCAAGATTCTTATTGAATCATGGTATACAAATCTCGTTGGTAAAGCAGAACGTGATTGAATCGACTTGTATTTTAAAAAATCAATAACAAAAAACACCATTTGCACACTATTTCTGTTTCACTAATATTTACGAATCGCTAAACAAATACAATGATGCAGAATATGTTCTTTAAGATAACCACAATCACTTGGATAAACGATATACCTACAGCATCGATGACGAAATGCTAAAAACAGCCTGTTGCTAACTGTTTTTTTATCATATGAGATTCACTTAATGCAATAACATTGAAGAAGATTCACAAAATAAAAAGATTTCTCTTTTTCACTTTTAAATTACACATCAAGAAAAATTTGTAAGAAAACTATAAACTTAAAGAATATGCGAAAAAAATATATATTAATATACATTTATATAGATTTTATTTGAACAATAATAAACAATGAATAAAAACATTTGGGAATGACAATAATATTTTAAAAACATACCTTGTAAGTTGTCCAGCATATACGACAGCAGCTTGTGGGTCCCTGATGGTTCACCGTACAAAGCCATAACTTCCTTACTGAGTGGATTTCCATGAAGTCCTAGCACTTGTAACTGAAATAACTTCCCTAATTCATATGGTAAAACGCGAAGAAAATTTTGGTTCAACAACAACTCCCTGAAATGAAAATAATGTCAATATCATTATGCATTCAAATGTGAACATTATAACTATGGATTATCTTGTTATTTAAGCAGAAACATTGACACCACTATGTGATATAAATAATGCATAAGACATGACTCTTAACTAATATCAATGTTACTTCTGTTTTTAAATAAAAATCTGAGCTTTATCAATTGCTGCTCGGACATAAATATTTTGAATAATCTGTGTACATAAAACTTTCAAATCACAGTAACATAGTTTATGTTGTATGTCATAGCTGCTTGAATATGGTAACGATAAAAGAATGAATATCAACCTGAGGTAGATGAGGTCCCCCAGTTCAGCAGGCAGACTGCGAAGTTTGTTGCTACTGAGATCTAGCACTCTCAAATTTGCTAAACGACCTATCTCAGCGGGTATCCTTTGCAGACTGTTGTCGTTGAGATATAACGCGGTAAGATGAGTCAATTGCCACAAATTTGGGCTTAAATTTCTTATGCTGCCTGTTATCTCCAACTCCGGCCAATAAGATTTCTTCCCAGAGTTCGCGTCCTCCGTGGACATGATAGTGTGCGTACGACGCGGGTTGATGCTTTCATACTTGTCTTTATGATTTCGGGACATCCTAAATCCTTAAAATATTAAAATTGATAATTAACAATGAGCGAACGAGAAGAGTTTCATTGATAGAAAGAAAAAAAATTGAGGTAATTAGCGTCAAGGTAAAGCTTGGTCAAATGATATATTTTATTATTAAATGTATGAAAATGAGTTGCGCAAGCTTAGTAGAGAAACCAAATTGCATTGTAATAAAGTATGAAAAAAAAAATGGAATGAAATAGTAGTTTGGAATAAAGTTTAGGAGAAGAAAAACAATGCAATTTGGGCAAGTTGTAATAAAAGGATAATGACTAAATGAAATAATTGGACTAACCTATAGTAATAATGTTGGATTGTTTAGGATAGGATATAAAAAGGAGCTCGTTGACAGGACGAAGGATCAATCTCAAATGCATCGTTGTACAGGATTGAATTGAAGAAGGAGCCATGTTAAGGTAAACATCCAGTTCACATCATTGACTAAAAATCTCTTGATAAGATTTGATGAAACAAATGTAAATGATTGTTGATGTTGGTTTGCAAAGGTAATAAACTAAAGGTAAGAAATAAGAAGGAGTGAGAAAGGGAGAAAAAAGAGTGAAATGTAGTGTTAGAGAGGTATAGATATGATACATAATACCATAACCTAAATAGCGTCCGCGTCCCCCCAGGACTTGACGTACCTTCATCTACCTCCTCGGCGGGCACGTCCGGTATGCTCAGGAGTTTAAGTCGGTTTCCTCGCGGTCAACGAATCCGTCGTTATTATTCACCGAGTCTCGAGTATACACGTTACTCCATTTACTTGAAGGGGAACACTGTCCCAGGCACCGATCGCGTATAGTATAGCGAAACTGTTAGGGTTGAGCAGCCGACGTCGCGGGTACCGGTGACCCGTTGAATGACGGTCGCGCACCGCGCACCGCGAACCAGAGATAACGCGCGGAATCGCGGATTAATTGCAACTCAGGCATACCAACTTTTATCCTTTTATCACACGCACACACTATTTTCTTCCTTTTTACTTTTATACACTTTATACACTTTCCTTTCATTCTTTTTTCACCTTATTGTCGCGTATCTACAACTTTAAACCTACACCTTACACCCATTATTTTCTCTTCAACTATTATTCTAATAGTGTAATGTAGTGTGATACGGCGCCAGTCAATCCGAAACTTTCGCGAAAATTCAAAATATCCCGCCAACGATATTTCCAATTAAATTTCGATTACGCGAAACCTTATCTATATACTTTATATTTTTTTTCTTCTTTTCCATATTTACCGATCAATTGATACTCTTTCTCTCACTTGTTATAACAAATTTAGAAACAATCTTTTTTAATTAAAAATACATATATATTTTACATTATTGTTTTTTTTTCAATTTTTATTTATTACGATGTTTTACACAAGAATATATATATATATCGAAACGTAACGATAAATTTATATAAAAAATTATTGTTTTAAGAGGACATGCCTGAGTTAACTAGAAAAGTAAACATTTCTTTTATTTGCTTTTCCAATTTTATTTAAAATGTTCATAGCCGTCACAATTAAATTTTAAACTTGATACTCCAACTTTGCGAGCAGCCTCGCGTCGCGTGCACGATTCCTCGACTTTTCGTGAATTAACTTGCAGGCTTGTTCAATCAAAATTCAAACGGATCACTTTTTAAAAAAAGATTTTGTTTTTATATTGTGCTCCGAAACATAGAATTTTTTAACGAATAATCATAAAATTTTGTACAAAAATGTATAATGTAGTATATAAAATGAAAAAAAAAAAATACTTTTTTTAGAAAAATGATTCGTTTAAGTTTTAGTATTGGATTTAAGGAATCGAACGAGTCCTGATTAAGTTAAATTTGATTGAATTATCAAGTTTAGGAAAAAGATTTAAAGGTTTCAAGCGTCACAAATTTAAGTTAAAATTAAGTAATTTTTAATTAAGCAGCTAGAATAAAACTGTAAGAGCGGCGTTTAAAAAAAATAATGTTTCTTTCGAGTTGACTCAGACTTATCCCCTCAAAATAATCTTCATTAGAATTGTCCTTGTTCTTTTCTTTAGAGCATTAAAAAAAATAAAGAAAAAGACTATTCGTTTCGGCATTTTGCGCGTAGATTGCAATAAGCATTCTGAATAGATAACTTGTTTATACCTATTGTAAAAATACATACATTATTCATATTGCAAACTGTAAAAATAACGAATAACCCGAAATTTCGAAGGCCAAAAAGAAAAAATAAGAGTCGTGTATAAATAATTTACTTATGTTTAAAATATACACTACCGCTCAATAGCTTTTGCCATGCGATAAAATTACCAAAACTTCAAAGTTTTATATCTCGAACTCTAGTAGTTGTAAAAAACCTCATGGGTGCTCATTTTAAAGCTTTTTGCAAGATCTTTTAAACTATGTTTGTTACGTAGCTTACAATTAGTGTTTGTTTTTTTAAAAAACTTGTAACGACTAATATAAAAAATAAAATTCAGTATTTTTTTATAATTAACTTAAAATCTGACTGTATCATCTGAAAACTCATTTTAAAATCTACAAAATGCATGACTTTAAAAAACAATTTAAAATAAATTGTTTTTTCACGAAATTTTTTCTATATGTTAAAAATATTCAAAAATTCCTGGGGTAAAATAAAGACGACTTTTTTTATGTAATGTGCGTTTAAATTATTTAAAAAATAGCTATTAAAAATAGAATAATATTAGTTATTATGAAACAATATTATACAAAAAATTGTACAGAAATATATTAATAAATAGGAATTTTCTTTATATGACAGATTTTTTATATATTATATACATATACTTTAGTAATTAATTTTTGTATATTTTTTTACATAGTTGTAAAAATTTTTTTTAGATTGTTTTACAATTGTGTACACGATATCTTGACTAAAAAAGCAACAATTTTTCCTTTTGAAGTTTTTTTTAAAGTTGAGAATCTTCCAAGATACAACTCTTTCTTTAAAAGTGTCTGTTTTTACATGTAAGTTGGTGTATAACCCATAAAAAATGTATATAAAAAATTTTCTCGATGTATTTTGCAGATTTTGAAATTAGCTATCAAATGGCGCAGTCATATTTTAAGTACACTTACTCCGTTTAAAAAATAATTCGCATTGAAGTTAAGATGTTATGGCCGAATTACAGGGACCTACTTTTAAAAACACATTAATTTTCTGTAATTTTCGAACTAAGAATCTGGAAAAATTCATACGTGACCCTTGAGTAATGTAGAAGAAGTTGACAGAGAGATTTTTTTAAAAAAGTAATTAATTTTAAATCAATTAAAAATTAATATTCACTTTTCGTCGGTAATTATTAGGTGAAAAATTGATCCTTGCGGCTGCACGAAAATCTCGATTATTTAGTGATAAAATTTTTTTGAAAAAATCATACATACTATTCAAAGCAAGTAGAAGAGCGTTACAGAGAAATTTTTTGGAAAAAGTCAATTCAATGTAGAATTTATTGTCAATTTATTAATTTAAAAATAAGTAATTATTCCAATTGTTTATTCTCACATATTAATTATAAAAATACTGAATTTTTTTTTATACTAGTCGTTACAGTTTTTTTAAAAAACAAAAATTAGGCTACGCAATACACGTAATTAGGTCTTACAAAAATCTTTAAAATGAGCGCCCGTTGGGTTTTTCATGACTAGAAGTCGAGATAAAAAAACTTTGAAGTTTTGGTAATTCTATTAATAAAGTGGCAAAAACTATTAAACGTACGTATTAGTATACAGTGTAGTGTACTATTAAATAATATAAATAGACTCTGTAATACATATAATATAATATTTTTCATAACCTTTTAGTAAAAATTGATTTTTTGAGCTAATTATATATATACATCTTTTTACTAAATTCTATAATTATAAAATGTAAATTTAATTGTAATATTAGTAATCGATATAGCCAATATATACCCAGCGATATACCAATAATAAATATAATTGATTTATTTTCCTTGCGGCCATTACAAACGAGAAAGGACCTTGATATAATAGAAAAGGTGAAAAAAAGCATTTATTGACCCACGGAAAGAGAGATATTGTAAATCGGCATTTTTCGGCATAATAACAAATTTTCCGATCGTTAACATTTTTAGCCACAAAATCGACTTTTTTTTATCGATTTTCGATCTACTAACACCACTGGGGAATGTATTTTCAACAAGTGCGTTCATTTCAAATGCATTGTACGACGCCTGTCGCTGATTAGCACCAACTTTGGATCATAATAAAAGCGTGACTGCCAGTGAGATATTTCGAAGGTCCTATCTTCGGAAAGATTATTATGATAAAATTTGTTTCTTAAAATTAAAGTCCCCGCAATAATTTAATTGGACTTTGCGAATTCTGCCAACTATATCCGCAATTAATATGGTTGTATAGAAAAAGAGATTAGTTCTTATAATCCATAATAATAATAATAATAAGAAGAAGAAGAAGAAAGAGAAAAAGAAGAAGAAAAATAATATCTATTTGCATTATAATTTCGAAACTTTTCCTTTCCGATTTCATTGCGAATAAATGATTTTTTGTGTGTAGAATCAAAGTGTATCGCGTTGATGATTGTCTTATTTCTACATATTTCAACATAAGAATTATATAGGAAATATTGAATTAAACATCTGAACAAAATTCATATGGGTAGTTTAAAACAAAAGCGAGGGCTTGACGTTTTGATTTTTTATAAAAAATAAATTAAATGTTAATAATAATTGAATATACAATTTTCGGTCGGTAATTATTCGTCTAAAAAGGCATAAATTTCCAACGCAAAAATCATAATTAAATTACAATTTTAAAAATCGGAAAAAATTTGAGTATACTGTATGAAACATGCCTAAAGGCATGGCGTTTAGGATTTTTTCAAAAATTTATTCTTTTGTTTATAAAAAAATATTAAAAATGACAATTTTCTGAGTTCGACATCCCCTTAATGACAAATGATTTTTTAGTAGGGGGGTGTGTTGGGTGTAGGTAAATGTTCGATCAAGTGGTGCAATTACACCAAGGTCATATATATATTACCGCAATTTTCCATCCTATTGACGTTTGATCGAAATAAATCGTGTGTGCGTGTAACGCATAGGTGATACTTAAAACTGCAAAGATTGCTCGGTCGATTCGCACCCACGTACGTCCTGAGCGCGCAAGCGCTAAATCATTGTAAGTGGGGGTTGAGTTGCCTGGTGCGTGGACGATCGATAGTGGGGGGAAACGGGAAACCCTATAGATAAAAGTGCATACGTAGAAAAAGGTCTCTTTCCAGCTTTGAACATGAGTTGCAGTTCGGTCAGTTCGGCGTTTCTCTCCGTGCAGTCGACAACTAGCTCTGGAAGTAGAGGTGATCAGTCAAGATGACCGGCCGTGGCAAGAGAGGAAAAGGTTTGGGGAAAAGGAGGCGCCAAACGTTATACAGGAAAGTTTTGCCAGCTATCCGTCCTCTTGCTCGTAGAGGTGATGTCAACCGCATCTCTGGCCCCGTCTATCCTCTCAAATGACAAGGACATACCCTCTAAGGTTTTGGAGGTTAAACCTGCACTTGAGAGACCGAGGCACAAAACAATCGGCCCTTCTTAGAGCCACCACCATATATTTCTTACGTTCGATTACTACTTCAGAATTTTCCGTCTCCTTCAAATTTATTAAATACATTTTTCATTGTTCACTAACGGAATTTCATTTATTTTTCGTAAATATTTTATAAACTGTCTTTTTTGTATGTCGATACAATAACGCTAGCTTCAACGCGTCCTCTTAATTCGTGACGATTAGTGTACAGTAGACTTTAGAAGAATAATTGCTTATTTTATATAGTTAAGGACATAACATATGGTTTTCATTATAACACGAAAAATTGTTAAATTTACTTTTTTGGTAACAAATCTACTAGTTTCTTAATATCATTATAATCTTCACCCAGCAATAAATAGGACTTAATACTATGTGTATGATAATAAATTTGAAACAAGATTTTTTATTGAGAAACATGGTAATTCATGTGGTGCCAAAATAAATTTTTGTCTACCTATCTTATCGACATGGTGATAATTAATAATAAATAAGAAAATATAAGTGTATATATAGTAGAGTTGAACATATTTCGCTTATATCCTATAATCTAACGAGATGTGCTGAATTTCAGATAAAAATAGCATTACGTTTTCAAGAATCATCCCTTACCAACAGATGTAAAATCTTGAAAACTTTCTCAAAAATATCATTTTTCCATTTATTAACGTTATTCTTTCTTTATAACAATTAATCCATCAGCACATCCCTAATTTTTTTGTAATATAGTTATATATTATTACGAGAATCTATAAATGCCTTAGCACAAAATAAAGTCAAACGTCGCAAAAATAAAAAAAAGAATGTACTATAAGTAAAAATTATATATATTATTATATATATATATTATTATAGTTTCCACGACCTCTCAAAGATTAATAGGATGAAAAATTTTGACAGTTGTTGTCAAGAAATGCTTTTCGTAAACTCAATAATTATTAAATTAACATTTGTAAGACTATTATTTTTTCTGCTTTCTCATCTCTTCGCATATTGCAATTCAGTCATCCATTATAATTTAACACTAGGTACAATCGATATACGTGCATCTTAAACTCATAAAATACTTGTAATTGTACAAATAGTTAAGTTGGATAAGAGGAAAATTAAATGTAACTATATTTACTTATTCCACATTCGCATTCGAATCCATTTATTATAGGATACACATTGCACTTTATTCTGTGACTCCAATAACGATATAAGTTAAACTAATTCACAATATTTTATTTAGATAAATTAAAAATTATATATTTTTTTTTTGTCCCTTAATTATTGAACGTAATTTTAGTAGAAGTTCTTATAATTCTTGATAAAATCATACGATCGTGTCATACAATTGTTAATCTATACAGTTATAGAATAATTATGTAAACAAAGATACTGTTTAGTATATTAACATTTTTATTGTAACATTTTATATAGATTCCTTTCAAAAGGGCTTAATTATTATTTATTTACTTAATTATTAGTTCAAAATATTTACCAATGCAACTTATTGTAGCATTTATTACACACATATATATGTGTGCGTGTGTGAGTCTGTATGTGTAATTATTTTAAATTTCTATCTTATCAAAGTATGAAGCATCATGTTGACTCATGTTGAAAATTATATTTTTTTATATAATTAGTAAATATTTCGGAGTTTTTGTATCTGACGTAATTTAGTATTGTGTTCAATCCAATGATATGCAGTAAACAATCAATTATAAAAATGATGCGCTATTCATAAAAATTTATGAAAAACATATTATGATTAACAAGTTATTTCCACGTGAGTAGTATAATACAATAGTATAAATAAATAGAACTAGCATACAATAAATATAAAAATAAAATTTGTTGACACTTATTAAGTACGTGTATCTTATAGGAAGCAAAAATACGCCGCGCCAATCTGATGTTCGAATCGAGAAATGGTGGGAGAAGCGGCTTGTGATTAGCGCGGCCTCGCTCCGTCTGCATACATAAAATAAACGGTCTGGGCAGTGCTTCGGCAGTTGGTGCGCTGTGTACTCGTGTGTTCTGCGTGTCGCTTAGTTTATAGTCTCAGCATTCACAGCTAACAATCAGTTCAACGGTCCTTTTCAGAATCTCCTTTACTGTAACATCTCATTCTTCCTCGCTGCACCTGTAATTCACCTTCTACCTGAACATATTCCACACCCATTACATGAAGGAACAAATTGTGACCGTTCAATTCGCAACCCAAACAGCCGGCAGGCAGTCTCCACCACCATGCAGTCGTTAACAACCAAGAAACAATCAGCCATCGGAGAGAAGTTTATCGAAGATATCAAGTATTTTGAATCAGAGTTAGGTCATTTCAAAGATAAGTTTCTAGACTTGATAGAAGAGCACACCTCGCGTCAAGTTTCATTTTTGCAAAAGTGCACTGTCGGTACTCAAACGCGTGAATACCTGAGAGTTTCCTCCTGTCCGCTATCCAGTTGCAATTCGTCTTCTTACTCCTCCACCTCTTCAAAAATAAAAATCGACCCAGAATTTAAATCTACTAAACAGACTCCTCCCCATATCTACATTACAAACAAGCAATACTATGTGTATGATAATAAATTTGAAACAAGATTTTTTATTGAGAAACATGGTAATTCATGTGGTGCCAAAATAAATTTTTGTCTACCTATCTTATCGACATGGTGATAATTAATAATAAATAAGAAAATATAAGTGTATATATAGTAGAGTTGAACATATTTCGCTTATATCCTATAATCTAACGAGATGTGCTGAATTTCAGATAAAAATAGCATTACGTTTTCAAGAATCATCCCTTACCAACAGATGTAAAATCTTGAAAACTTTCTCAAAAATATCATTTTTCCATTTATTAACGTTATTCTTTCTTTATAACAATTAATCCATCAGCACATCCCTAATTTTTTTGTAATATAGTTATATATTATTACGAGAATCTATAAATGCCTTAGCACAAAATAAAGTCAAACGTCGCAAAAATAAAAAAAAGAATGTACTATAAGTAAAAATTATATATATTATTATATATATATTATTATAGTTTCCACGACCTCTCAAAGATTAATAGGATGAAAAATTTTGACAGTTGTTGTCAAGAAATGCTTTTCGTAAACTCAATAATTATTAAATTAACATTTGTAAGACTATTATTTTTTCTGCTTTCTCATCTCTTCGCATATTGCAATTCAGTCATCCATTATAATTTAACACTAGGTACAATCGATATACGTGCATCTTAAACTCATAAAATACTTGTAATTGTACAAATAGTTAAGTTGGATAAGAGGAAAATTAAATGTAACTATATTTACTTATTCCACATTCGCATTCGAATCCATTTATTATAGGATACACATTGCACTTTATTCTGTGACTCCAATAACGATATAAGTTAAACTAATTCACAATATTTTATTTAGATAAATTAAAAATTATATATTTTTTTTTTGTCCCTTAATTATTGAACGTAATTTTAGTAGAAGTTCTTATAATTCTTGATAAAATCATACGATCGTGTCATACAATTGTTAATCTATACAGTTATAGAATAATTATGTAAACAAAGATACTGTTTAGTATATTAACATTTTTATTGTAACATTTTATATAGATTCCTTTCAAAAGGGCTTAATTATTATTTATTTACTTAATTATTAGTTCAAAATATTTACCAATGCAACTTATTGTAGCATTTATTACACACATATATATGTGTGCGTGTGTGAGTCTGTATGTGTAATTATTTTAAATTTCTATCTTATCAAAGTATGAAGCATCATGTTGACTCATGTTGAAAATTATATTTTTTTATATAATTAGTAAATATTTCGGAGTTTTTGTATCTGACGTAATTTAGTATTGTGTTCAATCCAATGATATGCAGTAAACAATCAATTATAAAAATGATGCGCTATTCATAAAAATTTATGAAAAACATATTATGATTAACAAGTTATTTCCACGTGAGTAGTATAATACAATAGTATAAATAAATAGAACTAGCATACAATAAATATAAAAATAAAATTTGTTGACACTTATTAAGTACGTGTATCTTATAGGAAGCAAAAATACGCCGCGCCAATCTGATGTTCGAATCGAGAAATGGTGGGAGAAGCGGCTTGTGATTAGCGCGGCCTCGCTCCGTCTGCATACATAAAATAAACGGTCTGGGCAGTGCTTCGGCAGTTGGTGCGCTGTGTACTCGTGTGTTCTGCGTGTCGCTTAGTTTATAGTCTCAGCATTCACAGCTAACAATCAGTTCAACGGTCCTTTTCAGAATCTCCTTTACTGTAACATCTCATTCTTCCTCGCTGCACCTGTAATTCACCTTCTACCTGAACATATTCCACACCCATTACATGAAGGAACAAATTGTGACCGTTCAATTCGCAACCCAAACAGCCGGCAGGCAGTCTCCACCACCATGCAGTCGTTAACAACCAAGAAACAATCAGCCATCGGAGAGAAGTTTATCGAAGATATCAAGTATTTTGAATCAGAGTTAGGTCATTTCAAAGATAAGTTTCTAGACTTGATAGAAGAGCACACCTCGCGTCAAGTTTCATTTTTGCAAAAGTGCACTGTCGGTACTCAAACGCGTGAATACCTGAGAGTTTCCTCCTGTCCGCTATCCAGTTGCAATTCGTCTTCTTACTCCTCCACCTCTTCAAAAATAAAAATCGACCCAGAATTTAAATCTACTAAACAGACTCCTCCCCATATCTACATTACAAACAAGCAAACTTGGCCAAAGCACCAACGCCATCCGTGTCTACCCTAAGACAATAGCACCTGGACCAAACAAACATTGACTTCTCAATCTACCAATTACACCAAGATCACGATTTAGTCGTAGTTATCCGCGGCATAAATGAGTTCATCTCCGACGACGAAATCCTACGTGAATTATATGACCAAAATTTCCCTATTCGCCACATCCATCGAATGAAAAATGGAACGAAAATCTGGCCACTGGTCGCAGTACACCTTGATTCCACCTCCCCTACAGCTGAGTCAATTTTTAAACTAAAAACCCTCTGTGGTCTAAAAGTTAAGGTTGCTGCCAATACGGGCGCTGCCTTAATTACAATCACACCGCTAAATATCGGTATTCTTCCTGGATTTGCATTTTTTGTAGCAGAAACTACACCACCTCCAGCTGCTCAAACTGCAAAAGATCCTTCACCATGCAATCAACCTCTTCTACCTCACCCCTACCTCTAAACGCCTCCACTACTCCCGCACAAATCCGACCATTTCCCATTCAACGTTCATTTCTTCACAGTCGCTTCTTTACTGAACCAGTCACTCCTAACCCTGCAAATACCCATTTCAAATATCTTCAACGAACTCTCTCCGTTAGTCACCACCAATTATGGATCCAAACATTCCTAGAAACCTCTCCATTCTAACCTGGAATGCATATGGAATGCACTCTCTTAAACTCCAAAACCCCTCCAAGTAAACATTTGGTGCCATTTGACAAAAAACCCAATCGGCCCTTTTCAGGACCATCAATATTTTTTTACGTAAATGCAAACGTGTACTTTATCCTTTTGCCTATTTTTCTTTTCTATAGTTTCACCTCGTCGCAACGTACAACGTTGTAATGTATCTTAATATGTCGACCGACGTTCAAATTGTACTATTGATATCGCTTATGCTCCAGACAAGAAAGGAAGGAAGGAAGGGATAACACCTTTGTAAAATCAATTGGGTATTTATAAAGAGAATTCTTCCAATAGTTACTTGAAGAACTTGCAGTCTCGGACCAAGGACCCAACCTAAGCATAAGGAAATTCTCCTGGAATGGCATAAGGATTTGTCTAGAACATTATTCGTCAGAAGTAAGAGATCTTCAATAGACTCCTGGTCAAGAGAAAATGCCAATGAGACAAGTCATCGATGACGACAACAGACTGACAGAAAGTATGAATGTATGAGCGTTTTAATTTTAATTTGCGAGTATGGAATAAAGAGTATTTTTTCTTAATTGCTTAAGTTCATTTGACTAGCCGGGATACCCACATTTAATTAATATGATTTAATAATATAATTTTTTATTCTGTCATCATCGTTTTCTTTCATGTTTTAATCTTTATAATGTACTCACGAATTTTCTAATGACCATTTTCACAATGTAATGTACATACGCTCAATCCGAAAAATTCGATTGATACGTCACTTTTATTACGCGAATTTAAAATACCGCGCGAGAACGATCAATCCAATGTAATTTCGATTGCGCGCGAACTTTACGTCTTCTATTCTAAAATCTGCTGTTTTAAAAGAAATATATATGGGACATTCTACATGAAGTTATTCCTATCAAAATTTTAAAACGCACCAAATTTTAGGTATACATTGAAAATGTTTTTCAAGAAACAGAAAAATTTTTTTAAATAATGGAATCTATTTGTTTAAAGTTATTCTAACCTCAAAAAGTGAGTTTTTTTCAAGTTTTTTTCAACACCAGTTGTGTTTACCGTTATTTATCTTAAAATCTATCAACTTTTACTGTAGAACATTACATATAACGTTGGTTTCTAATTGTCTCTAGAGTTTTTCATTCTGGCTTAGAATTTCTAATCTCAAGGTCAATGTCACATAAACTACATGTCAATATTCAACTTGAAAAAGTATAAGTACGCCTCAATTGTTTTTTTCATCCAAAAGTCTAAAAAAAAGCTTGAAGCACCTTTTAAACGGTCTGTAACTATTAATGGCCTTCAATTGTGTGAAAAGTTATGATAATTTAAAGAGAGTGAAATGTTTTCAAAAATTAACATATGGTAATTTCCATATGCTAAAAAAATTTCGTGTTTCTTCAAATTATCATAAATTTTCACAGAATTGAAGGCCATTAATAAGCTACAGACCGTTTAAAAGGTGTTCCAAGCTTTTTTTTAGACTTTTGTTATGTTGAATATTGACATGTAGTTTATGCGACGTTGACCTTGAGATTAGAAATTCTAACGCAGAAGGATAAATTCTAGACATAAATTAGCAACGAATATTACGTATAATTTTATATTGTAAAAGTTGATAGATTTTGAGTCAAGTAGCGGTAAACAAGCCCAAAACTCACTTTTTAAGGTTAGATAACTTGTGTATACAAATAGATTCCAGTATATAAAAAATTTTTTCTGTTTTCTGAAAAATATTTCCGGTGTGTACCCAAAATTTGGTGCATTTCAAAGTTTTGATCGGACCACTTCACGTGGAATGCCACATATATATATATATATATATGTATATATATGTATGTGTGTGTGTGTAATCTCTATTAGAATTGTCTTTGTTCTTCTCTCAAGAGTATTAAAATAAATAAAAATAGGTATTCGATTTAAAAGTAAATGCTCTCTTCATAATTTGATCACCCATTGTGAAAAAAGATACATTATTCTTATTGCAAACTGTAAAAGTAACGAATTACCAACAATTTCGAAAACCAAAAAGAAAAACAAAGGTCGTGTATAAATAATTGAATTATGTTTAAAATAGAAGATACTAAATTCTATATTGTTTAAATTACATACGAGGCGTATTTTCCAATTGTGTAATAAAATAGTTGAATAATTTTTTAAAACGAATTTATATCTACTTACGCAAATAGACTGTACATATTATTTTTCGTAACCTTAGTAAAATTGATTATTTCAGTTAAATATCTACATCTTTTTACACTTAAATTCTATAATTATAAAATATAAATATAATTTTAATACAATAAGTAATCGATATAGCAGTAGTAAGTGTAGAAGCGATATACCATATCAACATTAAATATAATTGATTTTTTCCCTTGAGGATTGCAAAAGAAATAAGGACCTTGATATAAAATATAAAAGAAAAAAAAGAGAAATACTTATTTTAAACGAGCATTTATACACATTCTGTTTGTCATAAAAACAAATTTTTCATCATTAACAAAGGAGGAGGGGAATGGTGGGGACCCTCCATCGTCCCTACAATTGAGGTACTTCGAACTCCTTAAAGAAGATTGATGATCACGCGGAAGGTGAACGCGTGCATTGTTAAAAGTTAGCGTTTTCGCACAATAATACGGAAGATGAGATTTTACCGAACGGCTGGAAGATACAAAAGTAAACTCATGCTTACGTTAAGTAGGGAAAAAAATAAAGGTGAGTATGAGGTTGAGAGTAAAAGAGTAAGGTAAATAATAAACTTTGACTTTGAAGGTGTGCATTTGACAAGTCGTGAGAGGATATTATGCAGAATTCCGGCTGGTCCTTTTTTGCTGAAAGTTATTTGTGAAAGAGTATTTCGATTTCACGGAGTTATCGTAAAATTTTTTTTTCATTTATTTGTTTATCGTCGCATCGACTACAAGGCCATTAGCGACTTCAATATCTTACACTTTAGTTACAATGAGTTAATAATCATTTCGTTAATGGTTTACAATGTGTAATACTGGTATATACGTACGCACACATACTTTTAAATACATTTTTATAAACATATATTCATATACATTTACACATTTGGTTAATTACAATATATATACTTATACATACGAGAAAAATTATGTTACAACATTTGGTATAATTTCGAACGTAAATTACAATAGATTTATTAGTTGTGTATCTTTAAGTACAATATAGGTTTAATTAGATTCGCTTGTGTATTTAGTAGAGGTTTGATGTCGTATATGGGAGGTTTCGATTTTTCTTTTTTTCAGTAAATGTAGTACAAGAGATTAGCAGGTGTTTAACTGTCAAGTGTACATTGCAGTTTTCGCTGTTTGGTGGAGGTATTTTGTTGAAAAGGTGTTGGTGTGTAAGTTTAGTATAGCCTATTCTCAGTTTAGTTATTGTCGTTTGTTCCTATCGGAAAATTTAGAAAGATTTATGTGTGAGTAGGTGTCGTCTCTGATGATGTGTAAGAAGGTAGATTTATCGGTTTTCCATATTTCATTCCATCTGTCTGTTATTGTATTAAGTAGTAAGTTTTGTGCATTTTTAGTAAGATTGGCTCTTCATTTAAGCCAACAACAACGTTTGTTGTGTCATCTATATTGTTTAAATTACATACGAGGTGTATTTTCCAATTGTGTAATAAAATAGTTGAATAATTTTTTAAAACGAATTTATATCTACTTACGCAAATAGACTGTACATATTATTTTTCGTAACCTTAATAAAATTGATTATTTCAGTTAAATATCTACATCTTTTTACATTAAATTCTATAATTATAAAATATAAATATAATTTTAATACAATAAGTAATCGATATAGCAGTAGTAAGTGTAGAAGCGATATACCATATCAACATTAAATATAATTGATTTTTTCCCTTGAGGATTGCAAAAGAAATAAGGACCTTGATATAAAATATAAAAGAAAAAAAAGAGAAATACTTATTTTAACGACCATTTATACACATTCTGTTTGTCATAAAAACAAATTTTTCATCATTAACAAAGGAGGAGGGGAATGGTGGGACCCTCCATCGTCCCTACAATTGAGGTACTTCGAACTCCTTAAAGAAGATTGATGATCACGCGGAAGGTGAACGCGTGCATTGTTAAAAGTTAGCGTTTTCGCACAATAATACGGAAGATGAGATTTTACCGAACGGCTGGAAGATACAAAAGTAAACTCATGCTTACGTTAAGTAGGGAAAAAATAAAGGTGAGTATGAGGTTGAGAGTAAAAGAGTAAGGTAAATAAATAAACTTTGACTTTGAAGGTGTGCATTTGACAAGTCGTGAGAGGACATTATGCAGAATTCCGGCTGGTCCTTTTTTGCTGAAAGTTATTTGTGAAAGAGTATTTCGATTTCACGGAGTTATCGTAAAATTTTTTTTTCATTTATTTGTTTATCGTCGCATCGACTACAAGGCCATTAGCGACTTCAATATCTTACACTTTAGTTACAATGAGTTAATAATCATTTCGTTAATGGTTTACAATGTGTAATACTGGTAATATACGTACGCACACATACTTTTAAATACATTTTTATAAACATATATTCATATACATTTACACATTTGGTTAATTACAATATATATACTTATACATACGAGAAAAATTATGTTACAACATTTGGTATAATTTCGAACGTAAATTACAATAGATTTATTAGTTGTGTATCTTTTAAGTACAATATAGGTTTAATTAGATTCGCTTGTGTATTTAGTAGAGGTTTGATGTCGTATATGGGAGGTTTCGATTTTTCTTTTTTTCAGTAAATGTAGTACAAGAGATTAGCAGGTGTTTAACTGTCAAGTGTACATTGCAGTTTTCGCTGTTTGGTGGAGGTATTTTGTTGAAAAGGTGTTGGTGTGTAAGTTTAGTATAGCCTATTCTCAGTTTAGTTATTGTCGTTTGTTCCTATCGAGAAAATTTAGAAAGATTTATGTGTGAGTAGGTGTCGTCTCTGATGATGTGTAAGAAGGTAGATTTATCGGTTTTCCATATTTCATTCCATCTGTCTGTTATTGTATTAAGTAGTAAGTTTTTAGTCATTTTTAGTAAGATTGGCTCTTCATTTAAGCCAACAACAACGTTTGTTGTGTCATCTATATTGTTTGATGTAGATGGTATTTGTTCTTTATTCGTTTCTTCATGTAGAGATAATAAAATTATTTTAGTAGACTCTTCAGTTAATTTATACTGTATTTTTTTTGTAATTGTGTTTTTTGTATAGATGTTTTTTATGTCCTTTAGGATGTCTTCAGATTTAGTGTAAATGATAATTTTTGATTCTTCTAATTCGTTGATTATATCTATTGCTTTAAGAATGGCTAGGCTTGTGCTGTGGAGGTATTAATTTTGTAAGCAGTCAGGAATTTGAATGTTTTATTTGGAAATGTTACGTAGTAATAAGAACTATTTGTTGTTGCAGTTCCATCGGTAAATACGTGGAAACATTTATTATTCGTATCTTCTTGAAATATTGGTTTATTTAGAATATTAATACTTATAATATCTATTGGTTGACTGAATTTTATAGTGGTGATAATCTCAGGTATAACAATATTTAATACACTTTGTTAAAATGGTTTAGATTATTGTTGTCAAAAAAATTTCATAAATGTATTAATATAATATTTTATATGAATTTTCTCTCTGAAACTTACAATTTTTGAAGGAATTCAATGCGTTGATCCTCGTAAAACCCTATAAATGAACTATGTTGGTTGCTCTAAAATGTTGGATTGTAACGGTAGGAACCGATAGCTGTTACTCGACAATATAGTGAAACGCCCTATAGGACCTTATTAATTTAATTTATTTAAAAATATCAATTATTCGAAAACCGGATGTATGCTTATTCGTTACCGATAATAAATACGGAATTACATGGTAAAATGCGATGAAGGTAATTGCATGCAGTAGATGCGGCATATGAATTCCGGCGCGCTAAAAGTTAAGACTCTACATTTTCTGGTCATTTTTTGTTACATTTATGTGAACAATTTATTAAAAATTATAAAAAAAATTGGGGACACAATTATTATGAATGTAATAAAATAATTTTTCTTGATCCTCTGATCGAAAGTACGTAATTCCGTCATCGATTTCGATGGCTAAATAATGACTTTTAGCCACTACCACAGTTTTTGCCACGCATGGTAACTAAGCAACTGCAGATTTGATTCTTTTGTTGATAGGTCGTTTTAGAGGTTTTGTTTACATCTTCTTAAGTAGTAACTTACACGCACAACGCAACTCGTCACATCCGAGTATCGATACATTAATTTATAATCTTATTGAGAAATTTGGAACTACCTTAACTCACTTTACAGAGGAGCGTTTCGAAAACATTTTCATTAAACAAAATATGTATATGTTGCAATACAATATTACTATATATTAAACTACAGGTCATATTCAACTTGAAAAAAGTGTAACTTCGCCACCTTTGATTTTTTCATCCAAAAGTCTAAAAGAAAGCTGGAGCAATACCTTTCAAATGGTCTGTAGCATTTTTATGGCCTCCAATTCTGTAAAAAGTTATAATAATTTAAAGAAAGACAAAAATTCACAAAAATTAACATGGTAATTCCCATTTAAATTTTAAAAAAATTTCGTGTTTCTTTAAATTGTCATAACTTTTTACAGAATTGGAGGCCATAAAAATGCTACAGACCATTTGAAAGGTATTGCTCCAAGCTTTCTTTTAGACTTTTGGATGAAAAAATCAAGGTGGCGAAGTTACACTTTTTTCAAGTTGAATATTGACATGTGTTTATGTAACATTGACCTTGAGATTAGAAATTCTAACCCAGAAGAATAAATTGGAGACACAATTATTATGAATGTAATAAAATAATTTTTCTTGATCCTCTGATCGAAAGTACGTAATTCCGTCATCGATTTCGATGGCTAAATAATGACTTTTAGCCACTACCACAGTTTTTGCCACGCATGGTAACTAAGCAACTGCAGATTTGATTCTTTTGTTGATAGGTCGTTTTAGAGGTTTTGTTTACATCTTCTTAAGTATTAACTTACACGCACAACGCAACTCGTCACATCCGAGTATCGATACATTAATTTATAATCTTTATTGAGAAATTTGGAACTACCTTAACTCACTTTACAGCGGAGCGTTTCGAAAACATTTTCATTAAAACAAAATATGTATATGTGCCAATACAATATTACTATATATATGTATTGTGAATGACTAGCTCCCCTTCCAACCCTGATTTATTACTTAAAAATATTAATTTACAATTTTTGTTTTATTATTTTAACGTTGCTCTTTTTATGCTCCTAAATCGGTGCTAATCAGCGACGGAGGTCATATGATGTCTTGGTGAAGAAAGCACTTGTTGAAAATACATTCCGTAACGGTGCTTATATCAATCCGCCGGTGCTGGGAATTGAACCTGGGACCTCCAGATTACGAGCCCGACGTCCTGCCGACCGAGACTTCGCAGGCCTACTAATTTACAATTAATCACTACCAATCAAGTATATATATATACTAGCATCCCCCGTCGCGGCTTCGCCCGCTCTGTAATTGCATAGAACTCGAAATATTAAAAAATAGCATAAAGATAGGTTTACCATATTTCAGTTTTCATTGGTTTTAAATAATGTTTTTAAAGAACTTCACGGTAGACAACATTTTTTGTTTGTGAACTGTTTGGTAATAAAAGAAATTGATTTTCTGATGTACCTGTTCTTGACAAACCAACATACAATTGACCGTGTGAAAAACAATTAGATCGCAAATCAATCCCAACGTATTGAAATGTCTAATATAGACTCAAAGGCACCAAGTTTTAAAAAACTTAACATTTTAGTAGCTGTAAATTATTCACCAGTAGTATGAACGGCGCAACAGCCGATCGCCACTTTGTAAAGTTTCAAGTGACACAACAATTAATAGGCAAATGTTTTCGATAAATCAAACAAATAATTTAACGAAAAATGGAACTCGTTAATTCAATACTTAGAATCCAACGAAAGCTTAACGTTTGCGAAAAATAAATTTTATCGTAAAACTCAGATGTCTCGAACGACCGAGCCCGGCTGGTACATATGTACTAAGTAGCGATAAATTTGTCGCGTGCAGCGCCAGACCGTCAGCCACCTATCGACCAGCGCATGAACTACCGTGCATCCTGTAAGTGTAAAAACTGTTTTTTTTTTAACAATTAAGCAAAACGATTTTTTATATAAAATATAGCCTATGACACTTCATAGTACATAAAGAAACTACAGTTAAAATTTCGTTACAATCAATTGTGTACTTTTTGAGATTTTTGCACACATACAAACAAACGCTTCCTCTTTATATAATATTAAGAAGTAAGAAGATAAGATAAGATATATATATATATATATATATATATATACGTAAAAAATCTACTTCTTGCATTAGAAAATTAGTCTGATAAAAAAATTACGTATCTATTTAAAAGTAATATTATACTTTAACTTAATTTTTAGTTTTCGTATTTCGGAATAAGCTCATTGATACTGCTCGTTGTACAAACTTTTTAATTTTTCTAATAATAATTAATAAAAATACTTTGAGTAGTTTTATTCAATTTATTTATTATAATTATACATGTGATGTTTTCAATGTTTTTACTATATAATTTGTAGTGAGGCCTGCGATGGCTCGGTCGGTAGGGCGTCGAGCTCTTAATCTGGAGGTCCCAGGTTCGATTCCCGGCCCCGGCCGTTTGATACAAGCACCACTGACGAATGTATTTTCAACAAGTGCTTTCTTCACCAAGACATCGTATGACCTCCGTCGCTGATTACCACCGGTTTGGGAGCATAAAAAGAGCGACGTTAAAATAATAAAAAAAAATATATAATTTGTAGTAAAAATTGACAGGAAATGAGTTTAAAATATACCCATTTAAAAAAATTAAAGTAAATTACCTAACATATTAAAGTAGTCTATAAAGTTTATTAATAATTATGGCATTAAATTCGAACTAAAAATCACAAATTAAATTCAATTAATTTACTTTAAATATAATTTTTTAACGGGATGTCGATTCCATAAATTGCAGGAATCTGCACCTTTCAGCCCAAAAATTGTATCTAAAATATTGAATTAAGAATCTCAAAAAATGTACACGGATAACTTAAAACATAAGATAGAGCTTGAAATTTTGATTTTTTTAAAGAAAAAATAATTTTTAGTAGGTAATTATTAGTCTAAAAAGGCATAAACTTTCAACCCAAACATCGTAATCAAATTATAGATTTTAAAATCAGGAAAAAATTTATGTTCAAGCCTAATTATGCTCAGGGTTTTTTAAAAAATTTATTCATTTTTTTATAAAATAAAGTAAAAAATTTTTTTGGTTCCGACATCCCCCTAATATTGTACACTTTAGAGAGTATATTATTAATAAACATAAACAAATTAAATATATTCCTTAAGATTATAACATAAATTTAGAAAAACGAGAAAAATAAAAAAATATCGCAAATGAATTTACCGAAAGAGTAAGTTTTTCTCACGTTATCCAAGCAAGGTCAAACTTTACCAGTTTATTTTCAATGAATAAGCTTGTTTAAACTTGGATCGCAGATAAAAGAGAATCGTACTGCTTACAGCTCAAGGGAGTCCAATTTTCAAGCCGAAGCTATGCTCGCTATATCGACACTCAGAAAGTAGTATACCGTTTTAATCCACGTTGGCCAAGCGAAATACGAACTTAATTCGATTTTTCAAAGTGAATAGCTTATAGACTATACATATCTCGATAAATATTTAATTATGCAGTCTGTATAGAATAATATATTTCTAACTTTATTTCTTTTGTCTGTTAATATTTTGTATCGGTACTGTCGACTCAAAAAGTACCACGTCCCACGTAATCGAATACAACAAATTCCTTCATTAAGATGACTATGCAACTTAATCTTATTAAATATCCTTTAAATGAAAACTAAAAAACCGATTCATTAGTCATAGAATAATATGTATGATCGTTGCAAAGTTCAATATTTAAATAATTAAAAGAAAAAATTAATTTTGTTGGAGAGTGTAAGAGGTGTGAGGTGTTTACTTTTTTTTTATTATTGCACGAGACCAGTTAGAGATTAATTAATAATTCATATAATGGGAACCAGTCCTTACACCGCAAGTAGTAATGTCTTTACTTGTGATAGTAACGTCCATCAGACTTCACCTATCACTAGTCTATTGTCATGTCGATGTATGGTTCTTCTTCACAAAGCAAAAATAACTCGCGGCACGAGAGTCACGATTAATTGAAGTAACGGTCAAACATGGATAAACCTGTGAAAATGTTGACGAAAACAGAAGAGCTTTTGGATTTTGATGATGTAACGCGTGTTTACATGCAATACCTTCGGTGGCTGACTCTGTTACCCATTGAAGGAAGAGATTTTACGCATCACGTCTCGTATTTGGTACCGCTTTACGTGATGTTGAATCTTATGATCGTTATCACTATGAACACTCAATCTATGATAAATAATTTAGCCTTGGTAAAATAATACTTTTATCGTTCAATAAACTCAATCGCTTTACTAATAAACATTTCACATAAGAATTTGCGTATTACATATTTATTATTTCTATCTTTGTTGTTGGCGTTACTGTTGTAAAGTTGTTATTCTACTTGAAGGGTATGATCGACATCGAGTCAATTCACATAGCAGTTGCAATCCTCTTTGGAGCGATGAGATACACGCTGCTCATCAATTGGCGATTGGATTACAAGAACCTGATCGACGAATGCAAAGCTATTTGGTCGGTTTGTTCAGGCAACGAACACACGGCGCTACTCGTTTACAATAGACAGCTTAATATATTTTTCCACGCCTTGTTAGTGAGCAGCATCGCCGTTTACTTAGCGTTTGCCTGTGTCAGCTTTTTATCTTGGATATCCGCAGTAAGAGCTAACAACACCGAGCTCAGGCAATTACCGTACAAGTACGACAGAAAATTTAGAAAATTTTTTTCTTATTCTGAAAAACATTTGCAAAGTGTTCCCAAAATTTGGTGCATTTTAAAATTTTGATCGGACCACTTCACGTGGAATACCCCATATATATAGTATTGTGAATGGACTAGCTCCCCTTCCAACCCTGATTTATTACTTAAAAATATTAATTTACAATTTTTGTTTTATTATTTTAACGTTGTTGCTCTTTTATGCTCCTAAATCGGTGCTAATCAGCGACGGAGGTCATATGATGTCTTGGTGAAGAAAGCACTTGTTGAAAATACATTCCGTAGCGGTGCTTATATCAATCCGCCGGTGCTGGGAATCGAACCTGGGACCTCCAGATTACGAGCCCGACGTCCTACCGACCAAGACATCGCAGGCCTACTAATTTACAATTATCACTACCAATCAAGTATATATATATACTAGCATCCCCCGTCGCGGCTTCGCCCGCTCTGTAATTGCATAGAACTCGAAATATTAAAAAATAGCATAAAGATAGGTTTACCATATTTCAGTTTTCATTGGTTTTAAATAATGTTTTTAAAGAACTTCACGGTAGACAACATTTTTTGTTTGTGAACTGTTTGGTAATAAAAGAAATTGATTTTCTGATGTACCTGTTCTTGACAAACCAACATACAATTGACCGTGTGAAAAACAATTAGATCGCAAATCAATCCCAACGTATTGAAATGTCTAATATAGACTCAAAGGCACCAAGTTTTAAAAACTTAACATTTTAGTAGCTGTAAATTATTCACCAGTAGTATGAACGGCGCAACAGCCGATCGCCACTTTGTAAAGTTTCAAGTGACACAACAATTAATAGGCAAATGTTTTCGATAAATCAAACAAATAATTTAACGAAAAATGGAACTCGTTAATTCAATACTTAGAATCCAACGAAAGCTTAACGTTTGCGAAAAATAAATTTTTATCGTAAAACTCAGATGTCTCGAACGACCGAGCCCGGCTGGTACATATGTACTAAGTAGCGATAAATTTGTCGCGTGCAGCGCCAGACCGTCAGCCACCTATCGACCAGCGCATGAACTACCGTGCATCCTGTAAGTGTAAAAACTGTTTTTTTTTTTAACAATTAAGCAAAACGATTTTTTATATAAAATATAGCCTATGACACTTCATAGTACATAAAGAAACTACAGTTAAAATTTCGTTACAATCAATTGTGTACTTTTTGAGATTTTTGCACACATACAAACAAACGCTTCCTCTTTATATAATATTAAGAAGTAAGAAGATAAGATAAGATATATATATATATATATATATATATACGTAAAAAATCTACTTCTTGCATTAGAAAATTAGTCTGATAAAAAAATTACGTATCTATTTAAAAGTAATATTATACTTTAACTTAATTTTTAGTTTTCGTATTTCGGAATAAGCTCATTGATACTGCTCGTTGTACAAACTTTTTAATTTTTCTAATAATAATTAATAAAAATACTTTGAGTAGTTTTATTCAATTTATTTATTATAATTATACATGTGATGTTTTCAATGTTTTTACTATATAATTTGTAGTGAGGCCTGCGATGGCTCGGTCGGTAGGGCGTCGAGCTCTTAATCTGGAGGTCCCAGGTTCGATTCCCGGCCCCGGCCGTTTGATACAAGCACCACTGACGAATGTATTTTCAACAAGTGCTTTCTTCACCAAGACATCGTATGACCTCCGTCGCTGATTACCACCGGTTTGGGAGCATAAAAAGAGCGACGTTAAAATAATAAAAAAAAATATATAATTTGTAGTAAAAATTGACAGGAAATGAGTTTAAAATATACCTATTTAAAAAAATTAAAGTAAATTACCTAACATATTAAAGTAGTCTATAAAGTTTATTAATAATTATGGGCATTAAATTCGAACTAAAAATCACAAATTAAATTCAATTAATTTACTTTAAATATAATTTTTTAACGGGATGTCGATTCCATAAATTGCAGGAATCTGCACCTTTCAGCCCAAAAATTGTATCTAAAATATTGAATTAAGAATCTCAAAAAATGTACACGGATAACTTAAAACATAAGATAGAGCTTGAAATTTTGATTTTTTTTAAAGAAAAAATAATTTTTAGTAGGTAATTATTAGTCTAAAAAGGCATAAACTTTCAACCCAAACATCGTAATCAAATTATAGATTTTTAAAATCAGGAAAAAATTTATGTTCAAGCCTAATTATGCTCAGGGTTTTTTAAAAAATTTATTCATTTTTTTTATAAAATAAAGTAAAAAATTTTTTTGGTTCCGACATCCCCCTAATATTGTACACTTTAGAGAGTATATTATTAATAAACATAAACAAATTAAATATATTCCTTAAGATTATAACATAAATTTAGAAAAACGAGAAAAATAAAAAAATATCGCAAATGAATTTACCGAAAGAGTAAGTTTTTCTCACGTTATCCAAGCAAGGTCAAACTTTACCAGTTTATTTTCAATGAATAAGCTTGTTTAAACTTGGATCGCAGATAAAAGAGAATCGTACTGCTTACAGCTCAAGGGAGTCCAATTTTCAAGCCGAAGCTATGCTCGCTATATCGACACTCAGAAAGTAGTATACCGTTTTAATCCACGTTGGCCAAGCGAAATACGAACTTAATTCGATTTTTCAAAGTGAATAGCTTATAGACTATACATATCTCGATAAATATTTAATTATGCAGTCTGTATAGAATAATATATTTCTAACTTTATTTCTTTTGTCTGTTAATATTTTGTATCGGTACTGTCGACTCAAAAAGTACCACGTCCCACGTAATCGAATACAACAAATTCCTTCATTAAGATTGACTATGCAACTTAATCTTATTAAAATATCCTTTAAATGAAAACTAAAAAACCGATTCATTAGTCATAGAATAATATGTATGATCGTTGCAAAGTTCAATATTTAAATAATTAAAAGAAAAAATTAATTTTGTTGGAGAGTGTAAGAGGTGTGAGGTGTTTACTTTTTTTTATTATTGCACGAGACCAGTTAGAGATTAATTAATAATTCATATAATGGGAACCAGTCCTTACACCGCAAGTAGTAATGTCTTTACTTGTGATAGTAACGTCCATCAGACTTCACCTATCACTAGTCTATTGTCATGTCGATGTATGGTTTCTTCTTCACAAAGCAAAAATAACTCGCGGCACGAGAGTCACGATTAATTGAAGTAACGGTCAAACATGGATAAACCTGTGAAAATGTTGACGAAAACAGAAGAGCTTTTGGATTTTGATGATGTAACGCGTGTTTACATGCAATACCTTCGGTGGCTGACTCTGTTACCCATTGAAGGAAGAGATTTTACGCATCACGTCTCGTATTTGGTACCGCTTTACGTGATGTTGAATCTTATGATCGTTATCACTATGAACACTCAATCTATGATAAATAATTTAGCCTTGGTAAAATAATACTTTTATCGTTCAATAAACTCAATCGCTTTACTAATAAACATTTCACATAAGAATTTGCGTATTACATATTTATTATTTCTATCTTTGTTGTTGGCGTTACTGTTGTAAAGTTGTTATTCTACTTGAAGGGTATGATCGACATCGAGTCAATTCACATAGCAGTTGCAATCCTCTTTGGAGCGATGAGATACACGCTGCTCATCAATTGGCGATTGGATTACAAGAACCTGATCGACGAATGCAAAGCTATTTGGTCGGTTTGTTCAGGCAACGAACACACGGCGCTACTCGTTTACAATAGACAGCTTAATATATTTTTCCACGCCTTGTTAGTGAGCAGCATCGCCGTTTACTTAGCGTTTGCCTGTGTCAGCTTTTTATCTTGGATATCCGCAGTAAGAGCTAACAACACCGAGCTCAGGCAATTACCGTACAAGTACGACAGAAAATTTAGAAAATTTTTTTACTATAACCAGTACCGAGACAATTTCAGATTTTGGACCGATATTACGGACAAAAGTAAAATCCATTATCGGTAATGTATTTGATAGTCTTAGCGTTTAATAATTTAAGGTTTTTGGTCAAACCAAATTGATTATTAAAATTTTTTATTTATTATAATTCGTATAACTGTTTACCTGAACGATGTATCTAGTAGTGCACTGCGCGGAGATAATATAATTGCTATTATTCTATAGACCAACTTTATTAATTTACCTTGATCCGATCCGAGAGACAATAGCACAGACAATAGAATAAAAGAATTTGTACTGTGTGTCTTCGATAAGGAAGTTCGAACACAAAATAAACGTGACCATAAAAATACTATAGTCAGTGATATGCTTGCAAAAAATGTGGCATATAATTAAATTAATGTCTATATTAATAGTTGACTGTCGTAGCCATTGTTATAACAGATAATTTCACATGCCCGCGCTGGAATCTTTGAAATACAGCATTATGAGTGCTATTTTGTCATTCAACTTACGAATATTTCAACTCGTACTTGGAAAACTGGAAATTTAACATTATATTGTATCGATCGTTCAATTGGTAAAATTATCAAATTTCTTAAAATCCAAAGCCAATGGGAAAGGTAGTACAGTCAAATCCGCGGAAATGTGAGTATATACACTCTTGTTGATATCTGATCCGACGTTCTCTTGAGAGCAATGTCTGCCATGATGTATTTTATGTAGATGATTAACACATTTTATTTTCATTCTCATTTATATTATAACCACACACACACACACACACACACACACACACACACACACACACACACACACACACACACACGCACACGCACACGCACATAAATATACAGGCGCATGCACATGAGTATATAGGGGTTCCATACAATAGAACCATAAAAACCAATAAGAAGAACCAACATTTTATAAAGAGTTAGAATTAAGTCAACATTAATAAAATCAACAGTACAACGCTTAATGAAACCCAACATATTACCCTATCCTCCAGGTCTAAATAACCTCATGAACTCTTTTTAAAGATTTATCATAAGAAGAATAATCATAAACGAGACAATGATTACTTCTATAAAAACTAATAATACTGGTATTGTCAACATTAATATATAATCCATTGTTTTCTGCCCAAAAGATTCGATTATTCGATTACTTATGATAATTTTCCTTGCTTGAGGCAGCGTTAATAACATTACGAATCCTACGATGACAGTTAAACATAATTTATCCTCAAATTTCGATCCTTCCTATGAAGAAAATCTGTACTCTTTGACGGGGTTTGAGTAAAAGAGAGTTTACGTAACTTGTCGACTTGTCGTCGTGGTCTTTCTCTCTCTCACTTTCAAATTATTTTCACCCTACTTAATATAGTTACCCAATTCTAAATGTAACAAAAGAGATGGTAGCAAAAATCTAATACTATTAATATGCGGTTTTCATACACGGAGAAAAATTACTGATAATTTTTACCCTGTAAGTTTAGTAAACATGGGACGAAGTGTCTTTTCTGGAAAAAATTACCCTGCTGCATGGTAAAATTTATCCTAAATTCTTGTAATTTTTAACCGAAAACCGGGTAAATTTTTCCAGAAAAGACAGTTTGTCCCATTTTTACTATTCTCACAGGGTAAAAATTATCAGGAATTTTTCTCCGTGTACAGTTATAACAACAATTGTCTCTCGGTATCCGTCCACTTTTGACACAGAAAGTGCCACTATTACAGTCTTCTGTATTATTTTAATTTACTGAATAAATAGATTAACCAAAATTATCCTGGTACTGGGTTACTTATTTTTTTAGTAAAATCTGTAACTTATACGAAACTTCTAATAGAATATAAAGTAATTAGTAAGTAGTAGGTAATAGAAAATAAAGGTAAAGTTGTTTGCCCGTGATTTCAGATGGTTCGTCGAAGATCTACACGAGTCGCCACATTTCGAGATAGCCTTGGTAATCCAACTAACTAGCTGCTTGGTCGCTGTCTTTACAATGTCAACGATCGAGGTTGCCGGTCCTATCATCATAATCTTCAACGCAGGATTCTTCAGAGCACTGCGAAACAGATTGCTAGCGATATCCTTGGAGCAGCAGCTTGGGAACACCTGGAACGATAAACATGCTTATAAAAGACTCATCGAGTGCGTAAGATTTCACCAAAGGCTTCTCAAGTGAGTTTGTCCATAACGTACATTGCATGAGATATTTTATAATCCATTACTCATTATATTTGTTGCGTCAACTTTGTACAAATTGTCATTGTCAAACAATAAAGAAACACCACATTGTCATAATTATTGTTGATTAATATTCTAACCTTATAAAATATGTCGGCCTGTAAGTCATGCGCACTAAATGTTCCTGTCCATGAACTACATATTACATAACTCATTAAATTAATATTTCTTTAATTCCTAGGCTAATTTTTTTATTCCGATTCCAACCAAATTCCATAGCAACGAACGATCATCTTTTCAAACAAATCAACGTAGCACTATGAAATTCTTAACAAGGTACTAGAAGTCATCTTGCGCATAAGCGCACACTTCACTTTTTGTTTTGCTAAGTTTCATTTATTTTCGTATATGAAAAGTAAGATAATTAGAAGGACAAAGACAGGTTACCTTTAATTTCCAAAAGCATACATCTTTTCATAAACATGCGATCATAGATTATTTGCGTATTTTTCATCACCACCATTCGCCAATCACTTTTAACCAACCAATCATATCACGTCTCAAAAGACTTCACATCATTTTTTAAAGGGGGACAATTGACTTTTTTGCTAGTTTAAGCGTCAATACAGATAAAATAACGAGGGTATTATTTCTCCTTCAATATATGGGATCCGGCTACGTTTTGGCACTGATCGGAGTTCAACTGTTGATAGTCGTAAGTACCAGCTGGTAACTCAGCAATCCAAAGTTTAACTCATGAAATCTAAATTTTTAGTCAGATCCTGGTAAATACAAGTCAGTTCCTATTCTTATCTTTGCTTTTGTGCAATTATTGATCTATCAGTATGCTCCGGAATATCTGCTGCAAGAGGTACGGACGATAAATGTGATCGACGCATCGATTGACGTATTAAATAATCGATTATAATTTTGCAGAGCGAAGGTGTAGCAACTGCAGCGTACTTCATCTACACGCCGTTAATGGGTGTGAAGACTCGGAAATGTTTGAGGACTATACTGTCGAGGGCACAGCGTCCTATTGTGATGACTGCTGGAGGGATCGTACAACTGTCGCTTAAAACTTTTGCATCGGTAGGTCAATTTCCATTCGAAAGCAGTGAGCAAACGTTGTGCTCGTTTTATAACTATGTAACATTTTAATCCATTTCAGATAATGTCGTCTACGGCCTCGTTCTTCATAGTATTGAAAAATTTTGCCAACTAGTATGCTTTTGGTTGGTTAATATAACAGATGATCAAATTAATATTTCATTCAAAATCAAATGGTATTTAGGTGACGAAAAAAATTAAATACAAGAAAATGATAGTTGTATAAATTTTAGAAGACATCAACGTAAGAATTATTTCCCTTTCCCTGTAAATCTTCCGATAAGCGAAAAACTTGATGTATTATCAATCAAAATTGAAATTAATGAATAAACAATAAATTTTAAGAAACTTTGATGCTTAATTTAATAATTGCTAAATAGCGAAAAGTTAAAGTACTTAACGTTATATTTTTTTTTTTTTTTTTTTTTATTCTTGATTTTGTGCTCTCTTTTTCCTGGCACTTCCTACCGTTTATCCCCTGGGGACTTTAACGGTGTCCACCTACCACCTATGTGTGGGTGCTTTATCCCTCCCTTAAAAAACCCACCATCTCGCATTCGCCCGGGGTTATGCCCGTGGATGAGGGAAACCTGTGAAGCAGGGAAAACCTCACCCGAGATGGCCGGTGTATTCGAAACATTCTTTTTGGGTGTCAAAGTCACATTGCGTAGGCCTTGACACCGAAACCGAATGTTTCACACCTCCCGCTCACGTTGTGAAGTGTAAAAAAACACCTAACCCGCCACGAAAGCCAAGCGACCGAGAGCGTCACCCATCCACTTGGAAACCGCGCTCAATACTGCTTAACTTACGTGACCGGCCGAGGTGCGTCTCCGCCAGTCCGCCACCGCGTCGGTTCTACTTAACGTTATATTAGCAGTATATAAGAATATAATTCAAATATATAAAGATAAATAAAGTAGGTATGGTGTACCATAAGTTAATATAAATTTATCAGTCTCTCTAAACTAAAAACTAATTTTGGATTGGAGAAGATTCTTTTTAATCTATATCCACTATTAGCAGTATTTAACTAAAGTTTAAGGCGCAATAAATCTGGTTATTACAAATAATAACAAATTTTATTAAATATTAATATTAATGGGTTTGTACTCTAGCCGTGTACATTTGCGACGAATATTCGGTTGCTCGATTGCGTCCGAACTTCAGTAATTTTGAACCGAGGTAGATCGTCCTTTCTTATTTATAACTCATTTTCTATGATTTTTGAGGCTGGTAAGGTAGGGAGGATAAAACTTGATTTTTGTACCCCCTTAAACCATTTTAATATGCAACGTTTCGTTAACAAAACTCCCCATATTAATCTGAAAATAATCTCATCGCACTGAGAATAACCATTCAATCTTCTAGTTTGTGACTCTATTGAAATTTTCATTCTTTTAAACTTTAAAATAATTCTTATCGTTTTATAGTTTTTCAAATAAACATTGTAGTAATGATCTTGAACATTTGCACAATCATAATTTGCTTTGTAACGAAGGGCAAAACTTTTTTCGAAAAGATATAAGAAGCTCATATAGAAATAATTTAAAACACATTTTCATAAATATTTTAGAAAAATTAGACAAATAAGATACAAACTTCCCTATTAATAAACGCTTTCGACACTTTTTTTAATCCGTTCTACATAATGAATGAAAATAAGCATAAGTGATGAAAATTTTTATATCATTTGAAGCGCGTATTCTTTCTGAATCATTATCTGCCTTAAGGGGAGTCCGTAGAGTATAGTTGAATATATCACCACCCGAAAATTTGCGAGCAGAAGTGGCGCTGCCGTCAGATAGACTGAGTTCATATTCGACAACAATTTTGGACAATTAAAAAAAAATAGAGCTTTTACTACAGAAAATCAAAGTTAAGCGCCATAGCTATTGATGTAATGATTAATTACATATTACTTAGCTGATCGAAAAGTCAGTGTTTTTGACGAATAGTGATAAGTACGAAGTGACTTCGGTATGTGTTCTCAGAATTGATTCGTACTTCTCACTATTCGTCGAAAATACTGACTTTTCGATCAGCTCAACTCTGATTTTGTGTGGTAGAAACTCTATTTCCTATAAATGTTCATAATTATTGTCGAATATGAACTCAGCTTATCTGACGGCAGCGCCACTTTTGCTCGCAATATTCGGGTGGTGGATTTGTGAAGCTATGAGTACGGACTGCTCTTAACAATTTAATATAAATGTTTTGTATAAATTATATTAATAAAAAACTGAGAGCCCTCCCTGATAGAAAGTTGATGGTACCATATAGTTACGTTAATTATATTATAGCTACTTTTTTCGTTATAATATAGCCTTCATTTTACAATTTTATATCTATTTTATAGTTAGGTTAAAGCCACTTTATAGTTAATATAAAGTATTCCGTACGTAAGTATGCGCAATCAAGCACGCGACCACTGACGCACACACACGCAGGCTCACGTGCAATCACGCGTGCACGCTCACACACGCAATCATGCACGCACATGGACACACGCACGATCACACGCACGCTCATACGCATTTTGGACGGTCTCCTCTAAATATAACATAACCTACAAATTCTGTAACAATAATGTAAGGTATGATATAGTTAAGTTATAGAGTTATTTTATATATTCACTATATTTTCTCTATAATATAGCGATAAAGCGTTACGAAATTGGCAGATATTATCACGGTAATAAAGTATATAAAGCAGCTATATTTGGACAAAATAGTCGCTTTATAGCTATAAATACGTCAACTTTCTATCAGGGCTATGTGTACGTTGTAACCTACGTCCCGATTGTTTAATAATCATGTAACTATTATTAAACGGAACTAAATATAGAAATTTCTATGAAATTTTAATAAATTCGCCCTATTTTATACCTGACATGGTAAATAAGGACATTCACGATATATAAATGTCACAATAATCTACCAGAAATACGTTATTTTGTGTTTTCACCAACGACGCCGATTGGAACGGTACTATATATTGTTACGTACGTAACGCGCGGATCGACACGTGTGTGAGAACGGTGTAGGATGACCGAAACGTGAAATATCAAGGCGAATGCAACTTCAACAAGAAATCGCGGATGGTGGCCTAGTGGTTAGGTCTCGTGACTGGAAACTCGCGGATCCTCGGTTCGATATCCGGCATCCGAACAATTTTTTATTCGGTCCTCTCCTATCACCTTCTCCATATACGCAACAATATAACAGCTCATGATAGTCAGGTAGTGATTATGAAACTAAAACTTCACTACAATGTTTAATATTCAAAAATTTCATATCGGATGATATAAATAACATAATCTTATAGTTTTTATAAGTTTTTTAAGGCTATTTTTATTTTTTGAATATTCTATGTACAAAATAAATAAAAAATTATAATTATTATGTCTCGATCAAAGACTTCCATTAGCTGACATATACAAATCATCCATTTAAAATATTAACAATCGCTTTTGTCTCATAATACTTCGGCAACCTATAAAAAATAAAATTTCAAAAAATAGTTCACTTTTTAAAATATATCATAGATGTTTTTGTTTCATTTCTAGAAATATATAAAAACTACCTTAAGTCCAAGACTACGAGGCTAAAGCCACGTGATCTTAACGCTGTTTGTTCCGGTACTTCTTGTGGCTTCTGATCGTCAATTCATCTTCAGAATATGTAATATTTGGATTTTAAAAAGACCTAAAATAAATCCAAACTATTATTTTTGGAGATTGGAATCACTGTAAAATTTCGAGAGAACAAATTCTGATTATATGAATAATCGATACACATCTTAACGTTTATAACCTAACCCTGATAGAAAGTTGATGGTACCATATAGTCACATCAATTATATTATAGCTACTATTTTCTTTATAATATAGCCTTCCTTTAACAATTTTATAGCTATCTTATAGTCATCTTAAAGCCACTATTTATTTAATATAAAGGACCCCGCACAAGACTTGACTGCAAGGTCTCTGCGGATTTGTGTATGTGTGTGTGTATCTGTACACATACATACACACAAATCCGCAGAGACCCCGTCACCCCCATATTTAAACAGAAAATTTAAATAAACAATTGTACCATAACCTACAATTTTATAACAATAATGTAAGGTCTATTATAGTTCATTTATAGACTATATGTATTCGCTATATATATGCTCTATAACGTAGCCGTAAAGCGTACCGTGGTAATAGAACCTATTTAGCAGCTATATCTGAAAAAATAGTCTCTTTATAGCAAAAAAACGTCAACTTTCTATCAAGTAAATTTACCATAAAAAATAAGAGAAATTCTTTCTTAGTTTTGTCTTATTTTTAACGCTAGAGTGAAACTTCGTTAGCCCAGTCTCGTTGATAAAGTTTGCATTCTAATAGTATGTTCGTTTCATAAATTTTACTCCGAAATTCGTATAATAAAAGTTGACAGAAATGAGGTTAAAATTTGCCCCTCCAAAAAATATTAAAGCGTATTCACTTACCTAATTATATAGTGTTTAAAGTTTAGTAATAATTATACTCAAAATAACATGTACATAAATTTAAATCAATTTGTTATGCAATGCGTAAGTTTACATTTTTATACACTAATTTTTGGTTAATTGAATAAATATTACTAATTTTTCTTTTATTTATTGTACGTTTTAGTGAGCATATTAAAAAAAATGAATATTGTCAAATAATTGTTTGTTACATATTTATTTTTCTATACAAATACAAATTTAATGCCAGTTTCTTACTAAGCTTTTCAATGCATACCTTTTAATTTATAATATAATTGTACAATAAGAGAAATATAATAATAGCTCAGTTGGATCTTCTTGTTATCTTTCCTACTTCCGTCTTGCTTTTTGTCTAAACTAGAGTGAAAGTTTCCTGGCCCACTCTCAAAGGAACAGTTTGTTTAAAATTTAGTCAATGATAAAATAGCGTTGTACTCGTTGATCGTACAGCATTCAATTATCAAACCGAAAATCCGCTTCGCGACATAGACAGTGAGAATGTAACATTGTTTTAATTCTCATTGACTAAGCAAAACGTGAATTCAATTCGATTTCTTAAAATGAATAGCTTATAGACGTTAAATATCTCGATAAATATTTAATTATGTAGCACGCATAGAATAAAACATTCGTAACTTTATTTCTTTCGTCTTGTAATATTTTGTACCGGTACTCTCGGCTCAAAAAGTACCACGTTCCACGTAATCGAATAAAACACATTCCTCGAATAAGATTGACCATTCAACTGGATATTTCGAAAATGTTCGTTAAAAAAAACTAAAAATCCCGTTTAATTAATCGTAGAATAATTCATATGATTGTTGGAAAAGCTGTTATGCGAGCAATTAGAAGAAAAAATTAATTTTGACGAGGAGTGTAAGAGGTGTCTTATTTTTTTTTATTATTGCATAGTCTGGGTAATTAATAATTCAGAGTATAATGGGTAGAGAATATATTGTACCTTATACCACCAGTCCTTACATCACACTAGCAATGTTTTCACTCGTAGTAGTAACGTTCCCCAGAGCTTACCCTTACTATCTATTCCCTCTAGTCGATGTAGGATTTGATCTTCGTGAAGCTATGGTTAATTCGTTAAGACGCCTTGGTGGGACACAGTTATAAATTACATTCGCATATAAGTATCGTATTTATCGATAAAACTTTAGGAACACGAATTGCATTTAATGAAGGTGACGCTGGAACATAGCAGCTCTGCAAAAATGTTGACGAAAACCGAAGGACTTTTGGATTTTGATGATGTAACGCGTGTTTACATTCGATACCTTCGGTGGATGGCTCTGTTGCCCATTGAAGGCAAAGATTTTACGTATCACGTCTCGAATTTAGTACCACTTTACGTGACGTTGAATCTCACAACCGTTATTGCTATGAATACTAAATCTATGATAAATACTCTACCTCTGGTAAAATAATTTTAACGTTATACTGTTTAACTATCAATCATCCTACCAGTAAGAATGGTACATCCAAATGATTGAGTTAAACCTTTTTTATTTTGTCTGTCGTTGGTGTTGCCGTTAGATATAAAAATTGTTATTCTATTTTCAGGGGACAATTGACATCGAAGCAGTTTACATGATAGCAGCAATCCTATTCGGAGCGATGAGATACACGTTGCTCATCAATTGGCGATTGGATTACAAGAAACTGATCGACGAATGCAAGGCTATTTGGTCAACTTGTTCTAGCAAGGAACACACGACGCTACTCGTTTACAACAGACAGCTCAATATATTTTTCCACACGTTTTTCATTAGCAGTACCACGGTTTACCTAGCGTTCGTCTTCATCAGCTTATTCACGTGTATATCCGCTTCGAGAGCTGATGATATTGAACTCAGACGATTGCCATTCAAGTACGACTGGAAATTTAATCGAGTTCTAAAAGAAACTATTATATTTATCTGATCAATTCAGATCGATTGTATGAAAAGAGATTAAAGATTTTTAATGTAACAAATATAATGTATTATAATTTTGAGTATATTGAAATACGCAATTGAATGCCGTTTCTGCTATATTAATTATAAGTTCTAGTTTTATTTATCTAATCGATGTCTCGGTATGCTGCCTATAGTCGGCTTTGACGGAGGATGTTCCGCAGTATTTTTCGATAATTATATTGATAAATCAATAAATATTTATTTATTGAGCAAAGGCATTTATCTTTGTATAATAAGTAAGATTCGTAAAAATTTTAATGCATTGTCTGTCTCACAAGTAAATTGAATAATTCCAGGAGAAAAGGCTTCTTGCAGATAAAAGTGTAACTAATGTTCTTCAAAGTAGCTTTCTACCATACTTGAACACTGGAACCAGCATTTTTTCTAATTGCTAAACGTACAATATAAGACGTCGATGAGGTTCTTGTTCAAGCATCTCATAATCGATTCTTTGGTAACTTTAAGGTCTCGAAATGGTGGTTTTTGAGTTCCTCGTTGATCCTTGGGAACAAAAAAAAATCGGGTGGTGCTAAATCAAGGCTATACGGCAGGTGGGTTAATATTGCCACATCCTTACATACTCGTTGATAAATGTATTAACTTCATCCCATGATAGTATTTTAGCTTTTTTCTTCTTTTTTAAGAACTAATAATTATAACAGAGGATTGATTTGATATCATGAAAAGTTTTAACAGTTGCTGCAGCATAAAAAATTTATCTCATAATGTTCATGGAGCCATAGTCTGATAGTTCTTTCAAATAAACTAAAACTAATACTCGGCTAACGATGATGTTTGCTTCGGTTTACGCTAATCTTTAAATTGATTATAAGTTGCAACATAAAGCTATTTCGAATGATCAGGCAATAAATTTAAACTTTTTTTTTCGCCTGTTCACTTATTGTAGATGGCAAATCATCTCCGTAGTCATTCGTCAGAACTAATTTTGAATAACTGCATTTGAAATTAGCAGAGAATACGTAATAGTGCGCATTATAACCATGTACTCGATTAAAATCCCGAATAACCATGAAGTCGCGCGGCGTCAGATTGTCTATATTATCTCGTAGAAGTACGTGAATCGTTTACTTCTCAAACGCAATCGATGCACGAGAAGATCACAAATATTTGGTAACACGGTAAAGCATAGTACTTTTTGGAAGTTACACTCATCTGCTAGTCTTCAAACTTTCCTCGTAAACTTTTTCCTTCCTAAAGTATTTTATTTTACTTAAGGGGACAAGCCAGTGTTAAAATTGAAAGAAAGTTATTCAATATTAATAATTAACAATTAATAATTTTTTTCATAACAATTGAAAACATTTCTTAATTGTTTAAACAACCTATATTATTATTAACTTTTATTCACAAAATTTTGGCCAATTTGTATGTAAGATATCTATTTTAATTAATTATGAGGCTCCGTACTCTGATTATCTCAGGAACCATTTCATCGACACTTGAGACTTGAGTGGAACAGACTGTGTTAAAATTGTAATAAAAAATTTATTCCTACTAAATTATTTGAAAAAATTAAAAAATTGTGTCAAAAACAGGTAAATTGTTTTTTTCAATAAACATTTAGACTTTTATTCAAATACTGTTCCATTCAAGTGGATTAAAATCATATTTATAAGTTACTGTTAAAATTTCAGCCTATTCGATGAAGTGATTTCTGAGATTTCCTGCGGTAAGTCCGTTATCGACAAACATCAGAGTACGGAGCCTCCTAATTAATTAAAATAGTTATGTTAGAAATGAATTGGCCAAAAAATTTAAAATAAAAGTTAAGAATAATATAGTTTACTTAAAAAATTAAGAAATGTTTTCATATGTTATGAAAAAAATTATTAACCGCGAGTTTACAAAATACTTTTGTACGTTACCTTCGTGATATTAGGAGGGATGATCTCGTGACGCCCTAAAGATATTCTTTGGGCTGGCTGCGTATAGATTTTAGGAGAGAGTATTTTGTAGCGGTACATATCGACGCCTCGTACGAAGAAAAGCATAACTCAGACTTTGTAATGTTATTTTAAATGGGAAAATCTGAGTTGTGCTTTTCCTTGTATGAGGCGTCGATATGTACAAAATTGTGCGTATATGGGAGTTCCGGCGTATCTAGAGAGTCTCTTCTCTAGATGTGCTCCCAGGAGTTCTGGAAGGGGGTCACAAAGGAACTCGTACCTCCCTTGATGCGTATTGTGACTTGTAAACGCTTCCTCCAGATACAAGGTGCGAATATGTGAAACTTTTTACCGACAAAAATTCGTGGCTTAGCATCACTGGAGGATTTTAAGGCCACGGCTCGGAGACACTTCTCGGCTTTAGAATAGTTTTAAACCATTAATTTATTTATTTATTTAAATTGTCTTATTTATTTTTTATTTTGTTATTCTATGTTGTATCGTCCCATATACACCTGAATGAAAGTATTTAAGGGATGCTAGACGACGTGGACTGCTTTATGTGTCGTCCAATTTTAAATTGTATTTTAGTATTGTGACTGATAGATGTATTGACTTTATTTTTATTTCTATTATATTTAACTCACTGACTTACTGTGATATTCGCCGTATTTGTATTTAATCTGCGACTGGGATATATCACTATGTGCAGTATTGTATTTACACAATCCTTTATGTACTATTTGTATTTTAATTATTAATTTTAAATTTTGTACTGTAAACTTATATCTATCTATCTATCTTTTCTCGGGGAGGTCCCTGAAGCTCGGATGTTGATAGCGGCAAACCAAACGACGACAGAGTCGTCTGACTTGCGCGGTATCGTAATGTTCCTTCACGATGTTCCGCGATCACTGTTATATCATCCCTCCAGAGTCGTTATAATTCTTAAAGCCAGACACTAAAACTATGCTGATTAAATCACTTTTAAAATGATTCTATCGTATTCGCAATCTGCTGATAAATTATAATTCTGTTATTTCTAATATTTTTTTTATTTCTTCACTCATTTTCATATTAAATATTTAGATTGTGACAAAGTGGATTTACAGCTATTATATTCACTTGTAATAATGAAACAATATCAACATTTTCAAAGTTAGAACGCTTTCGGAACGAAGAGGCCAGGGTTCAAAACCCGATGTCTGCTACGACATACGTGAATTACGATGGTCCGCAAAAAAATAGCTGTACTTTTGACCTACGTACTTCGACGTATTTTTCGACGCTAATTTCGAATCTTTGGTCAGCATATGACTTAAACATGATTTCCAGAGAAAATAATCCAAACAAACCCGATGTTTCGTAGGTTTTTTATATTCTCGTTAAAAACGAAGTTTACACCGTATTCTGACGAACGATTCAAAACATTGTTAAAAAACACATCGGAGTAGGTAGGTCTGCTCAATTGTATAGCTACCTTTTTGTGCAGGCCTAGCTGTGTTATCATACGTAATGTTAATGTTATTACTTCAAAATATATGTGTGTGAATTTCTTCTATTCTTCGATATATATAATATGAAAAGACAAAAATTTTTGATCTTTCTGTATTGACAGATTTTTTACGGTTATTTCTACTTGTATATTCTATATAAAGATAATGACTATTTATTTTATAATGGTAGTGCATCCTTTTTGTTAGGACATCCTCTAAAGGATGAATTTTTAAACGCTTGTTTCTTTTTTAATTTTTTAATTCCAATTGTAAAGTTTCGCGTATTGATTGAAATTTTAATGAAGCAAATAGCTAAGGTCCTCCGTGTCAAAACTAGTAACGCGCCGACTTTAAAAGAGACTGGATTTCCCGGGTCAAGGCTTTTTTTCATTGAAATTTCAAATTGCTTTTCAAGATTTTTTTGTGTTATTCTTGAATGTATTAGATTATTTCGCAAAAAAATGCCGAAGTGGCACACAAAAATACAAAAATTCCTTCTATATAAAAAGCAAGAATGTATTAAAGTTTTTACTATTCCTATTCCTTTTATCCTTTGATTTGGGAAGATCGATAAATTTCTATCAATCAAAATTGGAAAAATCACCGAGTGATAAAATGAAGCCAACGACATGTTATTACTTTTATTTTCGTTACAGAGACCAAGTGAGATTCTGACACATTGTACTATTACAGTTATTGGTATTTTATTATTAGTAGCATATTTAATTGTTTAACTTTAATCAACATCTATTTTAACATTGGATGTGTATGATGAAGAGAAGAAGCGAATGGTAAAGTTTTACTATTAGAATACATTTATTAAATTTTACATGTGATTAATACAAAAATGTATTTACTTTATCAATTATATATATGAAGGATTAGTGTTATAACGTCATTCGAAATGCCGGAAGCTTTCAGCGGGTCGATCCCTGCGAGCGTGATCAGCTGCCCGCGCGGTATCTTGATATATTGATATCAGCGCCTTACACTATTTATTACACATTCCATAATTGCAACCAAATCCTGAAATCAGAGTAGTCTGACACAGAGACATACAGCTACAAAATAAACCAAAATTCAAATAATCTTTATTTATTTATTAATTTTAAATGTTATTTTAAGTTTTAATTATTGAAAATACGTATACCTCGTGATGCTTGGGCGAATTGAGCAAACTGCATGTTTCACGCTATCACTTGCAGTTTTTTCTATTGTCTTAATAATCAGACCCTCATTTCTTGAGTTTGAAAATTTAGGTTTTTAATTTTAAGAGTTACTCTGTTGAATAGTAAAATTTATTTTTAATAAAAAGGTTTTAACTAAATTTAAAAAAAAATTTTTAATTTCCACATTATTAGAAAGGCGCTATTTCTCCCTTTATATTATGTTATCAAACTTAAATGTTAATTTAAGCACCCGGTGGCTACTATTATTTGGACATTCCTACACGGAGAGAAAAAGATTTCAATGATTACTATCCTGATTAGTAGTGATTAATATACATGTCAAGTAATTGGGAACTATGATGCAAAAAGAAAGAAAAAGAGTACTCGTTAGTTGATATTTTAGTATTCAGTGCTATGAATCACAAATAGTAAATCAAAAATTGTTTCATCCTTTCTGACTTACTAGTCGTGTACATAGTAATCATTGCTATTTTTTCTCTCAGTGCAGATATAAAAGCTGCACTACAAATTAAAGCGAACGCTGTTTCTATGAGTTATCAGAATTTCCTTAACCTATCGCCAGCTATTCCGTAACATAGTGTGCTTTGTTAGCGGCTGGACTCACCATGACCAGAGTAGTCATTCAATTTACTTTCGGGACAGACCCTGTAATCAGCTACAAAAGATTCGACTATTGGTTCTAGAATAAGCATTTGCAAGAGATTTCTGTATCAACAATATTCTCCAACTGGATTTCTTTTTCTTTCACAGAAAAAAAGTTTAGATTACAAATTACTATAGTTTCTAGTGAAGAAGTCACAGACTGACAAACTCAGGAAAATTAGTATGGTTTCCAGTAAAAATTACTACAGTTTATAATAAAATGTGCTATATAATTCTTGTAATATTTACTATAATACAATAATATTTACTACTATAATACTTTTCTATATTTTAATATAAACTATAGTAATTTTCCCCAGTTTGTCAGTCTGTGACTTCTTCACTAGAAACTGTAGTAATTTTTAATACAAAATTTCTACCCGTATAGCTAGCGAGAAGAGTATTGCCTAAAGAAAATGAAGGTAAAATGACCCTCCATGATTTTAGGTGGTTCGTAGAAGACCTACACGAGTCACCGGATTTCGAGATCGCCTTGACTATCCAAACACTTGGCAATATGGCCGTAGTGATTACCATGTCAACAATAGAGATCGTCGGACCCATTGTCATAATCTTCAACGCGGGATTCTTCAGAACACTGCGAAACAGATTGCTAGCGATATCCTTCGAGCATTACGGAAGCAACTGTGACGATAACAACGCTTACAAAAGCCTCATCGAGTGCGTAAGATTTCACCAGAGGATTCTCAAGTGAGTTTGCCTATAACGTACATTCCATAAAATATTATATAATCCATTATACATACGGAAAAAAGGAAATAATTCTGCTTTAAATAATTAATTAAATTCCATAAAAAAATTTTTTTATATTGCAGAAATTCCCATATTAGTTGATAAAATGGTGTTTATTGGACTATAATAAACCTTCTTGAAACTGAACCATTAGTAATAGCAATTTTATCAATGTAATTTATATTTTTATTATAGAAAAATTGTTTTAAAGAAATGTAATGGTTTATAAAAGTAATTCACCCTGTTGAATATGTTTTAATGGTAATAACGCTAATAAATAGTTATTTAATTAATCGATTGCGTACTAATTGAATGGCTAAACTTTTTATAGGTTTAGACGATTACTGGATCATTTATCAAATTTTATCGATTTGAATCGTGTAGACATATTTGATTATATGAATGAATTTGAATTGACATAATAAAAATTAAAAATTGATACATTTTATTGGTTTTAACTATTTGAAACACGATATTAGCTAATAAGATGAATACCATATTTTATAGATTTCAAAAATTAAATCTGAGCAACTCATATTAACTGATTTTTATTGTTTATTATTAACATTAAACTTCGGTAAATTTAAACGCAGTTTTATAGAATTAAGTATCTAACATTGTAATAATTAATGGGAACAAATATTGACAGATAAACAATAAAGACTTTTTACATCGCACTTTATGAAAAATTTTACCGATAAAATAGGAATTTTTTTATACATTACCGATATTCTGCCGATAAAAAGGTAAAAATGTAAGTTTTTTTTGTACCTAAATACAACATTAAGTATAGTCTATAGAATCTTATCAAAGATTATAAAGAAATTAAAAGATAAAGTCCTATACATTGCAATTTTTAAATATCCAATATATTATCTATATAATTATACAGTAAAATGTAATAGATGATTTTATAAATAAATTCGATAGACCTATATGTTATACATGCCGAATACATCTTATATAACACTTAGATACTTATTTCCTTTCAATAATTTTTTTATAATCTGATTGTTATTCCGCCACACAGAATGTCTTTTAAGGAACGGTTCCATTCTCGAATTTGATGAACTAACCAATTAATTTATTTAAGAGATGACGTTCCGATGAATCTCTTTCTTATTTTTATGACTACTTGTATTGTTTTGATGTGATAATTTATTGTACCTTTTTTAATATTATTAAGTAATTAAAAATGCTTTCAAAAAGAGTACCAACAATTTTTACATTGTCAATATGGATCATTATCCGCGGAGAAAAGTAAATTTAGTATAACATCAACCTTTATACAAACAATTATGAATGTATTTTTCTTATTTTTGTATATAATATTTTTTCAATCAACCATCGTACGTCACAAATTTGTATTAAGGCATAGTAAAGTACCTATAACTGTGCTTACAAAAACATTATAACAAACAATTGAAATGTTTAAAGACATGTAATACGTAGCCATAAATATATACATTAAAAGAAATTATTTATTAGTAAAAAGAACCATTTTTCAAGTATTCAAAATCAAATAATTTATAAGGTAATGCAAACAAATACTATGAAATTGCGGATCTTGTTTATTTTATTATAAACAAAAATGAAAGTTATGTTCAGTCAGGAGCAGTGTTTTTACGCTCTTTATTAAATAAAATACGCGAATTTCGTAATATTGATTAATGAAAACTCAGTTTTGCAGAATATGTACTGCCATGTGTGCATATTTTGTCAGTAGTGACGGAATAACGGAATACCCCTTTATGAGACGATATTCCATATTTAATTGTATTTCTTAATAATTTGTATCATCTTTGGGCGGGATAATATTATCCAGTAAATGTCTATATAGAGAACAAGAGGAGTCGAAATATGTAAAAGCTATATATACGCTTTTACATTCCAGGCACGATCGTTAAATGTTTTAAAAAATAAACGACTATAATATTTAGAAGTTACCATAAATTAAATTTTAGCTAAATCGGTAGAAATTGACTACTTTTAAACGTTTTTGAAAATATATGTATGCTTGTATGTATATGTACTATGTATGTAATCAAGCCAATCGAAAAATTCAGTTATTTTACTAATTATTTTACTAATTATTTTACTAATTATTTATAGTATTACGTTTTTCGCGATGGTGATATATTTATGTGTGAGGAATATATGATTCCAAGAAGAGTACACATGTAATATATACGTATTTTACTTTTAAATTATTAAGTAACTATATAAGAATGAAGAACGACAGCGTATCGACTTTAATAACAATACATTTTAACCATTAAAATTATTCAAGTAAATGTAACTTTACCCATACGTGTGTCACTAAGCATTAATATAATAATATTTCTATATACGTAGTTCATAAAATTTCAAAATGTATTTTACACTTGCCACGAAACTGATCGTATACGAGTTTCAGAAGGATGTAAATAGTTATCGAATAGTTGTAAGGCTATAGAACTATAAATAAACCACTTATATAACATTATTATTTTTTCATTCAAAATGTATTCAAAGTCAATTCTTTTTAGTACTGTTTACAAGACATTCGATGTTCTTTAATACTATTTATAATACATTTCATACTTTTTTATACTTATATTTTTATACTACGTTCGAATCTCTATACTTTTTAATACATTTGATACTCCTTTAGAAGTTTTTAATTCCTTTATACTATATGTTACATACTTTTTAACATAAAGGGACCACTCAAAAAGGTTAATAATTCTAATAATACATTTAATACTCTTTAATATTATTATAATACATTTCGTACTTTTTATACTATGATAGATACTCATTTAATATTCTTTTTAATACTTCTTAATACTTATTATAACACGTTTGATACTATTTTAATACTATACAGTCGCCTGTCACATTCGACGAATCATGAATTGAAGATCGGAGAATATAGTCGATAATGTTGGTTACTTTGATATTTCTATAACTTTGGATTTTACTGAAGACTATATCTTAAAGTAGTAATCAATTATTGTCACGACCTAATTTGAACGCTGTAATTTAAACAGGTGCGCATATTAAAAATAACATTACTTATGAAGATTTCAATCAAGATTGAATTAAAAAGAATAGAGTAGCTTATGCCACATGTGAATCCTCATAAAGTTTGATTGCTCGATTATGCAGGAAAAGATAGAGCAATATCCATGAGTTTTCGAACTTGGGATTTGTACAAATATCCACTTCTCCCAACAACGTCAAGATATGTTTGGACTGTAGAAACAAATAATCAATTAGATAAACCTAGATTTATTATTCTAGGTTTTCAAATTAATTTCAAAAGTCAAAACGCGGCTAATGTTAGTCAATTTGTTCATTGAACGTAAAACTTTTTTAATTCACATTACTGTCCATACGGTAATCTAAATCTTGATGTAAACCATAAATAATACGCTATTTTGTATGATATGTACGTCAATTTCCAAAATTCTTGCTACGGTAAAAATCCGGAACCAAGGTTGAAAAAATTATATTATTTCAATTATATGCCACTGATCGTAATTAATTGCTCGAAACACGTTTCTAGCTGGAACTTCAGCAGACTGTTTGATTTTACATGATCGCATTGTAGTAGTTGGGTGGACTAGTGGGTAGTTTATAAATCAGAATTATCCTCTCATCGGCGACGTTCAATCTGAACTCTTTCTCTTCAACGCATCATTTCTCTGCAACAAACTCTCTCAGAAATATAAACATCTGTGGTTTGAACTCTGCTACTATGGTCTAACTTTGAACTCTAGATATCTCGTCTACACAGAAATCGGGAATATTATTCGAGACCGCACAAAGCTGTTCGGATTTTCGTCATTGACGGATTGAGAAAAGAGAGGCTTGAAAGTTTTAACGTTCCAGTCAGTGATATCGACAAGTGAGGTTACCAATTCTACGACCATCCTAAATTCGCAACAGTCTGATCCAATCACATTAATGCATTCAAAATTATTTGCGCCTTGCATAGTGTGAAGTTGATACGTCAATTTAATACAAAAGAATTTATCATGGAATGGGAAGATACATAAGTGTTTACAGATTACATCATTGGACTGTGCTGCATTGTACTTCGTTTGTTGCATTGTTTGGGTAAGAAAAGTAGGCGTACAAATAAACGTCTTCAAAAATTAAAAAGAGAAATACAAATAGCAAATATTAAGGCAGGTGCTTACATGTATGATGAAATAGATGGTATCTAGAGAAAGAATGTGGAGGGGTGAAGAAAAAGAGATTATTATAGAATGGGAAGATATGTAAATACTCGCAACGTTATTGACTCATCATTTCAGCATGGAGTTCTCAACCCCTCCCCCACAGTAGACCTCTATGGCGCTTCTGGACTAAAAGTGGAGGGGTAAGATCTTCATTCTCTCCTCTCAATAAAAGTCTATGGCGCTTCTGGACTAAACCCAGCCCCCATCCCCACCCCTGGGGATGGGGAAAGGGAAGGGGAGGGACGGGTGGAGGCTACCCCCACCACTTTTAGTCTAGAAACGCCATAGCTTATCTACTTATTGCATAGGAAAAAGTTTTATAATTTTAAGACGAACATTTTGTCTAAATTCATTATGTACGTAAGAATAGTATTTTTGGATATATGAATATAAACCAATTTTACGAAATTGTAAAACGCTCCATATCTTCAACAATTTATGAGCGATCCAGCTAATTATAACAAATATACCCTGTAAATTTCAGTTCAATCGATTAAAAATTTGCAGAGTTATTTTGGTCTCAGGATTTCATACATCCATACATACATATTAGGGAGAGGTTTGGATGAGTTCTAAGTTGCGTAAATTTTATTTATGTGTCAAAATATATACTTTTTTAAGGTATCACATATTTTATAATAAGAAAATAATTACAAATATACCGTACACGAACTAAACTCATTGTATTAACTTTTCAAATATTCTAAATTTAATTATAATACTACTTTTTGATAGTACTGTAAAAGTGTTGATTTTTAAACGATCTTTAACACGTGCATCGAACAATATTTTATTTCACAGTAGACGTAAAATGCGATTTTACGCTCTCAAAAAACTTTTCAGACGCATTTCACTCCCACTGCGACATAAAATATTGTTCCACAATGATCGTTCGCTTCGCTCTGGCGTCAGTCGCCCTTGTTAAGGTTCACCTTTTTGACCTTGTAACACAAATATCTATTTTAAAACACAGAATGTAAATGCAATTTTTCTAAAAAATATAAATTATACTCAACTAAAATCGTTTTACAACTGGTACTTGAGGGGATGTCGGCTTCAAAACATGAGCATTTCTTATATTTCTTTTTCTAAACAAAATATTAAATTTTGAAAAAATTCTTTACGCCAAGCCTTTACGTATTCTTTAAACAATATACTCAAATATTTTTAGATTTTCAAATAGCTGCTTAGCAAATGACGTTTGGGTTTAAAGTGTATCCATTTTTAATTAAAATTACTATTATTAATTTTCCCGACATCCTGTTTGAGAAACGAGTTGTGATACAAGGTATATAGTCATCGTCTGAAACAAACATACGTAACATCATATAATTTATAAGGTACAATTGTCTTTTTTGCTAGCTTGAGCGCCAATACAGATAAAATAACGAGGATATTATTTCTACTTCAATTTTTGGGATCTGGCTACGTTTTGGCGCTGGTTGGAATCGAGCTGATGAGAGAAGTGAGTAGTAATTGGTAATAGAATAATCCAAATTTTAAACACTCATGAATTTTAAATTTTCAGTCTGATCCTGGAAAGTATAAATTGATACCTACTCTTATCTTTCTTTTTGTACAATTATTGATCTATCAGTATGCTCCGGAATATCTGCTGCAAGAGGTACGTATGACAAATGTAATCGACGCATCGACTGACCTAATACAATGATTGAATGTGATTTCACAGAACGAAGGTGTGGCAACTGCAGCGTACTTCATCTACACGCCATTGATGAGTATGAAGACTCGGAAATGTTTGAGGATCATACTGTCGAGAGCCCAGCGTCCTATTGTGATGACTGCTGGAGGGATCGTACAACTGTCGCTTAAAACTTTTGGATCGGTAGGTTGATTTACATTCGAAGTGAGCAAACAGTGTGCTCGTTTTTTAATTATCTAATATTTTAATCCATTTCAGATTATGTCGTCTACGGCCTCGTTCTTCGTAGTCTTGAAAAATTTCGCTAACTAGTAGGTTGTCGATACTTAAAAACATCAGTTGGACAAATCAGTTTTTCATCCAAAATTATAATTAATTGTGATAATTGTGAAACATGGTGCACAATAATAGCTCTCATATATTTTTTGGTCTATAAATCGAATGTGTTTAATTTTCGCGAGCACGATCCATGCTAAAATTGCAGCAAAATTATATAAAATACAATCTTTAGGTTACATTCCTTTTAAAATAAAAAAAAATATGCAATTTAAAACTTATTTTACTTACTATACAAAGGATTACATAGTAATGAGCAAATATAAATGATATTTTTAACTATTTATTGAAACCAATAAAAAAATAATTTACATACTTGAAGAACTTTCAATTTAGAATTAAAAACTAATGAAATTCGAGCTTAGGAAAAAGTTTTTAGCAATAAGATTCTAACTCAATTTTTATTTTTTTTTACCATTGATTTTCTTAAATTCAGTTTAATGGAATGTAAAAGTCATATTATTTCCGACTGACAGGGAGATCATCATATGTTTGGGAAACGGATCGTGCCCAGCTTGTAGTATATGTTTTCTGGTATAAAAATAAGTAGAAAGCCAGAGCCGCAGACTCTAACAATGTTTTTGGAGCGAGAAACCATCCATAATAACTTCTACCGATGATGTCACGCAGCCTGCTCTATTATGTTGCTCGACATCCTTCTTTGTAGCTAATATAGCACAGCTGCAGCTTTGTTGACCATGAACGTAGATCCTGCAAGTTAAAAAGAAGTTTAATATTAAAAATAAGACTTATTTATCAATTTTGATTTACACTATTGAAGCTATTTCTATTTATTATAATAATTTGTTGCAAACTAATAGTATAATCGCGTTGCTAATTTACCTTTAGAACTTTTTGGTGCAAATGTCGTTGAATAAACCATCCTTCTTGTTGAAAAGTCTACTGTAGCCTAAAAGTTTCAGCTTCTTCCTCTGTAAATTTAAGGCTGCAACCGCAACTTCATCGTTGGCAACAGTATATTCCTCTACAGCCAAAGGTAATAATGATGATGAATTAGCACATCTGAAAAATAAAATTAATAGAAAGAATCAATGTATAATAGAATTGATAAAATAAATGTAATATAATAATAACAATATTCATTAATAATAACATAATTATTATAACAATAATAATAATACATAAGTAAAGATCTCTTATCTAATAATGTAGTCTCCCAATCCTGCTAACCAAAGCTTCCTTACACCAACAGATTCTTCAAGTTGATGTGCCCTAATTTGATTGTTAATTCACTAACTCTCTATGTCTCTTTCTCTGCATATATACACGTTGCGTCGTCTGATAAATTACTTATATATAATAAGCTAATATTTGTAATATTTTTTTCTATATTTATTCATTATTTCACTTATTTATTAAACCGAACTTTTTTATTCATTTTATCAACTTTCTTATGTTTTTTTTTTTCTTATTTTATGTTATTACATTTTTACACGCTGATTTTTACAGTTTTGCATAAATATATATATTTTTCATTTTATTTATTTCTACTTTTAAATATGGGAGACAAATCTGGGGGTTTCTATGAGTATTTTAATTTTGATAATGGTTTACGTAAAGAAATCAGTGAAGGTTTATTTCTTGCGATTAAATTTATGAAAGAGAACAGTCTCATCGTTGAAATGGAATTTCAGGAGCTTTTTCCATCGATGCAACAAATATTGGAAAAAATATTACATCTTTGATCGAAAACTTTATCAGAGGGCTTTATTTAGTAAAAGAAGAGGAATTATTACTAGCGATGAAATTCCTGATAGTCAAATAGAAGAAAATGAGATAGATCAACTTTCGCAATCTCTTTCTAAATCGGGTATTGACATAGGTAAGTCCTTTAAAGAATAAAAATAATATGGCAATATGCATATTAAATATGTTAGATTCATCACGGTCTGCTAGTCAACTTTCAAGTGACTACGAACCACCTAAAAAGGAGAAAAAATTACAGGTTGTTTCCTTAGAAAAAAAAATCAAAATTATTAATCTTCACTCCGAACACCCAAATTGGAAATTTTCGGCGGTACGAAATTTGACAAATCTGTTGCCATTAAAAAGTGGACTTACATTAGGTTCTGTGAAGCTCAGCATGACAGGTTCAAGAATAAATTTAAAATTTGACAAAGAAAAGCAACTAGATATATTAAACCCACTCAATTTAGATCACTTGAAGACATACTGATGACAGCAAATACTTTTTAAATGGAATGTCAAGCGCTTACCTCAAATCGACGGCTGAGAGGAACAAAAACCTATCTCGGCAGTCGCTTCGAGAAGAGCCTATCTTGGCGACGGCTTGAAGAAAGAGCTATCTCTTTCTTTTATTTTGTAAATGCATTTTAAATAAATAGAAAGATAATAAGAAATTTATCTGCACTTCTTTTTATTGTTAAAAAAATACTTACCTTCTATTCTGTGTATTTCTGTATTCCTATCCTGTATTTTATTCCAAATATAAAGATGACAATATTGTTTATGGATGAGTGAAAATTTCAGAGGTTATTCTGTTTAACAAGGCAAAATATGTAATATGATTTTTGTTTTGTTCATAGACTACATAATTTGTATAGTGTACGAAATGCACACTTTAGCAGACGACGCAACGTGTATCTATACAGAGAAAGAGACAGAGATTTAGTGGATTAACCTGTTCAGCTGTACTTTATAAGTTTTTTTATATAAATTTAATTTAACTTTCAAGTAACAATCAAATTTGGGCACATCAACTTGAAGGATCTGTTGGTGTAAGGAAGCTTTGGTCAGCAGGATTGGGAGACTACATTATTAGATAAGATATCTTTACTTATGTATTATTATTATTGTTATAATAATTATGTTATTATTAATGAATATTGTTATTATTATATTACATTTATTTTATCAATTCTATTATACATTGATTCTTTCTATTAATTTTATTTTTCAGATGTGCTAATTCATCATCATTATTACCTTTGGCTGTAGAGGAATATACTGTTGCCAACGATGAAGTTGCGGTTGCAGCCTTAAATTTACAGAGGAAGAAGATGAAACTTTTAGACTATAGTAGACTTTTCAACAAGAAGGATGATTTATTCAGCGACATTTGCATCAAAAGGTTCTAAAGGTAAATTAGCATCGCTGTTATACTATTAATTTGCAACAAATTATTATAATAAATAGAAATAGCTTCAATAGTGTAAATCAAAATTGATAAATAAGTCTTATTTTTAATATTAAACTTCTTTTTAACTTGCAGGATCTACGTTCATGGTCAACAAAGCTGCAGCTGTGCTATATTAGCTACAAAGAAGGATGTCGAGCATCATAATAGAGCAAGCTACGTGACATCATCAGTAGAAGTTATTATGGATGGTTTCTCGCTCCAAAAACATTGTTAGAGTCTGCGGATCTGGCTTTCTGGGCACGTTCCGTTTCCCAAACATATGATGTTCTCTTTGTGAGTTAGTGGATCCGAAGGGGTGCCATAGTGCAAAACTATCGACGAAGCATAGGTAATGTAGTAAGCTATAATGTTCTAGCAGCGCCATCATCCGTTGTAACATTATATTACGCTATAAGCTTACAGTAAATGGCGCCAATCGCACATTCCTGCTATAATATACATTTACCAATAACTTTTTGTACATTGCATTGTTTTACAAAAGCCATTGGGATTGCATCCTCAACAATTATCGATAATGGTATCGGTAATATGATATAACCTCAAAATAGATGATACTATTAGTTATTTTATTTATTTGACGGGATGTTGGACCCAAATCATAACAATCTGCATCTTTCAAAATAAAAATGATATTTATAATATTAAATTAAAAATTTAAAAACTTTTAAGCGGATTGCTTAAACCACTAGAAATGTCTTAACTTTTTCGATTTTTCTAAGAGAAATTCATATTTTAAATAATTGATCAAATAATTTGTAGTCGGTAGGTATTAGTCAAAAAAGGCATACACTTTCAACCCAAACGAAAACGAAAAAAGTAAAAAATGACCCTTTTCTGAGTCTGACGTCCCCTTAGAACGTCTGTTTTTCGTGCAGAAGATTGCATCACATTTAAAATATTACATTTGTATTATGCAATGTAGCGAATTGAACCGTTTACTACACTTATTTACTACACTGCAGTGAATAATACTGTGACTACACTTATTTCTGCATTTCTCTATGCAGCGGACTATCCCATCTAGAACGCAACTAGAGCATTTTACCTTTACTGACTACATTCCTTGCATTTCGCTATACAAGTACTCGTGGTATTCGTTTTACTTTAAACTTTTTTACCTTTACTGAATACGTTTCTAGCATTTCGCTATGCAAGTTCTCGTCGAATTCATTTTGCTTCAACCTGTTACCTTTACTGAATACATTCCTTGCATTTCACTATGCAAGTACTCACGGTAGTCGTTTTGCTTCAATCTTTTTTACCTTTACTGAACACATTCCTTGCATTTGCTATACAAGTACTCGTGGTATTCGATTTGCTTCATTCTTTTTTACTTTTACTGAATACATTCCTTAAGTCCATACGCATATAATATGTGGTAAATCCTCTTCATATTAATTTTGACATTATGGAATATTTTATCTGTGGTTGAACACTAAATATACATCTACGTAAATCTCTGGACACAGAAAAGTATCTGTAAAACAAGAAAAATAAATATACGACAACAGCGTTTCAAAATCTAGCATAAATCATTTTCAACTTTATTGACCTGGTGTGTATATATCTGAATCGCGGAAACGCTTGCAGATACGTAAGGTGTAAACATAGATGGATCATCAAGCAGTAGATTGAAATAAGTAATTTTCAAGGGTGTCTAGACAGGTTGCACGTCCCAATCTTGAAGTAAGTCCATATGTATATAATATGTGGTAGGTTCTCTTGAGATTAATTTTGAAATTGTGGAAAATATCTTTGGTTGAACACAGATATACGTCTACGCTGATCTCTTGAAAAATAAGTATATTTAAAACAGAAAATATAAATATATGACAACAGAATTTAAAATCTAGAATATGTTTACAAGGTGATGACATGAATATCCAGAACGTTGTACGGTGTCAGCGTGTCCATGGGGTTTGTCGTGTCAGCTACTCCTTGGCACGCTGCATCTGAGGTAAGAAATATGTTAATATTGCACAAAAGTAATTATTTATTGGTATAGTAGGGAGATATATGTAATAAGTAGGAAATAAATAGAATATATAATATAGAAAATAAAAAAGGAAAATAATATATGAGTGAACAGGTGTTTTGGAAGAAGTAATCGAAGAGTGGATATTCAATTTATGTAATTCAAAAGGGAGTTATCAACAGGATGAAAAAATAGCAGCAAATTAATTGGCACGTAACTTCCTCAAATTAAAATGTCGGTCCTGTATGAAATATATATTACTCAAATATAGTATTATTTAATTATATAAATCAAAATTTTATATTTCTAAAAATATTTCGTTTTCTTATGAATAAATAATATTTTACGATATATCTAAAATTATTTATATTTGTTTAAAAAGTATTTTTAAAATATTAAACAAATACCTCTATATTAGCAAGTTTTTTTTAAAAAACATTACATCTTTTCAAAAACATAAAGAATATTTCTATAATTTTGTTCAATATTCAAATGATTTACATAAAAACAAATTATTCACATTTGTATAGGTATAAGTTATTGACTAAATAAAAACTGACATAGAAAGTTTTAGATGATATCAATTAAAAATATTAAAAAAATCTTTTTTACTTTATTTAAAATTTTTTAAAAACATTTTCTTCCAAAAATAGCGGTTTCGGTTCATAATAAGAAAATTCTGTGCAGATAGTTGAATTTTTCGCAACTGACATAAAAAAACTGCCGATCTACTTGAAATCCACAACCAAGAACACTACGAGGCACGCTCCACCGTTTGCTCATTCGCAGGAGCATGCCGCGCGGTGTCAAATATATTTTCTACGGTAAAAATGAAATATTTTTATTAAATAAAATGAATAAATAGACATTGTATCTGACCGTACTGCTCAAATTCAACTTCCTAGCAGAAGAAACGTTTTTAAAACTATCTTTAACTTCCGATCTACTTGAAATGCACAACCGGAACACTACGAGGCACGCTCCCTCGTTTGCTCGTTCGCGGGAGCGGACCGCCCAGTGTCGAATATATTTCTACAGTAAAAATAAAATACATTTAATAAATAAAATGGACAAATAAACATACGTATATGATGGTACTACTCTCATGTTACTTCCAAGCCTAAGAAAAAATTGGTAATTCGTTTATAATTCCGATTCAGCTAAAATGGACGAAAATATTTTAATTAAATAAAACTAGCATATAAGCATATGTGTCTGATGGCACTGCTTTAATTTTCATTTCTAGCAGTGTAAACAATTGTCAGACAGTTTTTTAATTGCCGATTCAATCTAAATTCACATCCAGAACACTACGAGGCACGCTCCCTCGTTTGCTCGCTCGCGGGAGCGTGCCGCGCAGGATCGAATATATTTCTACAGTAAAAATAAAATATTTATATTAAATAAGATAAATAAATGGACATTGTATATGACAGCACTGCTCATATTTAACTTCCTAGTAGAAGAAACAATTTTGAAACTATCTATAACTGCCGATCTATTTGCAATCCACAACCAAGAACACTACAAGGCACGCTCCCTCGTTTGCACATTCGCGGGAGCGGTCCGCGCGGTATCAAATATATTTTCTACGGTAAAAATGAAATAAATTTAATAAATAAAATGGGCAAATAGACATATGTATATGATGGCACTACTCAACTTTTAGTATCTAGCGGAAGAAAAAATGTTTAGTTCCTCTATAACTGCCGATCCAATCAAAATCCAGAACCACAACACTGCGAGGCAGGCTACCCCGTTTTCTCATTCGCGGGAGCGTACCCAGCAGTATCGAACATATTTTCCACGGTAAAAAGGAAATATCTTAAATAACTAAAATGGATAAATGGGCATGTATTCTGGTCGGCACTGCCCAGGTTTTACTTCCTAGCTATAAGAAAATGTTTAAACCGTTTATAGTTCCGGTTATAATTCAAACTTGGTTACACGCGCATATTCGAAATAATTATATTCACCACTATACAAACTTTTCGAATAATAATTTAAACAAACCCCCATTGTTAGAATAAATATAAAATCACTCTGTATGTCTGATATATTTGTAAAATGAAAATTGTTGAATATCTTTGTATTTATTTGAAAAAATGGTTGCACGTCTCTTTGTTCTGAGCAACATTGGTGAACGTACAACGGGACACGAGCCATGTGAATTTCGTCAGTGGTGACATGTAAGGTGCCAATGCACAAGCGCGTATATACTTTCGTTGATTGAGAGCGAGAAGGAGAGAGGGGGGGGGGGGGGTACGAGCACTCATATCTTCATAAAGAGTGTCTTTGCAGTGAAGTCACAATGACATGCGAAGGCACACGTGGCAGTACCTGATGATATCATGGCTTAAAATAATCTTGATACGTATATGTACAATAGCGAATGTGCTGGTAAAACAAATTAGTGTTTCTACAATACATAAGCACAATATTTATTATAATTCTGTTTATTGACATAAGCTCGGTATATTAATTATAGTATTGGCACTGTAGCGACGAAATTGGTACCAAGAAAGCTTTATCAGTAATATAAGCTATTTATTTTTTGTTAACATTATGTAAAACCCAAATTCAAAAGCACTAGATAACGGTATAATATATTTGTCTACAAAGTTCCAGGTCAATACAACAGGCACCCTAAAAAAATTTGAAAAAAATCACTTTTTTGTGCAAACTTTTTTAAAAGTGTCCTTTACATATTAACTTCAAACTTCATATAAATACGTATTATGTTATTATCTAGTACTTCTGTATTTGCATTTTGTAAATAAAACCATAATATGTCCATTAAATGCAATAATGTATCTATCTCACTCAGTCGGTAATAATCCAGTATGGCACCCCCTTAAAGTGGCATACCCGGTGGGTTACCGATTGAGTAGAAAAAGAGAATTATTACATTTATTTTAAACAATTTGCAATTTTCTGCAAAACTCGAATAGAGAACTATACTAGATTATTATATAATAAATCATTCTACAAAGTCAAAAGAACAAGGATACACCCAAAAATTTCTGCACCGAAAAGTCACCGAAAATCGTACGCTTATTTTGGTTTATAATATATTAAAAATACACTATATATGACTGTCTAAATTCTTTTCTCGTGTTAATTTATAAATATATGTGTATGTTGACAATCTGAAATATTTCCTATTTATTCATTCTCTGGTGCAATCATCCTATAAAAAAATAGACTAGAAATTCTTTCGCATATAAGATAAACAACAAATTAAAAAAATATTGTACAATATTATTGTAATCTTATTAACATAAATAAATTTATTTTTCTAAACTTTATTTACCTTATAAATTTTAACTTCGCACACTTTCAAAACGAAATAAAATAACCTTCACAACGCATACTATAATAATTAATATAACAATATTATAATAAATTTTAAGTATTAAATAATCACGTGACCATACTACAGTTTTCATCATCTAAATAGTTGTAGTGTAATTTGCGTCAAGGATTTGGAGTAATTCGTTTCCGATTTTCTTTCTGTTTTTCCTTAACCACTTAGATGTATGGCGTAGTACGTATCTAACTTTCAACAAAAAATTTTGGCTACTTCGTTAGCGTAAAGAAACGTCAGCATGTAAACCTGAAAAAGAATTTTTTTTTTTTTATTATTATTTTAACGTCGCTCTTTTTATGCTCCCAAACCGGTGCTAATCAGCGACGGAGGTCATACGATGTCTTGGTGAAGAAAGCACTTGTTGAAAATACATTCGCCAGTGGTGCTTGTATCAATCGGCCGAGCCGGGAATCGAACCCGGGACCTCCAGATCCGACGCCCTACCGACCGAGCCATCGCAGGCCTCTGAAAAAGAATTATCTAAGAAAAAAAATTTTAAAAATCTGTATATAAATAACTGAACTACAAAAACTTTTGGATCGCCAAATTATTATTTTTATTTCTAGGTATATGGGTGATTCTGCCTGCAGTTAAGATAACCCGCCTACAAGTTTTACTATAGGTACATTTTGAAGCCTGTTGGACATATTCGAAAACTTGTAAGTATGTAAAACAAAATTCGGATTTTATTTCCTTCTAGACGAAGCTTTAAAATACCAAAAAAAGTTTGTTAACATTTTTAGGATGATCAAGAGCTGAGAACATTGTAATTGTTAAATACATTTTAGTAAAATTTTCGTTTAGTAAAAAGAATAAAATCAAGAATGTGTACTCTTGAACATCCTTATACAAAACAAAAAACGTTTTTTTGTGATAATTACAATATTAAATGAATGCAATAAAGGTGAGAAAACTGAATTAATCAATTGATAATTATTATTAAGTGGTCTATCATATTAAGAATTGTGTGTCGGAATATTTTTCGTGTATAGAAAAATAGTTAAACAAAGTTTTGACTTTGCTGTAGTAAATAATCGAGTTCCTGCGTATAAAAGAGAAATGTCTACTTTAGTTAAGTGTAACCGTCATCAAAGACTACGTTACCAGAATAATATTTTTTATATATTTTCAATCAAACTCAACTTTAAATAAAAAGAAAACGCTATCTGTTCTGTGTCCACTATGTTTAGTAGAATTTACCAGAGTAAGGTCTTTTTAGGTTTCCAGGCTTACAAATTTTTATTTGATTAATAACATAATTCATATATATTTGTAAAACATTTAAGCAAAAATAATAATAAATCTATTATTAATAAAAATATACTTTTCCTCAACTTTAAGTTTGATGAAACCTTATACTCGATGTAAGGGAATCTCGAGTTACACCAAAAAAATCCATGATTTTATTTCCGGAGGATCATAGGTACAAGAATCCAAGAAGTTTAACCAACTGCCATGAACCAAGTCGATGATGAACTATCATCACAAGAAGATTAGAGATGTCCTCGTCCACCGCCCATCTAATAAATTAGACTCACCTTATTTTCGTAATTAACCAATTTAACAAACTGTGAATGTAAAAAAATGCAAACGTAAGTAATATAGTATAAATGATAATATATCTTTAATTAATGAATTATTGAAATTATTATATTCATCGATTGAGGAATTAATAATTTCTTTACTTGATTATCTATAACTGTACATCAAATCTGTAATTTATAAGAAGGGATCCATATTAGTCATTTACTCTGTGTAATTATTAATACTTATCTAATACATATATACACTAATCTAATCTATAAATTTTACATCGCCTACAGATTTCTACAAACTTTAAAAACATTAAATGAAATTTAAAAATTAATTCAAGTAACACTGTAAAATTTATAAAAAAATAAGAAATAATTCAACTTTCTCTTTTAAGAAATTTTAAGTATTGAGTTAAGTCAAAAAAATTTTTTTTTGTTTTTCTTCTGTATGATCTACACTTTTATGGCATATTTGTAGTACAAATTAAACGATTCTGGAAAATTTCCACTAGATAGAATCATTTTAACCAAAGTTATTCACAAAAATGTATCAAAATTAGTGTTGTGTACCGAATGCATTTTGCGGCACAACAATTTTTGAATTTATTTGAAATTTTTTGTGATTATTCTTTCAAGTAATCGTTTAATCTTTACTCAGGCTTTTTTATTTTAACAGTTTTTTTTTTATTATTAAATAATAATAATTTAATAATAAATTAATTTTTTTATGTAGATAATAATATATAAATATTATTCTCCGGGCGTCGATAAAATCAATAAACACAGTTAAATAAGAAAACGTTTATACGTCCGTCGTAGTCGAGATCCTCAGAAGAAGTGAGTGCGACGCGAGGCTCGATCGCGACCGAGACCAACGCCACCACTCGTACATGCAACATTACACACAGATACATATATAGGTATATACATTTCAGAGTCCTAGATTGCCCGTATTCCAACAAAACTTATAATAATTTTAGATTGCGTTAACAAATTACATGTACCTTGAGATTTATAAACTAAATTTACAACAACAAGAAGCATAAAATAATTTTTCAGCTGGATCTTCGAATCGACGAAGGAAAAATTTTCTTACTACATATTATGGTATTGATACTAAGAATATTGTATACTATTTTAATCCACGTTAAAAAGCGAATTTATTTCGATTTCATAGAGAAGAGAATATTTTGAAGGGTAAATTGAACGAGAATAGCTTATAGACGATAAATATCTCGATAAATATTTAATTACGTAGTATGCATAGAATAAAACTTCCGTAACTTTATTTCTTTCGTCTTTTAATATTTTGTACCGGTACTCTCGACTCAAAAAGTACCACGTCCTACGTAAACGAATACAATAAATTCCTTAATTAAGATAGACCATTCAACTGGATATTTCGAAAATGTTCGTTAAAAAAAATCTAAAAAGCCCGTTTAATTAATCATAGAATAATGCATATCGTCGTTGCAAAATTCGTCTCAAATCGAGTAACTGAAAGAAAAAATAAATTTTTTCGGGGGAGTGTAAGAGACGCCTCCTCTTTTTTCTTATTATTGCACGAGTCTAGCTAATTAATAATTCAGAATATAATAAGAAATGAATATATGTTGTACCTTACATCACCAGTCACGCGAGCAATTATATTACTAGTTGAAACGGTAACCTTTATCAGAGCTTATTTTCTATTATGTCGTAGCAACGTCTTTGCACACCACGATTATAAATTAATAAAATCGTATAGACATTGTACACCTCAGGTATAAGCATCGGTCATATCGATATAACTTAAGGAACGCGAATTGCATTTAATAAAGATAAAACGCTGAAACATGAGCAGCTCTGCAAAAATGTTGACGAAAACCGAAGGGCTCTTGGCGTTTGATGATGTAACGCGTGTTTACATTCGATACCTTCGGTGGCTGACTCTGTTGCCCATTGAAGGCAACGATGAGGCGTATCACGCCTCGTATTTAATACCACTTTACGTGATATTGATTCTTTTGACTGTTATCTCTATGAATGCTCTATACATAGTCAACAATATACCTCGGGTAAAAGAATGTCAACACTATACTTTTTATACTAACTATCATGCTACTAATAAGGATAATATCTATGGTTTTAATGTTAACGTTGTAAACAAAAGTTACTATTATATTTGCAGGGTTCGGTTGATCTTGAAGCAATTTACGTGATAGCAGTCATTCTATTCGGAGTTATAAGGTACTTATTGCTCATGAATTGGCGAGTAGATTACAAGAATCTGATCAACGAATGCAAGGATATTTGGTCAACTTGTTCTAGCGACGAACTCGCGTCGCTACTCGTTTACAGCAGAAGGCTCAATATATTTTTCCATACGTTGTTAGGTAGCAGTTTTGCAGTTTTCGTAGCGTTCGTCTTCATCAGCGTATCCACGTGTATAGCCGCTTCTAAAGCTAACGACATGACACTCAGGAAATTGCCCTTTAAGTATGACTGAATGTTTCGACAACTCCTTATTTTACTTTTTCAAGATTGTTCGGATTGTAGAACGTCATGTGAAAAAAATATAAAATTTTTATACTGAATGTATAAAATCAGAATTATAATAATTTTATAAAATTTATATACTGTAATGGTTCTATATAAAATTTATAAAATTTATATTTCTATAAAAAAATTAATAAAAAATGGAATTGAATATAATGGTTCCAAAATAGCTGATTTTTACAAAAATTATCAAATTTTTGACATACCTTTGAATCTATCATTTTATGTTGACATTATTCAAATTCTGTTCTGCTCAGTTGATAAATAATTTCACTAGCTTCAAAATGAACCCCAAAACATCTCAATTCGATGATCTGATCTCGAGATTGAGTGCGACAATGGGTAAAAAAGGTAGTAAAGTAAAGTACGTAAAACTGAGGTAAAAATTAGAATTTCAAGATCTAATCCGGCTTAAAATGCTGACTTTTGTAATTATTTTTATATCCCGCAATACTAGAAATATATAACATTTCAATTAAATTTTGTAGTCCAATAACCAACAAATTTTTTTTAAATGCTTAACACTGGCTTGTCCCCTTAAATTGAAAGGTTTTTAAATAGATAAAAATAAGTAATAATGTAATAAAATCCATTATAATTTTCAATTAATTAGTGAAATACATCGGAAGATGTTTCACGATGCGCATAAGATTACCAGAAGCTTACATGTCAAACTGAAGTTGGTTTGATCAACTTGAAGTTGGTTTCTTTAATTGTCATTCGTCGAACTAACAAGGAGAGGCCATACCCTGTAGGAAACGGATCCTTACCAAATTCCACGATATGACTTCTATAAAAATATGAAGAAAATCGAAGTTTTAGAGTCCAATGGCCTTTTTTTATGATAGATATAAGCAAGTAACGAAAAATCTCGCTGAAAAAAACCCTTAACTTTGACGGCTTAAAAATGAAAGATGTACATATAAACCAAATTTTAAAAGAAAGCTGAGATTGAGTAGATACGTTTTAAAGAAATGAAAGATTATATATCTTAATTTGGTCAAAAGCTATAGAAGCAATAAGAATTAGATACAATTATAACGAAAATTTAACATTAAAACTTGATGATCTCTTTCGGTAATATCTTTTTTTTTAAACGTATCACAGCTTTCTTTTAAAATTCGGTTTGAATGTACATCTTTAATTGTTTCCGAGTTATATTATTTTCCGTTATTTGCTTTGTAACGAATTAATATAATAGTCAATTATATTATATTGCTCGTTACATTCTCTCTCTCTCTCTCTCTCTCTCTCTCTCTCTCTCTCTCTCTCTCTCTCTCTGTCTAGCCTGTGTATTAATATTTACAGCTGTTACAGGTCGACGTTCGATGATTTTCGGCGATTCTCGCGGACCTCCGTAAAGGTAAAAGTAGGGAAAGAGAGAGAGAGTTTTTCGGTTTATTTTTCGGTTATTTTTCGGGTAGTCGTTTTGCGTGTCTACACGGACAGAAATTTTGTATTAAAAATTACTATAGTTTCTAGTGAAGAAGTCACAGACTGACAAACTGGGAAAAATTACTATAGTTTATATTAAAATATAGAAAAGTTATAGTAAATATTACAAGAATTATAGTAAATTTTATTATAATCTACAGTAATTTTTACTGTAAACCACACTAATTTTTCTCAGTTTGTCAGTCTGTGACTTCTTTACTAGAAACTATAGTAATTTGTAATCTAAAATTTTTCTCAGTGTATATTGTCAAAAGCTCACGTTACTTTCATCTAGGTGCTTTGTGGGTGTTTATATTGCTTAATGCAATTAATTATCCTCCACCTCTTCTCATTGGTTTTGATTGGCGACCCCGCACACCTGTATACGAGAAGAAAGGGCGAGTACGCGGACTTGGTCTGGAATTACAGATTCCTTATTGCGACCATCGCACTGTAAGTGCCAGTTTAGTAGTCTCTCTCTCTTTCTCTCTTTATTATTTTCGTGTATCGACCTGCGATCTCGCGTGCAGCGGCACGTGTGTATTATCTCTTTTTTATAATATATTATTGCCTTTATTTTAAATTAAATATCGTGTTTTCACTCATTTGATCTGCCCTTTATTTTCTTTCGCGTTCGCTAAGTAAGGATACCGCCGCCTCCGCCTATATGCGTCTTATAGACTCGTATTATTACTGAGCGGCTGATCGCATAATGAGACTATTGTTTTAACGGTAGTAACATTGTTATTAGTTTTTAATTTTTAAAAATAGGAAATCCATTACAGCTTTTATCTATCATAAAAAAGGGCACTGGAATCTAAAATATCGGTATTCTTCATATTTTTATACTAGATATCATATCCTAGAGTTTGGTAAGGATCTGTTTTCCAAAGAATGTGGACTCTCCTTGTAAGCATAACCTACGCATGAACTTGTGGGTAGCATAAATTCGTTTGCCAATTCGTCTAACTAATCAAACTATTCATCGCGGGATTTGTCGCAAAAATTTGAATACTATTATCGATCAACGTAATACGTTTAAACTATTTATTTCGTTAAATTAAATCACTAATAAAAGTATATTTACATTAAAACTTTCAAATATTACTATGGTAATTTTGATATGATTACATTATTAACTACAAAAAAATAATAGATTCTTTGTGTATTATTAAGTTTTTTTTTTCTGCTCAGACGATGGAGACCGAGAAATGGCGCTCGGATCTTTGGCTCGGAACAACATTAATACACGTTACGGACGACTCGCAGTTTTGCTGATAAAAATCCCAATTCTTGGTTAAGGTTGTGCATTATAATAATACTTATGCAAACTTTAACGTGTAACATTATATTGGATTTTATTACTTTATTATTTATCTTTTTCTATTTTAAAATCTTTCAATTTTACTTAAGCCTAAAATAAACCGTGGTTTGTACGTAAATTCCTTAAAACATGTTTTAAAGTATATTATTTAATAAAAAAATCTATAATATTTCATTTATAAAGGTGAATTTTTTTTATAAAAATTTTATACAATTTTTATAAGACCAATTTTGTTATGTTTAGTTCGAAGACTTGTACATATTTCTGAAACACGAAATATTTCTATTCCCGATACAAATGTTACATCAGTTCATCACATGAAAGGGAAAAAAATGCGCTTAAATAATTGTTTATATTTCGAAAGAATAAAGTTGTAATAGTAATATAGAGTTGTTTCAGTTATATGTTATACATTAAAATATAAAAAAATTCAAAAAAGGCCTCGTTATTTAATTTAATAAAATAAATTTTCTCCAAAATATATAATTAAATTTCAAAATGTATAGAAAATTAGTAAAATTTATATAAAACCATTACAGTATATACATTTTATAAGATTTCTATAATACTGATTTTATATGTTTTGTATAAAAATTTTAGATTTTTTTTCACTACCGGAATTTATAGATCAATAAAACTGATTAATTGTAGTCTTACATTTATTCACTTTGACGAACGCTGTCATGCTATTATTTATTAAACTTAGTTGTTATTTATTAAACAATTGCATTAAATTTATCTTCTTTACATTAATTAAGTCAAATTCGCGAAAAATTAAATGCTGGATGTATTCCAAAATTAAGTTAAACAAGTCCAGAAAAAAAGCTCATTACAGATAAAGTACAATCAATAAAAATTGTTCAAAATCCAGAATATTTCCTAAAATCCTTGGAAATATAAAACTTCCGGTGATATCAAGTTAGTGCAGTGTTACGATACAACATTACACTAAATACTTTGTTACAATGAAGACTATTCCTTATGCAAATCTACAATCTACTTTGGAGCCTTTTCAAGACTTTCAAATATCTTTAGGGCCTTCTTCGCGTGACTTTCCGTATGCTAAATTCTTCGATTACAATCTAAGAAAAAATTTGTATGACTTCCCACTTTATAGAATAAACGGTCCCAAAAGATATGTATGATTTTCTGATATCGGAAGAAAATTTGTTAAGACTATACCGTTTAATACCTTGTTCTTTTTATTTTTACTTGCTCGATGAAGTCACTCTTGGAAGGTTAAAACTAATTTCTAGATTAATCAGTAATATGAAAAGGCTGTATTTATTCCAGTAAATGGGCATATAGAAATAGAATTGAAAAAATCTTTTCTTCGCAAGGAAGAAATTGGTAACGTATTCGACTCATTTCTATTGATAGAAAGGGTTGGTAATACGTATTTATAGCGATACGCATTTATTTAAGAAATTCAACTGCTAGTTTTTAAACACTAAAACGTCGATCGCAGTTCAATATATTCCTTATTTTTCTCATTGGTTTCTCTAACCGGTACAATACTACTAAAATTATCTTTACAATAAATTCTGCAATTAGTTGCAAAAGATTCTACTAAATTATTCTAAAACCAAAATTATCATATTTTTCTGTCACCTTCACCTTATTTAGCAAAAACCGCATACTTTACAAACATTTTTAAAACAAGAAAATGAAAGGCAAAATATTCTTTCGTGATTTTAGATGGTGTGTGGATGTGTATGAGTCACCAGATTTCGAGATTGCCTATACAGTCCAAGCATTTGGTAATATATGTGCTGTAGTTACAATGTCAACAATAGAGATCGTCGGACCCATCGCCATAATGTTCAACGCGGGATTCTTTGGAACACTGCAAAAAAGATTGCTAGCGATATCCTTGGAGCAGCAGCACGGGAACACCTGGAACGATAAACATGCTTACGAAAGACTCATCGAGTGCATAAGATTTCACCAGAGGATTCTCAAGTGAGTTTCTCTATAACGTATAATACAATATTATATAATTCATTATTCATTACATTTGTTGCTTCAACTTTGTTTACTTTGTCATCGTCGATCAATAAAATAAACACCACATTGCCGTAACATTTGTTGATAATAATCATTTTGACCTTGGTCTCCAAAACATGAAAACCCATTCCGAAATCTCCTACGTCTTATGTCAGAACCATAATCTGTGCAATTTGTGAATCATAATAAGAAAGTGCGAATGATTTTTCTTTTGAAACAATCAATTCGAAATTCGATCAATCATCTTCATAATTCCTAGGTTTATTATTTATTTTTCCATTCTCATTTCAATTTAAAAATTTTGTCACAAATATGCATTAACATTTTTGGAATCGAGTTGCGTTACAAAGTATTGACTTCCTTTCAAACAAATGAACGTAGCATCATGTAGTTTATAAGGTACAATTGTCTTTTTTACTAGCTTAAGCGACAATACAGATAAAATAACAAAGGTGCTATTCCTCCTTCAATTTTTGGGATCTGGCTACGTTTTGGCGCTGGTTGGAATCGAGTTAATGATAGTAGTAAGTAGTTGTTGTTTATTCAACATTTTTAAATTTAACTCATGAATTTAAATTTTTAGCCCGATGCTTCTAAATACAAATCGGCACCTCTTCTAATCTTTTGTTTGGCGCAATTGCTGATCTATCAGTATGCTCCGGAATATCTTTTGCAAGAGGTACGTACGACGGTTTTTGTCAATGCGATTAAAAATGCGATAAAACTAAAATAATAATCTTTCATGAATTTATGAATGAATTTATTAATCTTTTCAATGGATTAATTTTAAATTAAATAAGACTTATTATATCTCTAGTAGAAGTGGTAATATAAAAGTGAATAACTTAAAAGTACGCATACATATTAACTAAAAATGTATTTTTTTTTATTTGTACTTATTTGTGTGTAACAACATATAAGTTATGCCTCACTGATTAAAATGTATATAAACCAACAAAAATTAAAGTAATCAACTGATAAGCGGAAGGAAACCACATTCAATACATAAAAGAGAGCGAAGTCATATAATGAAATTTTTAAATTGGATGATAGGTCCTTGCCAACTAATTAAAGACCAATCGCACTAATAACTATTTGAGAAAAACTATTTTTAATATATTTTTATTATTTTAAACGATATAAACCTGTAATTATATATTATATTTTTTTTAATTATAAGTTACTGGCTAGTCCTTAACAAGTGAATTCTAAAAAATTTGACGAAAATAACATGTAAACTAGCCAGTCGCTACTCAACTTGCAACGTTTCGTTTTCCTTTTAAGTTTGTCTTTATTCTTAAAATAACCTTTTTTATATGCTGTGGTCTAGGTTCCGCGAAACGCTGTTCATGTGGTTGTAGGCCAAATGTACAAAAAATGATTTTAAAATAATAAAAAGATAAACGTGCAATAAAACTTGACTGAATATCCTTATATATAAAGAAAAGATGAAATGAATACTTTACGTAAGAAAACTGAACACCAAAAAATGTACTTCCATACATATATATTTAAAGAAATATTAATCGAGATAGGTGAAATAAAAACGTATCTACTTGACCAACTACGACTTGATAGATATTAAATAATTTACTTAAGGATGTCAAGAGTGGGCTGTTCCAAAGATGGCACATATATATGTGCCATTCTTATGTTTTTTGGTGTGCTGAATCCGAATCCATTGTCAGAATTGGTCTTACACCCTCCATTTTCATAGATAACATAGACCCCGGTGAAATATTTTCAGCTAGATTTCTGTATTTTAATGGGCTGAAGTTAAATTTTGGGGTGTAAGAGCCATGCAACCCCCTTATTCTACATAAAACCACTCCTAATACGGAAAAATTCTTGTCACGGCAGAAAATTGCAGTGTTTGACGGGAATGCTAAACTTAAAAGAGTAAAGAGTGAAACTGTACGTATTCTCAGAAGCAGAACAGGATCTATTAGTTTTACTTTTATAGTTCAGATGGTCCGCTGAACGTGGCATTCGAGGCACTGTAAACAGCCGAGACGGAATTTCAATTCTGTTACACAATTCAATTAAAGCTTCTTTAGATTCTCATGTTACAATTGAACAATTAGCAATAGAATGTAAATTGGTAGTCTGAGACAAAGCATGTTAAGCCGTGTACGCTGTTGATAAAAGATTAATTACATCGCGGAATCCGTTTACTGCCGACCAAAGTAAATTACTTCGCTCCTTGTTTTTTCCATTAAAAAGCCAATGAAGGAGGATTTTGCGATCTTGGATTATGCGACGTACAATATTTTGTACCTCCAAAGCATTTATAAGTACAGCTGGAGACGAAGTAAAAGTGTTAACGGCAATTTCCTCCTTATCAGACAGTCTACTACATTTATTGGTTACACCTTGCGATTGACTTTCAAAGGTGTCACTACTTGTCGGTAACAACCTCCAAACCGTCAACACAGAAAACTTGACTATTCCGACTGCAAGACTTCCTCAAAAAGTAAAAATGACACCCATTGTGGCTCTCCGTAAAAAAGCAAATGCAAGAGTGACTCGAAAGCACCGCTCGAGATCAATGCAGACATATTATACTTATGAAAAGTGACAAAGCAGAGACGATTATCAGAGCAGAAAAAGAGAGATACTACAGAGTAAGCACTTATATTGCGATCCTCGTTAACGCAGTAAAAGAAAAGATGATCCGCGTAATTGGTAAAGTATTAAACGAAGGTGCGGCTTCACTTTATTTTTTTAAAGGACGTATACGCTTAAAAATTCCATTAAGCATAGTGGACAAAGAGATCAATTTACCTTTTCTAATTTAAATTTAGATCTTTGTTTAGAAGTTTGATACATTCATATAATCTTATATTTCACATCACCCAAAAATAAAAGTTTTTTACATTTTTAATCTATCCGAAAGATTTTCTAACGAAATCTCACTGTACATAGTGCATATTGCAGGATAAAGAGTACAAAATAGCCTTCTTTAATTTAATATTAGAATTATTAAGAAAAGACAAATAATGAATAATTGTATCATGTACAAATTATTAAATGATAAATTTATCGAAAGACATTTTTCGAATGTAATTTCCACAGAGCGAAGGTGTGGCAAATGCAGCATACTTCATCTACACGCCGACGATGAGTATGAAGACTCAGAAATGTTTGTGGATCATATTGTCGAGGGCGCAGCATCCGATCGAGATGACGGCAGGTGGCATCGTTCAACTGTCGCTTCAAACTTTTGCATCGGTAGGTCACGTCGAAAATAGCTAGGAAACGTTTACGTACTCGTTTTATACTAACATAAAACTTTGATTAATTTCAGATAATGTCGTCTACAATGTCATTCTTTTTAGTGTTGAAAAAATTTACCGACTAGTGCATTTTGTACAAGGTAGTCAAATCGATATTGCGTCAAAAATTAAAATTAATTAGAAATTCTATGTAACATACTGAAAGATTCATATTTTAGGTTGTAGGGACCAAAATATAAGTATACTTACTATTAATGATTACTAAATATTATACAAATACATTTTATCGAATGCAAATTATATCAAATTATAAATTATGAATCATAAAATGTTAAATAATTCTTCGTGTGAGTATATTTATATAAGAAAAATGAAAATTATGTCTAAATAAAATAAATGGTCTGAATCGAATCCCAAACTGGTTGTTCATCCTTATTTAATAAAACTTTCAAAAATATGTATACCAAATATTGCTTGTATAAATGGAAACTTCTTTCAACTAATTTATGAAAACAAAATTATAAGTGACTACACTAAATTACAAATTCTTGTATAGAATCATCAGAATAAATAATAGATAAATTACCTAAATAAAACAACAACTTACTTAAATACAAAAAAAATTTGAAATTAGATATACCCGAGTCATACTTTAAATTTATTGAAATCGATATTTGTATGAATTGATTGATTGTATGGATCATAGACCTCTGAAAGCATGGACTTATGGAGTTTAAAATAGCACGACATCGTTGATTCAGAGGTGAAGATTCCTAGGGTTCCAACGCCGACGTGAATCAACCTCACAACGAAACTCTAGGAGATCATGGATCTTAGGCTTGATAAGTTGGATTAATACTTGCTACATTTAAGTAAATCACTTTTGGTATAAATTTGCTATTATTATCATTTGATTAATAAGCTACTATTTTGGTATTATCACAGTCACAGTAAAACTAAAAGATATATTAAATAGTATTACGTACCTTGCGATATTCTTAACAACAATGCATATAAATTATAGTCACTCTCTAAATTCTGAAGAAGGATTTTTTCACTCTTCAATAGAGTAACTAGTGCAATCACTCGTTTTAAATTTATTTTGTTAGCAATTAACTCATAAAAGAGTCATTTATGTGACTCGTAAGCAAAGAGGGATGTAAATGACTCGAAGTAAAAGAGTGAATGTCTCTTTTTATATATTATGACTCTTGAAAAAGTGAAATCTTCTAATAAATAACTTGCACACTTACATCAATTATTAATCATGACTTTTGAAAAATGGTTAACATTCTATCTAAAATTACCTCTCTATGTAAGGGAGCGTGTATATATGTGCTGTGCTGGGATGTGCTGTGTCGACCGATGCTGCGCTACAATTATTTATCTTCCAAATTCATCGTTCCTTAATTCTTAGACGTCTCAATCGTGAGTCACACTTATTCATCATCTGAAGAATATAATTTATGGTCTATGGCGCAGCAGAAAATTAAAATAAAACTGTACTTTATTTATTTTATTGGAATAATTGTGAGATTTATTAAAAAGGTAAAATATTACATCATTTATATTGTTTGTTACATTGCAATAGTAAAATGTATAATGATTATTTTTTAGGATGTTTTATATTAAGAAGTCCAATGCATAAAAATTGTTCAATTTACAAAATATAATACACAAATTGGAAATTAAGAAGGTAAAATATTATATCATTTGTATTCTTTGCTAGAATGTAGACAGTTTAATAGTAATAATATTATATCATAAACTTTTGATAGGATTTTTCATAACAGGAATAATTATTATTATTAGATAATACCATCAAATTATGGTGGGTATTTTTTTTTAAATATTTATTTTATCTTAACTTTTCTTAAGGGGCTGGCATACCCGGTAGATTACCGACCGAGCCCAAAAAGGTAATTATTAGATTTATTTTAAAAAATACGCAATTTTATGTAGAACCCGAATACACAAGCACTAAATTATTCAATAATAAGTCATTCTACAAAGTTCCAGATCGATACAACAAAGATACCCTAAAAAATTTCTGCACCGAAAATGTACGTTTTTTTGTGACTTTTCGGTGCAGAAATTTTTTAAGCTTAGTTAGTAACCTATCAAGCATGGCATCTCCTTAATAACGCTCTACGCGAAGAAAATGATAATAAGTTATTAGTTGACTTAAAGTATGTATTGACTTAAAACTCTGTAGAATGACTTATTATTTTATTATCTAGTGCTTCTGTATTCGGATTTTACATAAAATTGCGCATTTTTTTCAATAAATGGAATAATTATCTTTTTTTGCTCAGTCGGTAATCTACCGGGTATGCCACCTCCTTAAATCTTAAAATTTTACTTAAGTAGCGTATAACTTTTGAAAAAACAATTGTTATGATCTGCGGCTCTGGCTATTTTATATTTTTATATTAGAAAACATACCCTACAAGCTAAGCATGATCCGTTTCCCAAACTTATGATAGTCTCCTTGTAAGTGTCAGAAACAAAAAAGTTATTCTATGATGAATAAAATGTGACTACGATGAATAAAATGTGTCTACGATGAATAAAATGGGTCTATGGGAAATAAAATATATGAACGAGAAGTAAAGTGAGTCTACGAGGAATAAAGTGATCGAAGGAATAAAATACAATTTTACTCCACTCGTAGAGGTTTAGACTTTTTAGATGATCAGGGTGAAAAAGTTACTATATTTATCTGAATAATGCTACTCAAAAATTTCGTTCACTTTATTGTCGATTTCATTTATTTTGATTTCTTCTGAAACGTAACTTTTGAATTGTCGGTAAAGTTAATTGCAGTTCAAGTAGTTTTATTAATTTCCTTTACACTTTAAAATGAAATAAGAAAAAATACTATATTTTATAGTAATGGTGGGACATACTTCGACTATCGTAATTATTGCTATATTTTGTAGTAGTTTTTGTTATAATTTTTATAATAATTACTATGTACATAGGAAAAATTGCTATAAAATATAGCAAAAATTACGATAAATCGGTGTTGAAAAATTTTTTTATTTTTTTTTCTTTATTATTTTAACGTCGGTCTTTTTATGCTCCCAAATCGGTGCTAATCAGCGACGGAGGTCATACGATGTCTTGATGAAGGAAACAATTGTTGAAAATACATTCCCCAGTGGTGCTTGTATCAATCGGCCGAGGCCAGGAATCGAACCTGGGACCTCCAGATTACGAGCCAGACGCCCTACGACCGAGGCATCGTAGGCCTCTATAAAAAAAAAAAGAAAAAATTATAGTAGTAAATTATATTTTTAACCATTAATTTTAATCGTTCGCTGTAAAGGTTTTGTGAACCATTTCCAATATGCTATAAATAATACGTCTTAGTCTTCTTATAAATAAACTTAAATTAATTTATTTATAATGTTGATTTTTTAAAAAGAAATATGGTATCAAAACAAAAAAAAAATTGTTGTATGTATCATGATCACTCTCCATGGTGTTAATCTTGAGAAAATTTTATACGATCTGACGAAGGCAAAGGAAAAAATCTTAAAAAGACAGATTTTTCGTAAAAAAGTAACGTTGCGTGAGCGTGGTCTGCCAACCTTTTCAGGCTATTTATTAGACACAAAAAAACTAAATTACAAAAGAACGCAAACATGAAACATATACTGACAATAAAAGATTTAATTTCGTACCTTTAATCGGATTATCGATGCGTCAAGTGAATACATATAATATATTAAATTATGTGTACATCGTCGTGTTTATATATGTAGCGAATGTAAACATAGGAAACGTCAAACGCTTGTCAATTAGGTGTTTAAATTTCTAAGAACTGGTAAATAAGTAGTATTCAAAAATGTTATATCCTCTTTCTTTTTCAAGTTTTGAACTTCTTTTTCAACTTTCAAAGTTCTTCAAGATTAAAAAAAATTGTATTTCTTCTTTATTATTTTCAACTAAAATAATACTTGCACCACCTGTTTGCCAAGCGATTCAATTTACAAGTTTGGTTGATTAAAAGTTGATACCAAAATGTATTAAATTAGTGAAAAAAAAATTTCATTTAGATTATATATTAAGTATCGGACCGACGCGGTGGCGGAGTGATAGGGACGCACCTCGGCCGATCGTGAAAGTTAAGCCGCGCTGAGCGCATTAGTACTTGCGAGGTGATTGGGGATTAAAAAAGGTCGGGAAAAAAGCACCAACATAGAGATGGTGGGTGAACGCCGTTGAAGTCCTCCAAGCGGGGGACAAACGGCAGGAAGTGCCAAAAAAATGGTGCAAACCCAGTATATAAAGTATCATTAAATGCATCAATTTAAAAATGAATAATTTCTTTACTTGATTACCTATAACTTTACATCAAATCTTCAATTTATAAGAAGAGATCTATATTAGTTTTATACTGTAAAATTATTAATACTAAATGTAATATAGAAATTTTACATCGGCTAAAGATCTCTGAAGAATTTGGATATAGGATAATGCCTAGAAGAAATTTAAAAATTCTTCAACATTATGACATTTGAATTATATTTGACGTTTCAAAAAGATAAATTTACGTTGCATAAACTATGTTTATGTACCTATACATACTGTGACATTGATATTAAGAATTCAATACTATTTTTCCCACGTTGACCAAGCAAAACGCGATATTAATTCAATATCTTACAGAGTGGAAAATATGTCGAACAGGAAGTTGAACAATAATAGCTCATAGACGATTAATATCTCGATAAATAATTTATTATGTAGTCTGCATAAAATGTTATGTCAAATTTGTCCTATTTTGTATCTCTTTTAATATTGTTGATGCTTTGGCACTCTCGAGTCAAAAAGTAGCAAGTGAAGCGTAATCGAATCAATCGGTCATAGAGTAATACATATCATTTGTAATAATCTGATAAGCTCATCGTCAAAATGCTGAGAGAGAGAGAGAGAGAGGGAATGCTCAAGTGAGAGGGAAACATTATAAGTCGACTGGTCTTCTATAAGATGTAAAATCAGACTTGAAGAGGAGAGCCACTGGTCAGCATAGCTTACTCCTAAATTCAATTATCTCTCTCTCTCTCTCTCTCTCTTAATATTAATAACGATCACTGTTAAGAACGTGAAGAGCAAAAACAAGAAAGAAAAACAGATTTTATATCGCCTCAAAAATACTGGGGTGGGGTCCGATTTGTCGAATGTTCATTCAAAATGTGTGCAATATTTCGAATTTTAAAAATTAGAATAACTTTTTTGTTATTTCGAACCGAAAAAATAGAATGATCATTATTTCGAAAGTAATAAAATCGTCAGATATTTGGTATTAGGCGCAATATTTCGAATTCCAAATAGTAGATAAATAATTTTCTGTTTTATTGTCTGTTATCAAGATGTAAATAGACAAATATTATAAAAGTTATTTCTCTACACTATAAAGTTCGAATTTTTGGAATAAATATGTAAAAACTGAAGAGTGCATTACTTTCGAAATAATAACCATTCTATTTCTCTTGGTTCTAAATAATAAAAATACATTTCTAATTTTTGAAATTACATGCGTATAAAAGCCTCATCGAGTACGTAAGATTTCACCAAAGACTTCTCAAGTGAGTTTGCATATAACGTACAATTCATAAGTTTTCAATTTCGATTTTCAACTTTTTTATTAGCAACGAAAAAGAAAATTGAACATTCACTTTACAAACAAAGAACAAAACATTCGGTCAGACCCTGTCTAGCCTTCATGATGAACAAGTCAATGTTGAAGAGTCTGCTGGATGCAACGAAATGGCGTTCGGACGTTTTCGTCAAATCGCGATTATGGAGAAGCTTTTGGCAGCTTTATCAAGATTGTTGATGTCAGTGGCAGCAGCAATTCTTTGGCGCAATCATCATCTGATCATCGATGGTTATGATGTCCATTACCTCTAAAATTTTTTGTCCTTCACAGGGCAGTGCGAGAACTGTTTCCAAACGCTCAATTTATTTTCTATTTTTAATATGCGAGACTTTTTATTTATACAAAGATAAGAAAAAAAGAAATTTCTTTACTCTTTGTATACAATTTTTATCAAATTGTATAGAATCATTTTTTGATACAATTTGTATAAAACTATTTGGATACATTTTGTACACATTCTGTATTCATACTTTTCACTTGGGAACAAACGTAAAATCATATAATTAATACAGATAAAATAACGAAAGTATTATTTCTCCTTCAATTTTTGGGATCTGGCTACGTTTTGGCATTGGTTGCAATGGAGCTGATGACTGCAGTTAGTAACGAATGGTAGTTCAGCAATCCAAAGTTTAGCTCAATTTGAATTTTCCTTCCGATGCTGTTAAATATAAATCAATAGCACTTCTAAACTTCTGTTTTGCGCAATTGCTGATCTATTAGTAAGGAATATCTCCGAAATATCTGTTGCAAGAAGTACGGCGGTCGATTTGTCAATGCGATTAAAACTACAATAATGCTCTTGTATAAATTCATCGATCTTTTCAATAAATAATACATTTTTAAATAAAATAAGACTTATACATATAGAGTTAAAAAGACTTCCGATTCGAACGCAGGTAGGTGCACCTCGCTTTGGTTTTGTGACTGTTGTTTGAGCGTTCTAGAGGGACGAGAAAGTGAAAATTCGGCAAAGAGTTGACCGTTATATAGAGTCATAAAAAATTGTCTCTTTTCCTTCGGTTCGCTACATACAACGCGGCGCGCTTCGTTTTAGCCTATACTTTCGTATAATAGCAGGGTTGAAGCATCTAGAAAACGTACAACTCGAAAATATAGAGAGCTACCGTGGTTAAACTTTAAAAATTGATTTATCTACCAAAATTAATTAATTTGATTTTTATTCCTTTCTTAAATCCGATTTTTATTGATTTTATCCTTATTTTAAAATGCTGTCTATCTTATATGTAAACAAAAAAAACTAATAATAAAATTCGTCGAATGAACCACAAAGTTCTCCTTGTTTCCAAGTGAACCCAAAGTTCTCTTCGTCAACTTACTCTCTTTGATTATTATTTAATTCTAAATGGGTTGAAATAATAAAATTTGAATTACTTTTTTTTATTATTTTTTTCTTCTTTAATACTTGGATTTTAATTTTAATATAATATTTTACAATATAGATTGAATTTGAATAAAAATTAAGAATTGAAAATAGAAAAATTGAGTGTGAAACACCAAGTTGCCTCTAGTCCGCCTGTGGACTAGATCAACCATAAATTTCTCCACTCGAGGGATGATCAATGAAATGATGCTGTGGTCCTTGGTGCTGGCCTTTTTATACGGTGACGAGCTCATTTGAACCAATGTGTAAGACAAAGAGCTTCAATTTCGACGAATGAGGATGATCCTTGAATTTTCCTTGCTCGAATTTTCTTAAACGGGAGAAAAGCTGCACCAATTGTAGACCAAGTTAACGCCCACGCACACTTTCCTACATATATGCTCGTTACGTAAGAGAAAGATAAAAAACAGAGTAGGAGAAAATTTTCGGAGCCCTTAAAGTAAAGTAGAGAGGGACAATATTTCCTTCTCTCTCGCACGCTCGCTTTTTCTTAATTTTATAATATTTCTTAATTAAACAATAAATGATAGATATTTTCAAAATTAGATATAATAATTAAATTCTGTATAAAAAGTTATACATTTACAAATTTGAATGAAAGCTGTATGTTAATTTAATAAAAAGTTATATTATAAAATATACAGATATTCGTTTAACTATTATTTATTGTTGAATTATGGTTGAATCTAATAATCATTTTAAAGTATTAAAAAAAATTTATATTTATAGAATTTTAATTATTAATTAAAATAGTAAAATTATTATTATTATAAAAGAGAATAAAAGAAAATATAGGGAATTATATAAAAATATATAATTAACACTATTTTCTATAATAACAAAATATTATAATATAAAAGAAATGGAAATAATATTTAAAATAATATTTTTTTGGTAAGGCTTCTTAACATAGCTTAAAAACGTATAGAAGATGCATCGATGTTCATTCGCATCGAACGCAGGTCAAGCGCCACATCTGGTTACAATTCACTTGACTAGGGTCGAGTTGTAAAGCGAGAAAAGTCTCTCACTCGGTACGCATCGAAGCCGCTTATAAAATTCTTTAATTTTTCCTATATATATATATATATATTCTACATATATTCTAAGTTTTCTTCTTATTATTTTCTATAAAACTTGACGGAGACGTCACAGTTTTGTCTTGCTTTTGTTAGATGTTTTATCGGTGTGTTCATGTGCAAGCTGTTAATAAACAAGTGATAATTATGCTGTCTAATTATAAGAGCGTATCTATATATAACTTATAAGGATTTGTTAAAGAAAGAATTGATTGTTGGAGTTTTGTGCACATAATATTCTGGTGTTTTGAGGTTAAGTAAACTACAGAAAGGATTTCAGGTCCCTCCCCTCTCTTACAGCGCCCCTGTGGAGCCTTCAGTAACCTCTCCTATGTATACCCGCGCGCGCCATGTCGGTAAAAAAGGCAACTCTAATAACTCTACAGGCAATGGAGGACTGCTTCGAACGAACGGGACATCAACACATCAAACATATAACACTCGATCCATCAAAGATATGCTCAAACCAGATAAACAAGACGACCAAAGTAATAAAGAAGTATTACAAAAAATACTAGACAAGATTAGTGCACTCTCTGAAGGTTTGACAGACGTTAAGAAACAACTACATGATTTCAATTCAACAATAAGAGAAAGTATAAACGAAGAATTTTTAAAAAGAGACAGTGCATGGTCTACAGAAAAAGATTTATTGATAAAAAGGTTAGTTCTCTTAGAACAAAGAGAGGAAGCAAGAAATAGGTTAAAAGGAAAAATAATATAATCATAAGAGGGGTACAATTTAACGAAAAAAATTGTAAAAACGAGGTACATAAATTACTTCAACAAAAAATAAATATAACAGCAAAAATCAGTGAAACCTCGATTATAAAAACAAAAAAAAAATAAACAATTAGTTATAGTAAAACTAAAACATTTTGACGGGAAACTACGCATTATGTCTGTTAAACGTAACCTTGTATAGGTACAGATTTGTACATCTCGAACGATCGCACCATCAGGGAACGGGCACTAGAGAATGAATTAATGCAAATGGCAGAAGAAGAAAAAAAGAAAGGTAAAAACGTCAAAGTGGGATACAGAAAACTAATAATCGATGGAATCGTAAAGCCGTGGAAAAGAGAACCAAAACTCTACGCCGACAACATGCCCCCTCTACAAACACATAGCAACTGTCACGCCTCGCAAACAGACGAACTGACATTTCCGAGCACATTTCCAGCACTGTAGCTTAACAAACGGGAGAAAATTCAAAATGTGTCCACGCACCTCAGTCTACGATCAAGATAGTATAACTAAATTTGATTTAATTGCTAAAATTTACAATATAAATTTAATCCCTAACAGCAATGAAACAAATAAAAATACACTTATTCATAATTTTGAAAATAATAATGTTAATAAGAAAAATGAATTTATTTCATTTATATTTTGGAATGTCAATGGATATAGAAATTTATATAAACTACCCCACAATGAAATCTTTAATAATTTTAATAAATGTTCTATTTTCTGTTTTACAGAGTCATGGTTAGTCGAGAGAATTACGTCACTTCCAAAAATATTTAATAAATTTAAAATTTTTGACTATCCAGCAACTAAAAATAAAGTGATGGGAATGGCAAACGGTGGTATTGGTGTATTAGTAGATACGAGCATTGTAACATCACCTACGCTTTATCATTCTGATAACTGCTTTATAGCCATAAAATGTAATATTAAACAAACGAAATACTATATTATTAACGTATATCTTAGAAATGATACCTTCATGGAGGATTTAGACAAACTAATAGATTTTATTAATAGTATTATCGTCAATTTTGAAGGCATTCTTATCATAGGAGGAGACTTCAAAGTTAATCAAGGAATTTGAAAATCTCGGCCTTATTGTTTTAAATGGTAGAAGCAATTCAGATAAATGGGGAGGCTTAATATATACAGGATTTAATGGATGCAGTACAATCGACTACATATGGACAAATTAAATTGGTTTTTCTACTTTGACCGACTTCCCAATTTTAAACTCTGGGCATTCCGATCACTTTCCAATTTCAGTGACCACGAACGTAAAATATCCTTCTAAAAAACTTATTGGTGAGGAATACTTAATAAACCACATTAACTACATTACAAAATTAAAATGGAATGACAGTAAGAAAATGGACTACTCAAATATGTTGACTGAATCAGTACTTTTAAAAGAAAATTTTGAACAACTAGACATTGAATCTACAAACACTAAAATTACTGACACGATTAAAAGTAGCGCAAAATCCTTAGGAATGGAAATTAAAATAAAAATCTCTGACAAAGAGAAGGTCGGTAAAAACAAGCCCTGGTTCGACAAGGAATGTCATTCTATACATAGTGAGCAAGGAAATTACATTACCAATGGACTAAATCTAACGATAATAAAATTAAAGAACAATTTTTGACTACAAAAAATAAGTACCAAAAACTTTACAACGCTAAAAAGAAGAAATTTATTAGTACACAGCAATTCAATCTTTCAAACATTAAAAATCCTACAATGTTTTGGTTGACAGTCAGAAAACTAAAATTCAAAAGATCTGTTTATTGTCCGATTCCGTGCAACGTGTTAGAAACATTTTTTAATAATTTATTTCCCCCCAGGGATTATTTAATAGAATCTTTTTCAGATGCTGCACATCCAACACTAGATACTGAATTTACCCACTTCGAAGTATACAAAATTTTATCGCATTTAAGAAAAAACAAAGCACCGGGCCCTGACGGCATTTCAAATGCTTTTTTTAAAGCCTTACCGTCCATATGGTTAAAAAGCTTAACATACTTATTTAACAAGGCATTCAATGAAAATGTAATACCGGGTGGTTGGTGCACCTGTGTAATTACTTTATTATTTAAAAAAAGAGATACTTTGAAACCATCCAATTACAGAGGCATTGCTCTTATAAGTAGTATCAAAAAATTAACCGACGCGGTGGCGGAGTGGCGGAGACGCACCTCAGCCGGTCACGGTGGTTAAGCAGTATTGAGCGCGGTACCCAAGTGGATGGGTGACGCTCTCGGTCGCTTGGCTTTCGTGGCGGGTTAGGTGTTTTTTCACACTTCACAACGTGAGCGGGAGGTGTGAAACATTCGGTTTCGGTGTCAAGGCCTACGCAATGTGACTTTGACACCCAAAAAGAATGTTTCGAATACACCGGCCATCTCGGGTGAGGTTTTCCCTGCTTCACAGGTTTCCCTCATCCACGGGCATAACCCCGGGCGAATGCGAGATGGTGGGGTTTTTAAGGGAGGGATAAAAGCACCCACACATAGGTGGTAGGTGGACACCGTTAAAGTCCCCAGGGAGATAAACGGTAGGAAGTGCCAGGAAAAAGAGGGCACAAAATCAAGAATAGTATCAAAAAATTTTACATCACTTTTAGCTAATTGCCTCTCTTCTTGGAGTGAAATTAACAATATTTTAGCTGAGTGTCAATCAGGCTTCGAAAGGAAAAGATCGTGCGAAGATAACATATTTACATTGCAAACTCGAATCGCAACAGAATTACATAATCCTAAAGGGAAACTGTTTGTGGCTTTCGTAGATTTCCGCAGAGCTTCTGACTCGGTCTCACATTCTCTACTTTGGCCAACTCTTTACAAATTAGGAGTAAGTTCAAAAATGATAAGAGTTATCAGTAATATATATAACAAAGCAAATATGAGATTTAAAACTAAAAATAATGAATACTCTAACAAAATCGAAATCATCCAAGGACTATTATAAGGAGACTCACTAAGCCCTAAACTTTTTATTCTATTCATTGCCAATATCATCGATTTTTTTAAGAACAATGAACAACTGAGATAGAAGTGGATGTAAATACTTTACTTTTTGCTGACGACTTAACAATCATCGCAAACAACGCAGTACATCTCCAGCACAAATGAGACTCACTAGCAAAATATTGTAATTACAAGCACCTTGAAGTAAACATTGACAAGACAGAAATTATAATCTTTATGTTCAGTCTTGCTATAAGAAATTAAAATGCTAGAATAATTTACTTTATTACTGTTAGCGGAATCGTATAGAGAGCGTATGCATTTAAGAGCAATTATCATCCTTTATATAGTATCAATTGTAAAACAATATATTTAAGAATCATGGCTAGTTAAATTTGGAAAAACCCATAACAATACTTTCGTGTTTAAACTTGTTTTTAAAAGATTATCTCGCTCGTACATGTGTTGTATTGTAAGTAATGATCGACAGCAAAAATAGCCTAATTAAGTTTATTATATAGGTAATAAAATGTCTCCTTTTACTTCCGAACGGTCAAAGGCTACCTGCGAACCCTTAAACTGTTACCCTCTCTACCTCAAGTTTCAAGTTTCTATCATATGATTTGTTTAAAAACAAAATAGTAGCCACCCACTAAGTTTATAAGCAACCAATAATATTTCTCAGATGTATTTTAAAACCCACCCATTCGGGCGTTAACCTAACGTACGAAGTTATCCTGCTAAATAAAATACCATTAGTTAGACAGATTCACAAATGACGTTGTCCGATACACGTCGCCTCCATTCAAACATTGTACATATATACTTATAACTCCGTGTAAATATACTTGTATTCAGTTTAAACTAAAACACAGTTTTACAATAACATTTATTTGTACCTACTCTACTCATCTAATCATCCTAACAACTATTTCTCTCGTGATTAACGTTTACGTGAGAAGCGAACATTTAAGAAATTGATAAATTAATCAATTTCAGCTTTTATAAGCTTTATATTTTGGTTCGCGACAAAACAAAATGGTCCTTCGAGCCGGATAGTAGAAAAATCGAGTGTAAAACTGTGAATAAAATCATTACACGAACATATAAATGATTATAAAAAAGTTTGTGCAACTTTGTGAACGAATATAGAAATTCTATATACGAAACGGAATTCTACATAAGACGAAATTCTACCAATTAAAAAAGAAAGCGACGGACAACTACAAAACCAATCAATCAGAAGAGCTGACAACAAGAAGATTTCAGTCACATTTGCCAAGGACTGCCTTGATCGTGACCAGGACATCGCAGATACACAACTTCGTTGCCGCAGGTCTACAAATTATTACAAGTAAGCTCTAAGAATCTCCAAAAAATTATACTCCTTACCTTAATTATTTCTCTCCTTTAATAATCGATTCAATTGAGATTAATGCAAGTTAAAAAATTAATTAAACAAAATAAATAAATAAATTCTTAAAATGGGAGACATTAGAATATTGGTAAAAACTCGAGGAGTAACAAAAGCTGGCTTAACGCGTTTATATACTTATCTTAAAGATAATAAAGATACTTTAGATTTCGATGATCTTCAAATAAAAAAGATTAAATTAGAAGAACTTAAAGAGTCATTTAATAAAATTCAATTAGATATTGATTTATTGATAGAAAATGACGATGATCAAACGCAGGAAAGCGTAAGAATAGATTTCGAGAAAAATTATCATGAATGCGCGAAAATAATCAATCAAGGGTTAAGAAATTTAAATACCGCGTCCGCACCATCAAATAATGCAGCATCGACTGTTATCGCTAATAATTCTCAAAGCAATTTGCAACAAAACAATTCATTACTTCCTAAAATTCAGATACGTCCTTTTGATGGCAGCCCTATAGAATGGTGTAGTTTTCATGATACTTTCAAAACTCTAGTACACGACGATCAAAGTATTCCGGCGGTTCAAAAATTTCATTTATTAAAAAATGCATTACGCGGAGATTTAACTACTATAATGGAAACTCTTACAGCATCGGAAGAAAATTATACTGTTGCTTGGGATATTTTAAACGAACGCTGCGATAGACGGCGTCAAATTGTTAATACGCATTTAAAATTATTGTTAGATCTTCCGGAGGTTAAAGAAGAATCGCCCAGTCAAATTCGATCGTTAAGAGAAAAAGCTCAAATGCATGTAAATGCTCTAAAAGCCTTAGATCAACCCGTTCATATGTGGGATACGTTTTTAGTGTTTATAATATCACAAAAATTAGATAAAATCACAAAGCGCACATGGGATCGTACTTTAGAGGCAAACGAACTGCCAAAATATTGTGAATTTATGAAGTTTTTAAGTAAACAAGAAAGATGTGATGAATCAGAAATTAAATCAACACATGGTAAACCAAATGGATCGAAATTTAGTAGAAATAACTATCAAAATAAATTTAACAAGAAATCAGATCCAGCTCAATCTTTTATTGCTGCACAACAAACAATCCAATGTATTTATTGCCAAGAAAGTCATATTATATATAAATGTGCAGCATTTTTAAAACTAAATCCTCGCGATCGCGGTAATATAATTCGAGAACGAAAATTATGCATAAATTGCTTTAAAGATAATCATAATACGTACAAATGTCTTGCACCTAAATGTAAAATTTGTGGCCGTAAACATAATACTTTGTTGCATTTTAGTGACTCGAATAAAAATGTGGATAATAATGAAGTATCTCACCAAAAGGAAATCTCCGATTATAGAAATGTTGAAATAAATAATAGTACTAGTAATAATGCCAATGCAGAAGCTAAAAAAGTAAGCTTAACAGTAATGTACGATTCCGAAGTATTCTTAGGGACGGCAAGAGTAAAAATATTAGATAAATTTAATAATGAACATGAATGTCGTGTATTATTAGACGGTTGTTCTCAAGTACATTTCATTACTGAAAAATTAGCAAATAAACTTAATCTGCATAAAGAAAAATTCAATGCACCTTTCGCGGGGCTGGGGCAATTAGAAACGCGAGCTCAATATAAAGTAGAAACTACTATTCGTTCAAAAACCACCTCATATCAATCTAAGGTACAATTTGTAGCCTTACCGACTATTACTGGTTTGCTACCAGCTAGAAAAATTGATAAACGCATATTTGAGATTCCAAGTAATATAACATTAGCTGATCCTGAATTCGATAAACCTGCAGAAATCGACGTCCTTTTAGGAACTACATTGTTTTATAAATTACTGAGTATCGGTCAAATTAAATTAGTAAATCATTCAGTTATACTACAAAAAACATTATTAGGCTGGATAGTCACGGGAGAAGTTCAATATCCCTTATTTAAGCCTACAATAAAAACTTGTAATTTAATCACTACTTTAGATAAACAAATTTCTAAATTTTGGGAGATAGAGGAAATTCCTCATAAAAAGTTTTTATCTAAAGAAGAAAATGAATGTGAAAATATTTATAACGAATCTACTAAACGTGACTCTACAGGCAGATATATTGTTCAATTACCGTTTAACGATAAAAAAGATAAATTAGGGAATTCGTATAATATGGCATTGAAACGTTTTTATTCACTTGAAAAAAGATTAAATAAAAATCCAATTTTTAAACAGCAATATTTTGACGCATTAAAAGAGTACGTGAATTTAGGGCACATGACCGAAATTACACATTTTGATGATAAAAATGAAGGATATTATATTCCACATCAAGCCGTCATAAAATCGGATAGTTTAACAACTAAATTACGAATAGTTTTTGACGCGTCCGCAAAAACTTCGACAAATGTTTCATTAAACGATATTTTGTTAACCGGTCCGGTAGTTCAAGATGAATTAATTTTTATTTTGCTTAGATTTAGGATGCATAATGTGGTCTTAACTGCAGATTTAAAACAAATGTATAGGCAGATTAAAGTCGAAACTGATCATGCTAAATATCAAAAAATTCTTCTACGTGAAAAAGAAGATCAATCTATCCGAGTTTTTAGACTGGATACGGTTACACAGGGAACCGCGAGTGCTTCTTACTTAGCGTCAAAAACTTTGCAAAAACTGGCAGATGACGAAGGTTACAAATTTCCTTCAGCTGCCTACGTATTAAAAAATGATTTTTATATGGACGATGTACTTACTGGTGCAGAAACTTTAGCAAAAGCATCTCAATTAAAACATGATTTAACAAAAATATTAAAGTTAGGCGGGTTCGAACTGCACAAATGGTCATCTAATTATACAGAATTAATTGATAATCATTCTGATATAAAAAATGAAAACTTTGATTTAAATAATGAATACTTGACTAAAGTATTAGGCATTAATTGGAATTCGCTAAGTGATTTAATAAAATATAATATAAAATCTTTACCAATTGCTAAAAGAGTTACAAAAAGAGTAATTTTATCTGAAATAGCTCAACTCTTCGATCCACTGGGTTTACTAGGGCCAGTTGTTATTTTAGCAAAACTTTTAATGCAAGATTTATGGAAATTAAAATTGGATTGGGATGAATCCGTACCTCAAAATATAAATGATTATTGGAGTGAATTTAAAAGAAATTTACTTGTATTAAATCAATTTCAAGTAGCTAGACATGCAATTTTTTCATCAACTATAGATATTCAACTTCATGGGTTTTGTGACGCGAGTGATAAGGCTTATGGAGCATGTATTTATATAAGATCGACAAATTCGAATAATCAACACAAAGTAACTTTAATTTGTGCAAAATCTCGTGTAGCCCCTCTAAAGACTGTTTGTATCCCTAGACTAGAGCTGTGCGCAGCTGTTCTATTGGTTAAATTATTTAAAACTACTGTAAGCGCTTTAAAAATAACATTTAGTAAGATTCGACTTTGGTCCGATTCAACCATTGTTTTAACATGGATAAAAAAATCTCCTCATTTGCTAAAAACTTTTGTAGCCAATAGAGTAGCGGAGATACAAACAGTTGATGAATCTATAGAATGGTATCACGTTTCTACGAATGATAACCCAGCGGATTTTATTTCAAGGGGTCAAAATGCAAGTGAATTCTTAAAAAACCGAATGTGGTTGCAAGGTCCTGAATGGCTAGAATTAGATGAAAGTGAATGGCACATAGCGCCAATAAATCAAATTGAAGTACCTGAATTGCGTACAAAAGTGACATTAACTGTCAATGAGATACAATCTGATATATTAAATAGATTTTCTACTATAAATGCACTGAATCGTTTTGTTGCATTATGCTTGAGATTAATTAATAGAATTAAAAATAAAAATCGAGTAATGGGACCTCTTACCCCAGAAGAATTGCACGAAGCTCATAAAAGAATAATAATTTTAGTACAAAAGAAACATTTTGTTAAAGAAATTAATGAGTTGATAAAAGAAAAAACTGTAAACTCGCGCAGTAAATTAAACTGTTTATCTCCTTTTATTGATGAATCAGGAATTTTAAGAGTGGGAGGTAGAATAAAAAATGCGCCCATGAATTTTTCTCAAAAATATCCCATAGTTTTGCCAAAAAGTGATAACCTCACACATCTTATAATTAGAAATGAACACTTAAAACAATGGCATGCAGGGACACAAGCCACGCTTAACTCTGTCAGACAAAATTATTGGCCTTTGGATGGCAAAAATACAACTAGACATATAATTATGAAGTGTGTTGCTTGCACTCGGGTTAAGCCAGTGAATGTTAATTACCTTATGGGAAATTTACCTGAAACAAGATTAATTCAAACTAGACCTTTTCTTAATGTAGGAATTGATTACTGCGGATATTTTTTATTAAAAGAAAAGAAGTATAGAAACACAAAGACAGTGAAGTCTTACGTAGTAGTTTTTGTGTGTTTTTCTACGAAGGCTGTTCATCTCGAATTAGTTAGTGATTTAACAACAGAGTCTTGTTTACAAACTATTAAACGTTTTATATCTCGCAGAGGTATACCACAAAATATTTATTCAGATAATGCCACCAATTTCATTGGAGTAAAAAATGAAATAATGAAAATTAGAGCCTTATTATCCTCAAATACACATAATAAATTAATGTCTCAAAATCTTGCAGATCAATCTATTAAATGGCATTTTTCGCCTCCACGGTCTCCCCATTTCGGTGGATTGTGGGAGGCAGCTGTAAAATCCTTTAAGCATCATCTTTATCGCACTGTGGGTCAAACTTTATTTACTTATGAGCAATTTAATACTTGTATCATTCAGATTGAATCGATTTTGAACTCTAGACCTTTAATTCCTATGTCCTCTGATCCTAACGATCCTATAGCCCTTACTCCTGCGCATTTCCTTATTGGAGATTCTCTAAAGAGCGTTCCCGAAGAAGCACTGTTAGAGACTCAAGAGAATAGATTATCCTTGTGGCAGCGGATTAATCAAATTAAGCAGCATTTTTGGAAGCGCTGGCATAAAGAATATTTAAACGAATTGCGTACACGCAGTAAATGGCACAAGGGCAATGGAAGTCAAATAAAAATAGGCACATTGGTCACCATCAAAGAAGAAAATCTACCGCCGATGCAATGGAGCACTGGCAGAATTGTCGAATTACACCCTGGAGCGGATAATATAGTACGCGTTGCGACTGTAAAAACTAATAATGGTTTATATAAAAGATGCGTAAAAAATTTATGTCCATTACCTATCAACATCGAATAATGTAATTTTATATCTATAAATATTCTAATTGTAATCAATAATTCTTAGTTTGATATAATGTAATTGTATTATGATGTTTATTTGATTTTGATTTACCTTAGTATATAAGAGTTTATGTAAATGAAACAATATTAATGTTGAACGTTAATCGTTCAAGGCTGGCGGCATGTTCAGTCTTGCTATAAGAAATTAAAATGCTAGAATAATTTACTTTATTACTGTTAGCGGAATCGTATAGAGAGCGTATGCATTTAAGAGCAATTATCATCCTTTATATAGTATCAATTGTAAAACAATATATTTAAGAATCATGGCTAGTTAAATTTGGAAAAACCCATAACAATACTTTCGTGTTTAAACTTGTTTTTAAAAGATTATCTCGCTCGTACATGTGTTGTATTGTAAGTAATGATCGACAGCAAAAATAGCCTAATTAAGTTTATTATATAGGTAATAAAATGTCTCCTTTTACTTCCGAACGGTCAAAGGCTACCTGCGAACCCTTAAACTGTTACCCTCTCTACCTCAAGTTTCAAGTTTCTATCATATGATTTGTTTAAAAACAAAATAGTAGCCACCCACTAAGTTTATAAGCAACCAATAATATTTCTCAGATGTATTTTAAAACCCACCCATTCGGGCGTTAACCTAACGTACGAAGTTATCCTGCTAAATAAAATACCATTAGTTAGACAGATTCACAAATGACGTTGTCCGATACACGTCGCCTCCATTCAAACATTGTACATATATACTTATAACTCCGTGTAAATATACTTGTATTCAGTTTAAACTAAAACACAGTTTTACAATAACATTTATTTGTACCTACTCTACTCATCTAATCATCCTAACAACTATTTCTCTCGTGATTAACGTTTACGTGAGAAGCGAACATTTAAGAAATTGATAAATTAATCAATTTCAGCTTTTATAAGCTTTATATTTTGGTTCGCGACAAAACACTTTAAAAAAAATGGAACACCTAAAACTACAAAACCATTTAAATATAACAATAAACCTTTAAAAGTGGTTAAAAAATATACATATTTAGGAGTAGTTTTTTCAGCCTCGGTGTTGCGAATTGTAATCGCATACGATAATGTTATTTTCTATATACACGTATACACAGACAAAACTCAAAGAAAACCCATCCTATCCTCAAAATTTCCCCAGTATTTTCCCCAGAGCGCACATGTTGGCTGTAAATACATTATAAGTCGAATTCATCTATTATTGTACACGATTATGAAACTTTTCCGCTCATTATTATTTTTATTACTATGTTTCAAAACAATTGGTTTATTTCAAGTGGACGCATCGTTTAGAGATTATCACCGATATCATAAAGCGCTTGAAGACGTAAATATTTAGCACAACGCATCCTTTGTTCAGGTAAAACCATAAACCATCTACCGAGGTGGCCAATTCGAGTCCGAACAAGTTAAAACTAAGGTTATGCGTCTAAAGGAGGAGCTTGTTTCAAGTAAACGTTGATTTGTTTAGATTTAGCCAATAGGGTTACAATATTTAGGTTCATTATGCTCACACTAGACGGAGCCAAGGAAATTGTCATTATGCGTCCACAAATTTGTTAAACAGATAGTTAGTTATAATCGAACGGTCAAACGGAGAGGTTCACCCTCTTACTTGTAACTATTAGTTAAAATAAACTTGTCACAACACACTTCGGAGTTTATTCATTTTCACCGATCTAAAGGTGCATCCGATTACTTTCGCGTGCACAGCATATCTACATACTCAAAATATTTGAGCCTCTGCGAGATACGCCATTTCAAATTCAAACATGGTCCTTCGAGCCGGATATAACTAATTTAAATTGACAATTCTGAAGTACGATTCGCAAGTTTTGTGTTAAATTAATTGGTGTCAAAAAATATTCAAGTGTGAATTCATATCAAGTGTGAGTTTATAACATATACGTGAAAGACATCGAAATTACGCAAACACGATCTACCGTTCGAGTAACTCAATTAAGGAAACGACAGCCAAGTCAAGTGAGAACTTTCGAGGCTGGTCAACACGTTAAGATTAAGAGACGTTCATCAACTAGATGATCACTGCAGCAAGGTCCAAAGGCATTCTTCGAGGCATCCATTGAGACAGTCGTACACCAACGCATCGTAATCAAAGCTAAGTAAACTCGTGAACTTTATCCTATACATTCCTATTCTTTGCTTCAATTTTAAGGGAATAAGATAATTTAATTGAAAAATGCCGGATAACGAAGCAGTTAGAGAGCTCAAGACTCAGCGCGGTGTAATCAAAACTAAACTTAAAAAATTCGCGAATTTTCTAAATGATCCTTTAAACGTTGACAGAAAAACGGAAATTAAAGTACGATTAACGAGAATCGAGCCACTTTTAACCGAATTTGAGAATTTTACAATGCAAATTGACACGATTACCGGAGAACAATCTAGCGAGTTCGATGTTTTCGAAAGGACATTTTACGAAGTTATAAGTAAAGCATACGATTTAATTGAAAGGCAACAAAACGTAGGTAGACCACAAGCTACAAATGTTACGAGTGTAAATGCAAATGACACTTCACAGCTTCGTCTACCGCCGATTGAACTTACCACGTTCGACGGCGCATTCGATAAATGGTTATCCTTTCACAATCAATTTAACTCAATGGTACATGGTAATTCCAGTTTAAACATGATACAAAAACTTTATTATTTAAAGAGTTGCTTAAAAGGAGAAGCTGCAGAGATTATAAATTCACTCGAATTAACTGAAGAAAATTATGAAGCCGCGTTACAACTATTAAAGGAGCGTTACGACAATAAACGCATTATTATTCAAAAACACGTTCGCATTCTTATGGATTTAGCATCTATCAGCAAAGAATCTGCGCCCGACTTACGTAAATTTATCGATTCAATTAATACGCATCTACGCGCCCTTAAGTCGTTAGGTCAACCCACCGACTCATGGGATGCATTACTAATTCATTCATTCACCGCTAAGTTAGACCGCGTCTCGCATCAAGAATGGGAAAAATCGGTCCACGGTACGGAAATGCCAACTATGAAGGAGTTCATGACCTTCTTAGAACAACGTTGCCAAATTTTGCAGGTAACAAGCATCAACCTTGCTACCAAAATAAACGCGTATTCGAAACCGAATATTGGTAAAAAACAAGTCTTCACGATTGCACAATCCGATTCGTGTGCGATTTGTAAAGGATCGCACAAAGTTTACGCATGTGAAACGTTGAAGGCCCTTCAAGTCAAGGAACGTCTTGAAAGAGTAAAGTTAAGCAAGCTTTGCTTTAATTGTTTACGTCCGGGACACGCGAATACTGACTGTAAATGGTCAGGATGTAAAAAATGCGGTAAGAAGCACAACACAATGCTTCACTACGAGACGAGAGAAGTTAATTTAAAGAGTAGCAGTCAGTCGATTATTGCACAACCAGAGACGTCAACAACAAATTTCAATGGCTTTGTTAGTAAAGCTTACAACGCGATTATTTCACCACAATCAGTGCTTTCGACTGCTGTGGTAAACGTGAAAAATAAAGATGGACAACTCGTGCAAGCTCGCGTTTTACTAGATAGTGGAGCACAATCTAATTTTATGACTGAACGATTTGTTCGAATGTTACAATTGCCAAGGATTCAAATTGATATTCCAGTAGAAACGTTAAATCAAGTAGAGACTCGCGTAAAACATTCAGTGCAAGCAGAAATCCAGTCGCGATGCACAAATTATAAGGAAAATGTTGATTTCCTTGTGCTACCGAATATTTGTAATCATTTGCCCAACGAATTCATTGATAAACGCACTATTAGTATACCTCAGAGAAAACCGCTAGCTGATCCGGACTTCAATAAACCGAAGGAAGTAGATGCGCTGATAGGAGTCGAATTATTTTATCACTTATTGTCAGTTGGTCAAGAGAAGATAGTAGGCTCTACGGCTCTGTGGCAAAAAACAAAGTTAGGCTGGATACTTGCCGGAAAAATTACCGCACACAATTATTCAAAGAAATCTACGCGATGCATGCTCGCTTTCAATGCACTACATAAATCCATAAGCAAATTTTGGGAGATTGAAGAAATTCAAGATAAGAAGTTTCTATCTGAAGAAGAATATAAGGTCGAGCAGCATTTCAAGAAAACTACAACGCGGGATTCTAATACAGGTCGATATACTGTCAGGTTACCCTTTAATGACAAAATTGAAAGGTTAGGAGAATCACGCAAAATCGCGGAGCGTCAATTTTACTCGCTAGAACGTAGACTAAGAAAAAATGCAAATCTAAAATCGGATTATGTAGAAAGCATGCGCGAATCAATTCGGTTAGGACATATGAGTTTAATCTCAGATCACGAAATAAACGATAAACATTGCGTCTTACCTTATCACATAGTAGTCAAGGAGTCAAGCTCAACTACTAAGCACAGAATAGTAAATAACGCTTCAGCCAAAACTAGTACGGGTATATCCTTAAATGACTGTTTGATGGTTGGACCCGTAGTTCAAAACGGTAGTTTTGAAATCACTTTAAGATTCCGCGAACATCAGATTATTTTACTCGCAGACATAGAAAAAATGTATAAACAAATAGGTCTCCACCCAGTCGATGCACAATATCAATTAGTATTGTGGCGAGAAAACGAGGATGAGAGCTTGGGAACGTACATGATTCCAGTAGTTTTGTTTGGTAGCGCATCAGCTCCATACTCCGCGACTCGCGTTCTCAACCAACTCGCGGACGACGAGATAACGAATTTTCCACTCGGCAGTCAAATAATTAAACGCGATTGTTACGTTGATGACATTATAACCGGAACCAACACGGCAGAGGAAGCTATAAAACTACGCGACGAGTTAATCCACCTCGCGAAGGCAGGCGGATTTACTTTACGAAAATGGATATCCAATGATATACAAGTTATTACTTCTTTACCGGAATCTTTAACAAATGTAGATTTACTAAAGGAAAATTCAGAGACAAGGGCACTCGGCATTCAATGGAATAGAGTTAAAGATATAATTAGTTATAAAATAATCGAGAATTTCGACGAAAGAATTACAAAACGTACAATTCTTTCGAATATCGCGCGACTGTACGATCCCATAGGCTTAATCGGTCCAGTGATCGTAGCAGCAAAATTAATTATGCAGATGCTGTGGCAAACTCAAGTCGACTGGGATGAATCGGTCCCTCAACAAATTTATACAACATGGTGTGATATGAAAAATCAATTACCTATTTTAAATCAGTTAGCTTTCTCTAGAAAGGTAGTTATCAAAAACGCAACCCGCGTCGAAATTCACGGTTTCTGTGACGCAAGTGAAAAGGCATACGGAGCTTGCATGTACATTCGGTCAATCGACAAGGATGGAAATATTCTGACCAATTTATTATGCTCAAAAAATCGTGTAGCTCCGCTTAAAACAATTTCCCTACCTAAATTGGAATTGTGCGCGGCCTTATTATTATCAAAATTGATAAAAACCTTCCTAGATGCGACTACACTTAAATTCAATGAAATTTTCCTATGGTCCGATTCATCAATTACATTGCGATGGATCAGCATGCAGCCTTATTTGCTAAAACCTTTCGTGGCGAATCGCGTATCGGAAATCAGAGACATCACGAGCACAATGTTTTGGAGACACGTTCCAACGGCAGACAACGTCGCTGACATCCTCTCACGCGGTTTATCTCCAGTTAACCTCGTCAGACATGAAACCTGGCAAACTGGACCAATTTGGCTCCAGAAAGACTTATCAGAATGGCCTCAAAATTTGGTTGATTCAGTACCAGTTCCTGAATTACGGCCAACACAAGTAATTCATCTTGCAACGCAGAAGATCGAAATACTTAATAAATATTCATCAATTAATAAATTGAAACGCGTAATAGCCTACATCCTACGCTTCAAGTACAACGTATTACATAAGGAGAATCGGCGGTCAGGCCAAATCACCACTCACGAATTGACTAACGCGCTAGACATAATTTTAAAAATTACACAGAAGGAAGCCTTTGAAAATGAGATCAAGCAATTAGTAAAGACAGGCAAAGTCGAATCAAATAGCCAGATTCGTTCATTAAATCCATTTATAGATGACCAAGGATTAATTCGCGTGGGTGGCAGACTAAAAAATTCTAATCTAACTTATTCCGAAAAATACCCGATCATTTTACCAAAAAATCACCACGTTACCGAGTTAATTGTTAGAAATAGCCATGAACTTGGTTTGCACAGTGGAACTCAGGCCACATTATATAACATTAGAGCGAAATATTGGCCGCTCAACGGAAAAAATTTAACAAAAAGGGTCATTAAAAATTGTATAAATTGTTTCAAGATAAATCCAACAAATTGTTCATATTTAATGGGAGACTTACCTATTAATAGAGTCATTCAAGCACGACCCTTTTTAAACACAGGTTTAGATTTCTGTGGTCCATTCTACGTAAAGGAGAAGAAATTGAGGAATCGCGGAAAGGTCAAGGTCTACGTATGTATATTCGTATGCTTCGTAACTAAAGCGGTACATATAGAACTTATTTCGGACCTTACGACGGAAGCATTTCTCGCTGGACTGCGTAGATTCTTTGCACGACGAGGTGCATCGGCGAATCTTTATTCAGATAACGCGACGAATTTTGTAGGAGCGCGAAACGAGATCGAAGCTATAGTTAATTTACTTCAATCGCAATCACACAATGACTCAGTAAAATCATTTTTAACCAATAAGGGTGTAAATTGGCATTTTTCACCTCCGCGTTCACCTCACTTCGGTGGGTTATGGGAAGCCGCGGTAAAATCATTTAAGTTTCATTTTCATAGAGTAGTGGGTGAAAAATTATTTACATTTGAAGAACTAAATACATATATAATCGAAATTGAAGCAATCCTAAACTCCCGTCCTATCACTCCAATGTCACAAGATCCTAATGATCTACGAGCCCTTAGTCCAGCTCATTTCCTAATTGGTGAATCCCTCACGAGTTTACCAGAGATTGATTACACAGATGTTCCAGTAAATCGCCTCTCAACATGGGAACACATCCAGTTCATGAAGAGCCATTTTTGGAAACGATGGTCCAAGGAATACCTAAATCAATTGATGACGAGAGCAAAATGGCAGATGAAGAAACCCAATGAAATAGAGATTGGGACCCTTGTGCTGCTCAAAGAAGATAATACGCCATCGCTTCGATGGCCACTTGGTCGAGTCGTTGAAGCCTTTCCAGGAAAAGATGGGACTACCAGAGTAGTATCAGTCCGAACCAAATTGGGAACATTTAAGCGTAACGTTACTTGCGTGGCCCCGTTGCCAATTAATTAAGTATTAAATGCATTCTAGATGTAATCATGTATGTTTAATAGCTTAATCAAAATTGTATCACAATATTATATATAAAAGAAAAAAAAACGCATGAAATAACCGTAATTTAGCTCGTAATTAAGACAATAACTTAAAATTTATTTTGAACGAGGTTCGTTCAAGGCGGGCGGTATGTTGCGAATTGTAATCGCATACGATAATGTTATTTTCTATATACACGTATACACAGACAAAACTCAAAGAAAACCCATCCTATCCTCAAAATTTCCCCAGTATTTTCCCCAGAGCGCACATGTTGGCTGTAAATACATTATAAGTCGAATTCATCTATTATTGTACACGATTATGAAACTTTTCCGCTCATTATTATTTTTATTACTATGTTTCAAAACAATTGGTTTATTTCAAGTGGACGCATCGTTTAGAGATTATCACCGATATCATAAAGCGCTTGAAGACGTAAATATTTAGCACAACGCATCCTTTGTTCAGGTAAAACCATAAACCATCTACCGAGGTGGCCAATTCGAGTCCGAACAAGTTAAAACTAAGGTTATGCGTCTAAAGGAGGAGCTTGTTTCAAGTAAACGTTGATTTGTTTAGATTTAGCCAATAGGGTTACAATATTTAGGTTCATTATGCTCACACTAGACGGAGCCAAGGAAATTGTCATTATGCGTCCACAAATTTGTTAAACAGATAGTTAGTTATAATCGAACGGTCAAACGGAGAGGTTCACCCTCTTACTTGTAACTATTAGTTAAAATAAACTTGTCACAACACACTTCGGAGTTTATTCATTTTCACCGATCTAAAGGTGCATCCGATTACTTTCGCGTGCACAGCATATCTACATACTCAAAATATTTGAGCCTCTGCGAGATACGCCATTTCAAATTCAAACACTCGGGTTCCAATAAATTACAATTGGAAAATGCTTTATCTAAAGGAAAAATAGCACTAAACACAATTTGGTCTATACTCGCAACAGAAAAAAATAATAATTTAGCAACTGCAAGGAAACTTTTTGACTCTGTTGTATCATCTACAGTTCTCTATAGTTCAGGAATATGGGCTTTGAACCATATTAAAGAAATTGACCAAATTCACTCTCTCTTCCTCAAACGCTTTCTACAAGTACCTAGATCAATCCCAGGATATATGCTCAGACTAGAAACAGGTACAGTCAACCTAGAAAAAGATATTATATCAAGAATGATTCGAGTTTGGACCAGGATTCTAAACATGGACCAACCAAGATATCCTAAGTTAATGTATGAGAAAATGAAAAAACTAGTTATTAGCAACCCGTCAAATTTATCAACTAATGTAAATTGGTACTCTTACCTATGTAGGTTTTTAATCAGAATAGAACGAAATCATTTAATGGCTAATGAAGATATAAATATGATTAACATAACCATTCCAATTATCGAAGGTATACTTTGCAAGGAAAGTTTCATATCAGAACCAATGGAGTTCTCTCCTCTTCGTATGCACCTATGTATAAACATCTAAAAAGTCTAGACAATCTACACATTGAACCATATCTAACGCTTGTTCTACCCATTGCATACATCAGAATTTTTGCACAATGTAGATTACCCGGGAAACTTGACATCTCATTTATATGTATATAACAAAATTTTATATAAAATCAAAACATCGGAACCATGTTATTTATGCAATTTAAATTCAGATGAAACTCTACAACATATACTTACAGAATGCCCTGCTTATAACCATGCAAGGCTAAAATTTAATAACAATGCTAACTAATAACAATGAATGACATACTAATTCTCTCGGATAAACAACAACTGACGAATTTATTTTACTTTATTGGAAATGTACTAAAAAGAAGATCCTTCATAGTTAATGATTGTTTCACATAATAAAATTTACCTCAACTTTTCTTCTCTTATAAATTATTACCCAAGTTGCTTGTAACTCACAAAGTGTAATGTTTACTACAATTTGTCACATATAAACAATATATGCAACGCAGATTATAATATAGTAATGTAAATTATTTAAACAAGAATGATTATATGTACTCCGAATGTTATTAAATGTAATTTTCAATCGACCATCATGGTCATTTGTAATGGGTCTTTACCCATTATTAGTATACACAAATTAATAATAAATAATAATAATAATAAATAAAATATAGAGTTAAAAAAATAAAAAAAGTTTGCACTGGTAATTTAAAAATATACAAATTAAAGTGTCTATAACTTACAAGAAAAGACAACTGATTTGTAACTTTGATTTTCATTAGTATTCTGATAATCCTTAACAATTTTGATTCAATAACATAACCGTATGTCATTTTCACAGAGCGAAGGTGTGGCAATTGCAGCATACTTCAGCTACACGCCGACGATGAGTATGAAAACTCATAAATGTTTGTGGATCACATTGTCGAGGGCGCAGCATCCGATAATGTGCTTGTTTTATACTAACATAAAACTTTGATCAATTTCAGATAATATCGTCTACGACATCATTGTTTCTATAGTGTTGAAAAAATTTGCCGACTAACGCGACCTTTATAAGATAGTCCAATTAGTATTGCCTCAAAAATTAAAATGAATTCAAGATAATCTGCTGAAAAAATTATTATTCAGGTTATAGAGATCAAAATGTAAGTAATTGCTATGTATGGGTGCCAGTGATAACTGTCATTCGTTCAAATCTACGTCAGGAACACAAACACCGTAATTTGTAGAATCAAAATAAATTGTAAACCATCAAAAGCTAAAAAATCCCTTATGAAAGTATATTTATATAAGGAAAATGAAAATAATGTCTAAATAAAATAAATAGTTTAAATTGAATGCTAAACTAGTTGTTCATTCTTGTTTAATAAAAATATCAAAAATATGTCTCGGCAGACTACGCGAAATACATCCGATGTAATTCAAATATTTAGATATCCGGATAAATTGATACCTCAGATTCCCAAAATTCATTATACGAAAACTTTCGAATATCCGGATAAACAGAATGAAGATTCAGATGTTTAGATTCAAATGCCTTCATAAACTATTCGATAAATTCGATAGATGAAAAAGGTTACTTGAAGTTACCGCTAAAACTGAGCCTAAAACTACCTTTTCGATAGAGTATCCGAATATCCGTCGACTTTACGTACTGTTTTGCGGACGTAAAGTGCGACTTTACGAACACGGGTACAGTCTTTACGGACACGTGTACTAAAAAAATATTGTATTGAAATTGCTAAGAACTTTACGGATACTCTCTCGAAAAGTAATGTTCGCGCCTCGGCCGTAAACTTTTTCAGCCTCGCATGTAAAGTAGCGATCCTCGGACCTGCTTCGCAGGTCCTCGGACGCTACTTTCCACACTCGGCTGAAAAAGTTCTACTTTACGGCCTTGGCACGAAAACTACTATTTCGAGTGAAAATTTTCTTGGACATCTGTAATTCTTCATATGCACATATTTTTTAAGCATACCCATATCCTTAAGATTTATACAGCTATCTCCCCTTAATGAAACCCACTGCCTCGCATTCGCTGGGATTAGGAATCTCGTGAGAATGAAAACCCTGTAGGAGAAAGCTTACCAAAGCCGGCCGGTGTATTCGAGAACAATTCTCTTTGGAAGGTCCTAACACTAAAACTGAAAGTGTCACACCTTCCACTCACGTTGAGGAATGTGTGAAAACACATAGCTAATCATGAAAGCTATCACTTCGCCACCGTGTCAATATATGTTTATGTTTATTTCAAATTAAATAGCTTTTTTAACCGAATAAGATTAAATAATGTATTTAGCATTGACATCTTGCGATAGGCGTCTAACGTAAGATCTCCAGTTGCTTACTGAGGAATCCAAACTGGAGATTGTGGAGGAAACGCTTATAATTTTTATTAGCGCAGATCTGTTCTGAGAAATTCCACTAAATATAGTGGACAAAGAGCAGATTTTGCCTCATTTAATTTAAGTCTGATCAATTCAGAAAAATGACTATAAAAGCCTTCACGAATAAGATTAACGGGATGTCGGGCCCAAATTACAGGAATCTGCACCTTTCAACCCAAAAATTATACCTAATATATTGCATTAAAAATCTGAAAAAATTCATACCGGTAGCTGAAAACATAAGAAAGGGCTTGACGTTTTGATTTTTTAATGAAAAAACATTTCTTAAATAATAATTGAGTAAACAATGTTTGATCGGTAATTATTAGTTAAAAAAAGCATAATCTTTCAACCCAAACATCGTGATCACATTATGGATTTAAAAATATGGAAAAATTTGGGTATATTATTTATAACATGCCTAAGGTCTTGACGTTCGACGTTTTTTTAAAAACTCTATTCATTTGTTTATATATTTTTTATTCTTGATTTTGTGCACTCTTTTTCCTGGCACTTCCTACCGTTTATCCCCCTGGGGACTTTAACGGTGTCCACCTACCATCTATGTGTGGGTGCTTTATCCCTCCCTTAAAACCCCACCATCTCGCATTCGCCCGGGAGATGGCCGGTGTATTCGAAACATTCTTTTTGGATGTCAAAGTCTCATTGCGTAGGCCTTGACACCGAAACCGAATGTTTCACACCTCCCGCTCACGTTGTGAAGTGTGGAAAAACACCTAACCGATCCCGAAAGCCGCACAAGAATGGTGTCACCCATCCAAGTACGAACCGCACTCAGTGCTGCTTAACTTTCGTGATCGGCCGAGGTGCGTCTCCGCCACTCCGCCACCGCGTCGGTTATTCATTTGTTTATAAAAAAAGTACAAAATTTTCTGGGTTCGACATCCCCTTAAATTTAGCTCATTTCTTAATCCGCAAGCTAGTTAGCCACCTTTTACAAACTTTTATCGAAAGCGATAGATCTGGTTTTTTAAAACCTCTGCGAATCAGCCACTTTCTGGACCTAAAAGTGACTCAGCACCTATTTTGCCATGACCGTCGATATGAGAATGTTGGTCACAAATAATATAAAAAAATTAAATATATGTAATTAATAACATCGATACAACTTAAATAATATATAAATCACATGCGACAAAAAAATTTAGGTAAACAAGATTTTATTATTTATTATTCTTAACTCTTTATTTGGAGTAAAATAAAGTATGTAGGTATGACGGGCATATGAATATAACCTGAAAAGTATTAAAGCAATAAATCTTGCAGCATCTATAAACTGTAAAAGTATAATTGTTTTAGAACTTATTGGTATTCGTATCTAAAAATAATAATTCTAAATTATAAATTTTTCTTTCGTTTACACAATAGTGCGAGTATTTGACTAACTAGGAGAGGCCATGGCTTTTGGATCAGGGATCGTAACGAAACTCTAGGATATGTTTTGTAATATAAAAGTATGAGGATAGCCAAATTTTTAATCCCTAACGCGTTAATTTACTCAAGTTACGGCTAGCTACAGCCAATTTGGTAAAAAAATTACTGCCACTTTGATTGCTTATAACTCTGAAACAAATAAAGATAGATACTCAAACCAAAATTTAAAAGAAAGCTGATATTAAATAGATGTGATTTAAAGAAAAGAAACTCAATTTGGTTAATTTGGAGCGAAGCTATAGAGAAAATAAGAAATTGCTGAAATTTTAACTAAAATTTAGTAGTAAAAATGTATTGACGTTTTTGGCCAAAATTTCATCAATTTCTTATTTTTTCTATAGCTTAGCTCCAAATTAATTGATTAGGGTTTTTTTAATCGTATCTATTTAATCTCAGCTTTATTTTACATTTAGGATTGAGCATCTATCTTTATTTGTTTCCGAGTTATAAGCGATCAAAGTGGCAGTAATTTTTTTTACAAAATTGGCTTTAGCTAGCCATAACTTGGGTAAATTAACGCGTTAGGGACTAAATATTTGGCTTTTCTCATATTTTTATGTGACAAAACATTCTAGAGTTTGATTAAGATCTGAGATCCGAAAGTCTTGGCCTCTCCTAGTAAGTCCATAAGTTAAGCTATCGACGAAACATAATCCCCGAGGCATCAGTTATAGAAATGTAAATAAATGTTACTTTTTCCATAATTATGTACATATTCGTTTGAATATGACATGTTTTTCTTAAACTTTGAGGAGTTTTTTTGATGCAATACAAAACTATTAGTGAGACCAAAATACGATCGTTATAAGGATGTTAAATATGGTGCGCAAAAAAGTTTGGTTTTATAATTTCAAATAATTTGACTGAGAGTTATTCCACCATGAAAAATGGAATTTTTTTAATTTTACAAAAATAGCTATTTTCAAAGCCATTTATTTCAAAATCTATTGATTTTTTTGAAAAAACATTCCATACAACGTTTGTTCAAAATAATTTATAGAACTTATCTACTCGAGTTACAATTCTTAATTGTAAAATCTCGAAGAGATAGGACACTCGGAAATATTGATTATCAAAAAAAAGCGGCCACGCCACAATTGATTTTGATCTAACAATTTTATAACAAATAAAAAAATCGATTGAGGGTTTAGTATTAGTGGTTCTAAAACCTGTTAATTTAACTGAAGAGTCTGGCATTTTTTTCTTTCAGTTCGTAATAAGCTAAGTCACTGTAAATTAAAATGAGAATTCTTCCACCTTGTGAGTGTTCTCGGTATTTTCTGAAAATCTTGAAACCTGGAAAATTTATTTTTGAAGTTTTCTTCTTACACAGCCAGGATTCAACACAAATAAATATATCACAGTCGACCAATATTTTACAAATTTTTTCTTTTTTATTTACTATGCTTTTGGTATTCCAAAAAATTGTTCTTAAATTTTGGTTATATAAGCTTGCCATTTTCTATTTATTTTATTTACATACTGTCTTGCGAGAATAAATGCTCTTGACTTACGAATGGGTTTATTTCAACTTTTTTCCTTTGCTGACTTGACGTAAGGTCCTTTTAACCTTGCAAAACTTGATTTCACTTTAAATTTTTGTACTATTTCTAATGTTTGATTTTTTGTGTGATTTTACTAAAAAGTCCATGAATGTGTTAAAACTTAAGCAATGGTTATTTGCGATATTTTCAATCACACATCTTGTAATGGAGTAAGTTTGAATTCTAAGTTAAGGTGAGTATGGTCTATGTTTTAATGACAGCGTTTGTTCAAGATTAGAATTCGAATTTAGACGTTTTTCCTTTTGAGATTATTTTGGTTTTGTAAAACCGGGTTTGATGTCAGTAGATGATTCCTCTATAAGAATATTAGTGTTGATTATAATTTGATTTGTGAATATTATACCTTTAATTACTTCTTTTGTAATTTGTGAATCTTCAGACGTTATCGGTGGTGGTGGAGGTCTCTTAATTCCTTTATTCTCTTATAAAATTGGTTGCCGTTGTGGTACTATTTCTTGGGAAAGCTCGAGAGGAGTAATTTCATACGATCTTAAAAAACTTGAACACATTTTGGCTACGTGACCATATTGTTTACAAAAAAACATAGAATAACATTTGTATTGAAGTATAACCAGCATGCCGTGTCTTTGTAAAGTATTTGGTGTGATTTTGGTCGTTTCGACTCATCTCGCTCTTTAATATGTACCTGACAACGATGCGATTAAATGTGCGAACTCCCATGTTTAGATAGACTAGCTTTTCAATTGTTGATCGATTATACCAAGCTGATTTGATGATGATGCCAACCTTTGTTTACAAACATGTCTACTAGTAAATCGTCTGAAATGTGAGTTTGTACATTCGAAATTACAACTCGTTTATTTTACTCTATCAGAGATCTAATACTAAGATTCTTGTTTTTTACTTATATAATTTTGCTGGATAATTGTTCCACTAACGATTTACTTGAGAAAAAAATATAGATTCTATGTCCAGTTCTTTTGGAAATAGACATTATATTACTTACAGGTACAATTGCTTCTAGGTCCCTTATTTGTTTGGGTAGCGTTAGCGTACGTCTTAGTATAGGATTTGGTGAGTGATAATTGAGAACTTTGAGTTTAAAAAAAAACTTAATGATTGTTGAACATTTTAATATTTTATAGCACTTGTGGATTATTGTTCACTTGGAAGTTAAGAACCTTGAAGCCGTGGAGATTTAGGATTTCTTTTCTATAGAATTCATTTTAAACACTCTTATAGGCCTTGCAAATTGCAGTTGCCACACGCAAAGTCCAAAAATTCACTACGTCTACACCAGACTTTTTATTAAATTACATAATAATTACAATTTTGTGATAAACACACGTATTCGAGCTTTGCTGACACTACTCCCGAAACACGTCGCAGCTTTTTATTAATTGACGAGGGGAATAGTGCCTAATATTTAGATCATTTTATTACTCATCAATTTTCGCTTGGAATTACTAAATTTTATTTTAACCCTTAGCAACAAGTTTTCGAGATGTCGAGGAGTATAAGTACCTAACCAAACCAAGGATGTAAATGAAGGCGTCTCTTCACTTTTATTTTCACATGCCAGTTTTATTTACAAATTTATTACCAACTATCGCGTTTGTCGGTAGGATAAGAAGGATAAATATTGACTATATCATCCCATGAACAAAAATATACTTTACCTCAATTTTAAATTTGATGAAACCTCATACTTCATATAAAGGAATCTCAAGTTATACCAAAAGAATCCATGAAGACATCTTTTATTCCTGGAGGATTATAGGTACAAGAATCTAAATAATTTAACCAACTGTCATGGACCGAGTCGACGATGTAGCATCGCATTGTTGTCGACATTGCAACAAGAATATTAATTGAAAATGTCCTAAATGAATATATCTCCAATTAATGAATTGAAATTATTATAGTCGTCGAATTAATTATTAGTAATTTCTTTACCTGATTACCTATAACTGTACGCATCTCATCGGTAAAAATGTAAAATAATTCAAGTTTTTCCTTTGGGGATATGAACAACTATATGTCCGAATCGACGAAGGAGAATTTTTTTACTAGTTATTATGATATTTATACTAAGAATGTAGTATACTATTTTAATCCACGTTGATCAAGCGAAACGTGAAATTATTTTGATTTCTTAGAGAAAAGAATATTTCGAATGGTAAGTTAAACGAGAATAGCTTATAGACGATAAATATTTCGATAAATATTTAATTACACAACTTACGTAGAATAAAATATTCGTAACTTTATTTCTTTTATCTTTTAATATTGTGTATCGGTACTTCCGAGTTAAAAAGTACCACATGGCACGCAAAAAAATTAAGTGACTTTCTTAAATAAGTTTGGCATTTAATCGGTTATTTTTAAAACGTTGATTAGAGAAAAAGTTTAAAAAGCCGATCGATTGCTCATAGAATATGGCATACAGTCATTGCAAAATTTGTTAAATTAGAAGAAAAATAAATTTTGTAGGGGAGTGTAAGAGTCGCTTTTTTATTCTTACTATTGCACGAGTCTGGGTAATTAATAATTCAGAATATAATAAGAAGAGAATATGTTGTACTTTACACCACCTGTCACGCGAGCAGTCATGTTTTTACTTGAAACGGTAATGTTCACCGAAGTTTATCTCTTGTTCTTTCGTATAGACGTCTTTGCACATAAATTAATATATGTTAATATAAATTAATATAATCGCATAGACATTGTACACTTCACGTGTAAGCATCGGTCATATCGATATAACTTAAGGAACACGAATTGAATTTAATGAAGGTAACGCTGAAACATGATCAGGTCTGCAAAAATGTTGACGAAAACCGAAGGGCTCTTGGATTTTAATGATGTAACGCGTGTTTACATTCGATACCTTCGGTGGATGGCTCTATTGCCCATTGAAGGCAAAGATTTTACGCATCACGTCTCATATTTGGTACCGCTTTACGTGATGTTGAATCTTACGACTGTTATCGCTATGAATACTCAATACATAATTAACAAGTTTCCCCGGGTAAAATAATTTTAACGTTATACTGTTTAACTATCAATCATCCTACCAGTAATAATAGTACATCCAAATGATTGAGTTAAACTTTTTTTATTTTGTCTATCGTTGGTGTTGCCGTTAGATATAAAAATTGTTATTCTATTTTCAGGGTAAAATTGACATCGAAGCAGTTTACATGATAGCAGCAATCCTATTCGGAGCGATGAGATACACGTTGCTCATCAATTGGCGATTGGATTACAAGAAACTGATCGACGAATGCAAGGCTATTTGGTCGACTTGTTCTAGCAAGGAACTCACAACGCTACTTGTTTACAACAGACAGCTCAATATATTTTTCCACACGTTTTTCATTAGTAGTATCATGGTTTACCTAGCGTTCGTCTTCATAAGCTTATTCACTTGCATATCTGCTGCAAGAGTTGACGATATTGAACTCCGGCAATTGCCCTTCAAGTACGACTGGAAATTTAATATAGTTGTTGCAGAAACTATTTATCGTATTCAGGTCTATGATATAACAAGAGATTAAAGATTTTCAATTTAACAAAAATGACGAACTATAATTTTTAATTTATTGTAATACACAATTGAATTCTGCTGCAGTTGTAAAAATTTTTTAGTTTTATTTGTCCAACGATGTCTCGGTATGTTGCCAAAAGTCGACTTTGTCAGAGGATATCATCCCGCAGTAATTGTCGAAACGTATTTTGATAAAATAATTTATTATCCAAAGGCATTTATCTTTTAGAATAAATAAAATTCGTAACAATTTTAATGCATTGTCTGACCCACAAGTAAATTGAATAAATCCAGGAGAAAAGGCGTAAAAATATAAACTATTGCCACTATATTGCCGAACAATGGGCAATAGCTATTGCAAACATATTGCCAATATGTTGCCGCGACAATTGGCAATGTATTGCCAACATATCTCCAAACGTACAACCGCCCATATTTTTGCCAAATATTGGCAATAGTTACTATCTTACCTTTTGTAAACTATTACCAATATGTTGGCCATATCTCATAAATTTAAAAAAAAAATAAAAAAAAATATTAGCCAGCCGCGGGATTTGAACCTTCAATCTTTAGAACCGAATGCTGACTCTTTACCACTGAGCCATTTTGCTATTTTGTTATTAAGAGTTAATTTCTGGCTATAAAGAACAGTTGAATTCATAAAATTTTGGACTTAGAAATTTTTTAACGACATTTTTCAACTGTTCTTTATAACCTGAAATTAACTTTTGATAACAAAATAACAAAATGGCTCAGTGGTATAGTCAGCATTCGGATCTAAAGATTGAAGGTTCAAATCCCGCGGTTGGTTGATATTTTTTTTTATTTTTTTTTTTAAATTTATGAGATATGGCCAACATATTGGTAATAGTTTACAAAAGGTAAGATAGTAACTATTGCCAATATTTGGCAAAAATATGGGCAGTTGTACGTTTGGAGATATGTTGGCAAAACATTGCCAATTGTCGCGGCAACATATTGGCAATATGTTTGCAATAGCTATTGCCCATTGCTCGGCAATATAGTGGCAATAGTTTATATTTTTACGCGGGGGTTCATTACAGATTTAAAAGTGCAACTAAAGTTGGTCAAAGTAGCTTACTACCACAGTTGAATACTGGAAACAGCGTTTTTTTTACTTGCTAAAATATAGAATTATATGTCATTGAGATTCTCATTAAATAATAGTTCTAAATTTTCTAAATAGCTCATATAATAACTCTAACCCAATTACATCGATAATTCCGTCCAAACTTAAAAAATATCTCAAACGCGTAAAAAAATAAGAATGTTCCCGATCCGGATACAATAAGTAACTTCATTTTGAAAAAATTACCTATTAAAGCACTAACCCATTTAACCGACATAGTCAACGCGTGCATTAAACATAAATATTTTCCAAACGTCTGGAAAATGGCGACCCTTATGGTGTTCCCAAAACAGATAAAAATCCGACCCTTCCGACTAGTTAGAGACAGATTAGCCTACTCAACTCAATGAGCAAAGGATTCGAACACCTGCTCATTAAACAGACTGACCGCCTACCGATCATACAGGAACAATTCGAGTTTAGTCAAGCTCACTCGACGCAACACCAAATACTTAGACTGACTGAGGACTACTCGAAACTTTAACTGGAAATGAAACACCGGGGCGGTACTTCTCGACGTGGAGAAAGCTATCGGAGCCTTATCTAAACTAAATCCGCTTTTAAAAAACCACTCATCCTTATAAATCTAAAAAACGACATAATAATTTGTAAAGCTTTAATCCGACCAATTCTAACATAGCCTCAGCGATCTGGGACGGCACGTATAAAACAAATATTAATAAACTTTAAATAATTCAAAATAAAGTCTTACGAAAAATAACAAACGCGATACGATGCATTAAAAATTCATTAATACATAAAGATCTCGAGATTTACATTTTCTCAGTAAAACTTCAACCGAATAATTTTTTACGAAAACTCCTCCAAATCAATTCCCTAGTAGAAATCGTATTCCATTAAATAGCTAATAAATAGATTTTCTAATTAGAATGGTCGAAAAATGGGTGAAAGTTAGGCGAAAAATGTGTCCATTTTTATCCTCCCAGTGAAACACTTTTTCTCCAAATTTTTAACCATTAAATAAACTAAAATATAACTTATATTCTGTTTTGAGCTAATTTTTAGCTTATAAACATAGATCAAATTTGAGTCAAGTTATATGCTATTAAATGTCATAAAAATGGACAAGTAAAAAATATAATAAAATCACATTTATTTTCGTAAATACTGGAAATATAACAGAAATTAGTTGTAAATCAAACGAAAAAATTAAAAATCCATCCGAAACTATAGGAATTTTGAAGTTTACTCTTTCCGGAAACATTATTCGAATGTTTTGAGGTTGTGGTCATTCTATTAAGTGCTAATAAAATGGGAGAAAAAGCGTTTCATCACAAGGTATTTAATACCAATGTTTAATTCCTAGTTCTTAGATTCAAATTTCTACTAGGGAAAATACGCTCTAATAAACAACATCGGTAAATACGAGTATGATCTTGAAAACAAACATGCGCGACGTAGAGACTTTCTGTCCACCTCGTAGGAACAACTATTCGTCACTTAAAAATAAATTTTATTAATTTTGCATTATAGACCGAGAAGAAACATATACAGGGTGGATGGCTGCTTCTCAAAGCCATTTTGCCAAAAGAACTAGTCCGAACGCTGTAGAATGACCCTGCAAGACCTTTTAATGCATACCTTCACATAGTCTATTTATTTCTGTTTCTCTCTTTTCTGTCAACCTCATATCCATTCCACCTTTTATCTCATCTTCATTCTCTTTCACTATTCTATAACAATAAGTAGCCCACACACGTGGATGACAATTTGACCAATCCTTGAGGAAGTCTTCGTGAACACACGCAGATATTCTTCTGTGACTTGGTACATTATTAACCATACCGTATCCTTGCGATCACCTTGTAACCACACGTGGTAACTGATCCCGTCTGCATCGTTAAGTGGCTTCGCAAGCACAAGTAGTCATTTGCATCCACCTCCATCCCAAAGTCTTGGCAAAGATCTCCTTTTATGCATACGTAGAGAAATTACCCTGGATACTCCTTGATAAAATACCTGAGAGACAAACACCTTGTATCTGGGACTACCACCTGGGTTGAGTACCGTAGTCCCAACCCGAGTTATTTCTTGAGCACACGTAACAAACCCTTCATACCGACTGTTACATACAGAGACTAGATAAACCCGCTTGTATAGGAAATAGTTATTAAATAGTTACAACTTAAATTTTGATTAAAGACAAACGAGATTCGTCTGGCCATATATATGCAATTTATAATTTTTTTATTGTTTCTTTATTATTAAGAATATATTTAATTGTTTAACTTAAATCAGCATGTATTTGTTTGAAGTTCTTTAATTTCAACCGAATCCTGTAATCTTTATTAATATATTTATTTTAAATATTTTAATTTATATTAATTATTTAGTGAATAGAATATATATGAATACTTGGTGATAGAGCGCGTCGATGCTCGAGCGAACTGAGCAAAGCGTGCTTTGAGCGTTGTCACTCACGATCTTTTATTAATAATGGGACACTCATTTCTTCAATTTGAAAATTGAGAGCTTTGAAGTTTAAGGGATGTTCGATTTAATGATAGAATTTATAAAAAAAAACGTGTTTTGCACGCTAAAATATTGATTAACCGTAAATAAGCGTTCAAGAACAAAAATAACCAATTAGCCATTAGAAAGGCTAAAAAGGAATCTATCGATTTGGCTGTTACATTTTTATAATAATAAGATTTAACATGTGAGCGTGTTCAATAGAGTGCCTTTCACATGAATAGCACGCAGTGTGCATCCATTGGCTCTAAAAAGAACTCATTAGTAGTGAACTGTGTAAAGCGAATACTGGTTTAATCAGAACCTTCATAACTTACCATTTATTCTGTAATATGGTATGAATTTTTAGCGGCTTGACTCACTAGAGTAGTCATTCAATTTACTTGTGGGACATACCCCGCAATCAGTCATAAAAGATTCGACAGTTGGTTCTAAAATAAGCGTGCACGGGCAATCTCTGTATCAAAATTGTTCTAGTACTGGGTCACTTTTTCTTTAGCTAGAGCGAAACATAGATTTCACAAACATTTAGGTAAAGAAGAAGAGCATAATGATCCCTCACAATTTCAGATGGTTCGTAGAAAACCTACACGAGTCGCCAGATTTTGAGATAGCCCTGGTAATCCAACTAATTGGTTGTTTGGTCGTTGTGTTTACAATGTCAACGATCGAGGTTGCCGGTCCTATCATCATAATCTTCAACGCGGGATTTTTCAGAACACTGCGAAACAGATTGCTAGCGATATCCTTCGAGCAGCAACACGGGTACACCCGGAACGACAATAATGATTACAAAAATCTCATAGAATGCGTAAGATTTCACCAGAGGATTCTCGAGTGAGTTTGTCCATAACGTACATTGCATGAAATATTTTATAATGCATTATGCACTCAGAAAAAGGAAATAACTGAAACCCACAGAAATATAGGTGATATAGCGATATTTCATCGCAACAATTTTGATGAAAAATGACTTGAGCTATTCATATTATGCACCAAAATTTAGGTAATTTAAATAACATAAATGGACAGGGTTATTCATAAAGTATTACAGTTATCATGAAGTTTTAACAGTTAAAATTTTTATCTGTATTATGTATCATTGTTTCTCTTACTCTCAATAGTATGCTGCGGGAAAACTTTGGAAGTAAGGATTCGCTTGATGTATTGTTAAGAGTGCTGTAACGTAGCTAGGAATGTATGCACGCTTAGGATAGCGAGGGCAGGAAGTTTAGCATAGGAAATTATAATATTTTTACAAGTACTACGTACTTTGCCATAACATGTTTTTGTAGTAATAAAAGTACAATCTAAGGAGTATAGAAATCTATTAAAATGTCGCGTTCATCAAAGTCTAGAATAAAACCTTTCCATAAAAAGTCATCTATCCAAATTTTGGATTTATTACATTCTCTTCAATTCTTAATTATAATTTTTTTTTATTATTTTTTTCTCATCATCCCGTATACCCATTATTAAACGGGTTTTTACAGGAACACCCCTACCACCTATGTGTAGGGGCGTAAAAACATTTCAAATTTTCCCATCCCAGTCCACACCATCTCGCATTCGCCCGGGGTTATGCCCGTGAGGAAGGGAAAACCTTGTAGGAAAACCTTCCCCGAGACGGCCGGTGTATTGAAACATTCTGTTTAGATGTTCAGGTCACCTTGCGTAGGCCCAAACACCGAAACCGAATGTTTCACACGTTCCGCTCAGGTTGTGAAGTGTAGAAAAACACCTAACCGATCCCGAAAGCCGCACAAGAATGGTGTCACCCATCCAAGTACGAACCGCACTCAGTGCTGCTTAACTTTCGTGATCGGCCGAGGTGCGTCTCCGCCACTCCGCCACCGTGTCGGTCTTAATTTTAATTAAAGTTAGTAACAATTGACCATCTAGTTATAAATTTGTATAAAAGTGCCGGTTGTGGAATAGTATTATGATAATATTGCTGAAACAGTAAATATGACATTAAGTAAAATTATACTACTTATAGAAACAATATTACAAATATTGCAAATGTTTAAAGACGTGTATGTAAACATATAAACGTTAAAAGAAATTATTAATTTATTAGTCAAAAACTATTATTCAAATGTCTCGGAAATTAACAATTCATGATGCTGTTCATACAAACGTATCAATTTACAAATTCTATTTGATTTATTATAAATAAATATATTGATAATATTTTATTCCTGTGAAATCGTTCCATAATTAGTAATTTTACTTTAACATTTTGGGAGACGCGTTACAATACAAAATATAATCATCCTATCAAACATACGTAATATCACGTAATTCATAAGGTACACTTGATTTTTTGTTAGCTTAAACATCAGTACAGATAAAATAACAAGGGTGCTATTTCTCCTTCAATTTTTGGGATCTGGCTACGTTTTGGCGCTGGTTGGAATTGAAATGATGACAGTAGTAAGTAGTTGTGGTTTATTCAATATTTTTTAATTTAACTCATGAATTTAAATTTTTAGTCCGATGCTGCTAAATACAAATCGGTACCTATTTTCATCTTTTGCTTTGCGCAATTGCTGATCTATCAGTATGCTCCGGAATATTTGTTGCAAGAGGTACGTATGACTGTCTAATTATCGATGTGATTGACAATGCGATAAAACTAAAATGATAATTTTATATGAATCTATCGATCTTTCCGAACGTAATCTACTTTTAAATTAAATTGGACTTAATTCTCTAGGAATTATAAAAAAATAAAAAATGTTAGGTAATAAAGAATAAAGAATAAAGAATAACTGGTTATAAAAAATATACAAATGAAAAATGTCTATAACTCAGTCATCAAAAATGTTATGATCTTATTTTTCTGCAAGAATATATAGGTTTTTCTTTCTGAACAATCAATTAAATTTATATAAACCCACACTCTAAACCCTAAAGTTGAAAATCTGGAAGTAGAAAGATTAAAAGGTACATTTTAAACAGTACAAATTAAATTGCGCATTTTCAACTTTAATAAGGATTAAAATGCATGTTTTAATCTTTATGATGCGTAACAGTCGTTAATATGTTTAAAAGATTAATTTTATGATTTTTAATACTTGCCAAAGATTGGAAAGTACTTTTTCAACTTAATAAAAATAGAAAAACTCTTTCGAAATTCTAAAAGGTGAATTTAGTAATGTTAAACTTTTTATAAAGTTTGAAATGCACATTTTAATCTGAATAATATATTGAACCCCTGAAAAGATTAATTTGATGAATTTAATCGTCCCGCCTAAAGATTAAATACTTCATTTAATTTACGCGGGAAACGCTTCCGTGCACAAAAATGAGGGAAGTAAATTAGTAACTTAAATGGAGCAGACTCTGTTAACATTGCAATAAGAAATTATTCTTATCAAGTTATTTTAAGAAATTAAAAAATTGTGTAAACAAAAGCTAAGTAATTATTTTAAATATACATTAGACTTTTATTGAAATTCTGCTGTATTCAAGTGGATTAAAATCATATTTAAAAGTTACGTTTAAAATTTTAGTCTATTCGATGAAGTGGTTCCTGAGCTTTCCTACGGTAAGTCCATTATGGTAAAAAATCAGAGTATTAATTAATTAAAATAGTTAAGTTACATATTAATCTATCAAAAAAATTTTAAATAAAAACAATAAGTCCTGATAACTCCTTATGGATCGCAACGACGCAACACAATAACGCTGTGCTATATCTATATAGTCATGTGAAAATCTCGGCATGGGTACTCCGGCCTTATAAGAAAGAGTACGTAAAAATCTATGCTGGACAGATTCAATCCTATCGGAATATACATCAAATATAGGTGACCAAACTACCGAAGCATAACACAAAATAGGTCTAACAAGAGAGTTATACAAAGTTAAATAAGTAGAGGGTTTTTAAAGTCTCTAGAAAATCTCAATATAAACGATAATACCCTTGATGCTTTATTGCAGATAAAATTGACATGGCTATAAAGGTAAATTTACTATCAAAATAAACCCCCAAATCTTTCACCTCTGAAACTCTTTCTAACATAAATCCCGATATCGAGTAGTTGAAACTAAAGAGACTTCTTATAAAAGGAAATGAAATTACATTAGTAGTGTTTGAACGACAGTCCATTTACGCTACACCACTCATCCCCTCTATTCAAATCATGCTGAAGATCAATTGCATCATCAATAGTTGTAATAACGTTAAAAATTTTTAGATCGTCCGCAATAGCAGACATTCGACGTCTCTTACCACCTTTTTTACATCGTTCTATAAATATTAAAAAAATAAAGGACCGCAATGTGAACCCTGAGGGACTCCAGAAGTTGCTATAAACTCCTCCGAAACAAAGCCCTTAATACTCACAGCAAGTTCCTGTTTGATAAGTATGAACGAATCCAGCACAAACAGACTACCCCCTATCCCACACCTAGATAACTTATCAATTAACATTGCATGATTCACTGAATCAAAAGCGGGCATTCAATCGGTGTACACAGAGTCAATCTGAAGGTCAGACTGCAAAGCAGCTGTAATATATTCGTTGTAAATAATCAGATTCGTAGTAACCGATCTTCGTGGCATAAAACCATGCTGCTCTTCGATTATAATATTTCTTAAAAATAGTGAGATCTTTTCTCTACAATAGAATCAAATATTTTGGCTAGAACACTGAGTTTCGCAATTGGTCTATATTCTTTACATTGGAGTTGTCACCCTTCTTAAGAATTGGCGTCACAAAAGATTTTTTCCATGCTCTGGGGAACTTATTAAAAATTAAAAACAACGGGTATAACAACTTAACCGCACAACTCTTAAGAAAGATAACAGGCAACTTATCCGGACCCATACCCAATGTATCCCTCAATCCACGTAATTTGGTCAATATATCACTCTCTGTTATATGTATATTATTCAAAAAAAGCGCTGAAGAATAACTATCATTGCCGAGATCCAACATGTGCTCATTGTAAACTGACTTAAATGAACTGCAAATAATTCAGCAATATCCTGACCCCCATTAGCTATTGAATTATTTAAAAAAACAGAGTCTGGAATACTGTAACCAGAATTCTTATTGTTAGCAAATTTCCAAAATTTGTTTGGATCCAATGAAATATTTTCTTCTTGAGAAGCAATATATTTTTATATTCCCTGTTTATTAACGCTCTACATACTGATCTCTGCATTCGAAATCTACTATAAGCCATTTCAGATCTCAGCAACTTATATTCTTTATGCAATATCTTTTTTGCTTGTACAGCCTTCCTAATGTCTTTGTTAAACCATTTAGGATATTTCGAAGTGAAATGCTGAGTATATGGAGTATTGCAACTAATAATTTCAAAAATAACTTTATAAAATGTATCGAGATAGCTATCAACACTACCATACTTATCAAATATATCATTCCAGTTAACTAAATTTAACTCAGCACAACACTTAGCAAAATCTGCCCTATTAAAGTCAAAGGCAACCTCTGGTCTAAAATCACATACACTCTGTCCGCATAACAATATAAATTCGTACGCCGGATGAAACGCATCTACATGGACCAACGGGTCAACACATTCATTACATTCTATACATACATTGTCTGTAAATATCAAGTCCAAATAGTTTCCTTTATCATTCTGCAACGAAAACACACTCTTCAGCAACACTCTGTTAAGTCCTTCCATCAGTAATTGAACAGCTTCTCTTATCACTCGATTTGGATGAGAACCCATTGCATTAATACAACCGTCACGATAGCCCCAAGAGTAACCGGGTAAATTAAAATCACCAACTATTGTTATCTTGGACAATGGGTATCGGACATAAAGTGCTTCAAGAGTCGTCACAAAACTTCTTAAACCCTCCAAAAAATCTTCATTACTCAATGAGGAGATTGGAGGCAAATAAACCAATCCAATGATCATCAATCTATTGCTCTCATATTGAATAAAAATAAAAATAAATTCACAATTCTTATTGCTGCAGGGACCAATTGTACATTGCAGGTGATCCTTTATAAGGAATAACAAACCTCCACCTCGTGATTTCCAGTAGCTTCAAGATTTCTATCAAGTCGGAACTGCTTGTATCCTTGTACAAACAAATCATTTACTCTGACTGATTCATCCAACCAGGTTTCGCTAAAGCCTATAACATCATAGAGAATAGTTGACGAGTAAATGTAATTTATACAATCCGACAACTTATTTTTCAGACTCCTCACATTTTGGTAATAGCATGTCAATTTGGGCTCTCCGAGCCACACTTACTTGCATCAAGTTTTTTGAGATTGACTTATCCTTTGTGACAATTTTTGGTACTCCATTTACGTATTTGATGCCTAAATTCTGTTCACCATTACTTTCCCTTCTTCAAGTTCATGTAGGACCTTGTTAAAAAATTCCCTTTGCTTGAGAGTTTTATCCATTGTGCACCTGAGGTTGTCCTTAAATAGGTTAAATCTATTCACAAAAATCAAATTCGCATCCTGAACGGACTCGAAGATGAGTTTAATTGGACGAATCTTATTTTGTGTTCTCTTACCTAATCTAACTAACTTAATCGACTCGAGCCTTATGGGTATATCTTTCAGTAGTTCATGAATGCATTGCGTATCCTTCTCATTACCTTCATCAGCAACATTAAATAAAATGAGGTTCTTCTGTCTAAGTTGTCGGTCAGACAATTCAAACAAAACCTCCTCCGACATTTCTGATGTAATATCGTTCACTTTTAATTCTAAGCTATCCAATCTCAGCATTGAATTATCGATATTTATCTCATTCCTGTTGATTTTTACCACTGCATCATCAAACTTTTTTGATAGATCATTGACTATCTTATCCAAGTGATCTTCAAGCCTTCTTGTATTTGCATCAGCTTGCTCCTTGAGTCTCTCATACAGCTTATCAATACTCTTCTGCATTGATCCCTTAGTTACTTCTCCTTTTTGAGAGGACCGCTGTCCTTTCTCCAGCTCTGCCTCGGATGTCTCATGACCACAACATTTTGCAAACACCCCATCGTCCGTTCTCTGAACACGAGCAGAGCAGCTATCGTGGTAATATCTTTTACAACCTGTACATTGTATAGCCTCATCAAGGTTAATGAACCCCTTTAGAGGGCAAAGCACACACTTTTCTTGAGACGCCTTCTTTGCTTGAGACATCTTTACCTTATATTAAATTCGATCTGTTTTACTCCTTTGACCAATAAAATATTATCTAAGTCCAAGAAAATATACACAAATATAAAATGATCAACAAACTGCGGCCCAAATGAGGTTATGTGCACACGTTGCTGCTCACCGCGAATACATATCCAATTCAGATTAACACATCACACTAGTAATATCAGTGATATTATGTTTAAAAGACTCAGAAAATTTTGCAGGAGAACACTAGCGAGATATTTGAGTATTTTTGTATTACAATATAACGTAAAATAATAAAATAAACAGCAGTAAACAAATATTTTATACCGCTTAATACGCCACCTATCGGACATATTATAAATTTTTATAATATGTCCGATTTTATTATTATAAATAATATATTGATAATATTTTATTCCTGTGAAATCGTTCCATAATTAGTAATTTTACTTTAACATTTTGGGAGACGCGTTACAATACAAAATATAATCATCCTATCAAACATACGTAATATCACGTAATTCATAAGGTACACTTGATTTTTTGTTAGCTTAAACATCAGTACAGATAAAATAACAAGGGTGCTATTTCTCCTTCAATTTTTGGGATCTGGCTACGTTTTGGCGCTGGTTGGAATTGAAATGATGACAGTAGTAAGTAGTTGTGGTTTATTCAATATTTTTTAATTTAACTCATGAATTTAAATTTTTAGTCCGATGCTGCTAAATACAAATCGGTACCTATTTTCATCTTTTGCTTTGCGCAATTGCTGATCTATCAGTATGCTCCGGAATATTTATTGCAAGAGGTACGTATGACTGTCTATAATTATCGATGTGATTGACAATGCGTAAAACTAAAATGATAATTTTATATGAATCTATCGATCTTTCCGAACGTAATCTACTTTTAAATTAAATTGGACTTAATTCTCTAGGAATTATAAAAAAATAAAAAATGTTTAGGTAATAAAGAATAAAGAATAAAGAATAACTGGTTATAAAAAATATACAAATGAAAAATGTCTATAACTCAGTCATCAAAAATGTTATGATCTTATTTTTCTGCAAGAATATATAGGTTTTTCTTTCTGAACAATCAATTAAATTTATATAAACCCACACTCTAAACCCTAAAGTTGAAAATCTGGAAGTAGAAAGATTAAAAGGTACATTTTAAACAGTACAAATTAAATTGCGCATTTTCAACTTTAATAAGGATTAAAATGCATGTTTTAATCTTTATGATGCGTAACAGTCGTTAATATGTTTAAAAGATTAATTTTATGATTTTTAATACTTGCCAAAGATTGGAAAGTACTTTTTCAACTTAATAAAAATAGAAAAACTCTTTCGAAATTCTAAAAGGTGAATTTAGTAATGTTAAACTTTTTATAAAGTTTGAAATGCACATTTTAATCTGAATAATATATTGAACCCCTGAAAAGATTAATTTGATGAATTTAATCGTCCCGCCTAAAGATTAAATACTTCATTTTAATTTACGCGGGAAACGCTTCCGTGCACAAAAATGAGGGAAGTAAATTAGTAACTTAAATGGAGCAGACTCTGTTAACATTGCAATAAGAAATTATTCTTATCAAGTTATTTTAAGAAATTAAAAAATTGTGTAAACAAAAGCTAAGTAATTATTTTAAATATACATTAGACTTTTATTGAAATTCTGCTGTATTCAAGTGGATTAAAATCATATTTAAAAGTTACGTTTAAAATTTTAGTCTATTCGATGAAGTGGTTCCTGAGCTTTCCTGCGGTAAGTCCATTATGGTAAAAAATCAGAGTATTAATTAATTAAAATAGTTAAGTTACATATTAATCTATCAAAAAAATTTTAAATAAAAGTTAAGAATAATACAATTTGTTTAAAAAATTAAGAAATGTTTTCAATTATTATGAAAAAAATTATTAATTGTTAATATTGAATAGTTCTTTCTCAATATTAACCCAGGCTTGACCCCTTAATAAAGACGTCGTATGACTTCCGTAATTGATTAATACCAACTTTGGAGCATATAAATAGCGATGTAAGAATAGTAAAAAAACACTTTTGTAAGTATTATTGCGTAAAATCCCTTAATCTAAAATATTTATATTTTGTATTAATTACACTTCTATTTAATATTACATATTACCAACGCAGTGGCGGAGATGCACCTAGGCCGATCTCGAAAGTTAAGCAGCATTAGCTGCGGTAAATTTAATTATAAGTGTTTTTTCACACTTGACAACGTGAAGGGTAAGTGTGGAACAATCAGTTACGATGCTTAGGCCTTCGCAATGTTCCGTCAACTAGAATAATTCTAGGTAAATTTAAGGAGGTGTCATACTCAATCAATAATTCAAATTTCGCGTCACAAAATTTGAATTTTTAATTGAGTATGACACTCCCTTAATCTTTACGTTTTTTTAAATATATCACAAAACTATTCATCAACTTGTTTTGATATAAAATATTTTTTTTCACTTTATTTTAACAAAAATATATATATTTTTGTTGCAGCTTCGTCATTGATAAAAATACTATTTCACTAATTATGAGTAATAGTCCTTCTAATAAAATAAACATGAAATTATTCTATCCACCCGTGTAAAAATATAAACTATTGCCACTATATTGTCAACATATCTCCAAACGTACAACCGCCCATATTTTTGCCAAATATTGGCAATAGTTACTATCTTACCTTTTGTAAACTATTACCAATATGTTGGCCATATCTCATAAATTTAAAAAAAAATAAAAAAAAAATATTAGCCAGCCGCGGGATTTGAACCTTCAATCTTTAGATCCGAATGCTGACTCTTTACCACTGAGCCATTTTGTTATTTTGTTATTGAGAGTTAATTTCAGGCTATAAAGAACAGCTGAATTCATAAAATTTTGGACTTAGAAATTGTTTTAAACACATTTTCAACTGTTCTTTATAACCTGAAATTAACTCTTAATAACAAAATAGCAAAATGGCTCAGTGGTAAAGAGTCAGCTTTCCGATCTAAAGATTGAAGGTTCAAATCCCGCGGCTGGCTAATATTTTTTTTTTATTTTTTTTTTAAATTTATCAACTATGGCCAACATATTGGTAATAGTTTACAATAGGTAAGATAGTAACTATTGCCAATATTTGGCAAAAATATGGGCGGTTGTACGTTTGGAGATATGTTGGCAATACATTGCCAATTGTCGCGGCAACATATTGGCAATAGTTTATATTTTTACGCGGGCAATCATTAGGGTTGATCAAACCTAAAATCCACCCACATATTTATAATATTATTTTTATTTATATTATTTAAATGTTCTTTATAAATATTTTTCTTTATATAAAAATAAAGTATGGTAGAACTAAATTATTTGATTTTTTTTTATTTATCGCTTTTAATTATAATAATACAAATATTAATTTATCGTTCAGTAATTTATACTTAATTTATAAAATTATTGCATTTTAAAATTTAGAAAAGAAATTACTCATCAAGAATTTAATAAATTTGTACGTAGTTTGTGAAGATGTAGTCGGTAATACAAACACTCAACAATTTCTAATGATAACGGTATTTTACTTTATTTTTCGTTCTAATTTTCCATCATACGTAACTATCAATGTGATAATTACACTGCAAGAAGTTAAACCTGATTTTAAGAAATGAATAACATTATTGAATATTTAAGATCATATTTGAACAACAAAATAGTATTAATGCTTTTAATTAATTCCAATCGCAATATAATTAATTGATACTATGTGTTGATAAAGGATGCTACTCAACTAAAAAAGTGGTATAATTCTAAGAAAGTTTATGAACCCAATTATAATAATAGGGATTTTGTCTTCTCGATATCGCCTAAAGTAAGATCTTCAGTTTCTTACCGACGATAAAAGGCATATATTATATAGTACACAAAGAGAACAATGTATCTTCTCTAATTTAAATTTAATTTTTCGTTCGGAAAGTCTCATAAATTCATATAATCCTATATTGTGTATTTTTTTGTTAATTTGATTTTATCACTCGGTGGTTTTCAATGTATATGTATAGAATTTTTATCGATCTTCCCGAGTCAAATGTAGTTGTAGGGTAAAAGAAAAAATTTTAATGCATTTTTCTTTTCGTAAAAATTTTTTCTTTTACCCTACAACTACATTTGACTCGGGAAGATCGATAAAAATTCTATACATATACACTATATTTTGTGTATTAACAAACAACTAAATATTCTACATTATCGTTCTGTCCGAACGAATTTCTAACTAAGCATGTGATGAAAAATATAAAATAGCTCTCTCTAGTTCTAAATTAGAATTAATTCGGATAGACGAAGATACCTTGATCCAATAAAATAATCGAATGTGATTTTCACAGAGTAAAGGTGTAGCAACTGCAGCGTACTTCATCTACACGCCGTCAATGAGTATAAAGACTCAGAAATGTTTGTGGATCATATTGTCGAGGGCGCAGCATCCGATCGAGATGACGGCAGGTGGCATCGTCCAATTGTCGCTTAAAACTTTTGGATCGGTAGGTCACGTCGAAAATAGCTAAGAAACGTACATATATTCGTTTTATATTAACACAATACTTTGATCAATTTCAGATAATATCGTCTACAATGTCATTGTTTGTGGTGTTGAAAAAATTTGCCGACTAGTAGCATTTTGTATAAGGTGGTCAAATCGGTATCGCGTCAGAAAGTAGAATTAATTCTAGTTGACCTGGTGGAAAATTGATATTTCAAAAGTTAAAAGATTCCCTGTGTGAGTATATATTTATACGAAAAGTGAAAATAATGGATAAATAAAATAAATGGTTTGAATCGAATGCCAAACTAGTTGTTGATCCTTGTTCAACAAAACGACTAAAAGTATGTTTTAGAAGTGTTGTATATATTATTTTTCTACAAGTACAACATACGTAATACGACAATAGTTTATGTTGATTTTAGATTTATTTATTAATTATAAGAGAGATGACTGCACGTGGAATGATTACTATTTATAAATATACATTATAATAATAAATATCGTTTTGTCGATCTTCCTTTAATTAATTTTCTAATACATCTGGTGGTAACATTTAAGAGTTAGCGATGTGCAAGTAAGTTGCTAAAAAGAGGGTTTTGCGCAATATTTGAGAAAATATTGAGTAACGCAAATTAGTTCGTAAATACCGATTAAATTCATATATACATTTGTAATAAATATATTCACGGACGATTTAGAGTCAATATTCAAAATAAATATTGTTACTATATTAAAAGATTCACCAAAGTTAGAAATTTACTATCAATTTATTTAGCTTCTGCCGATCAGGCGTTTTGTGTGGAAAATTCAAATCACTGTTATCGTTGGTGTCTCTTTGAGCCATGAAGTTCAATTGATAGAGTTGAAGAATCCCATTCGACAGAGTGCTAGACCCTGTGTACACAAGTATAAATAGCCATTGACGGCGCTGGGGTGTACGGTCAGTTATGATACTATCCAAAGGTACCTCGTCAATGTATTACCATAGGTAGTAATTAAATACTATCAACCGTGTAATATCACCTTAGCGCTCGTATAAATAATTCATTACAGTGTGCACGAAATACGTTCAAGGTGCAGACTATCACCGGAAAAAGAAAATTGAAATATTACTTTATATTACATTCGGATTTTTAAGGATTTGGATTTCCGGTTATTTTACTGCCCCTATAATTTGATATCTTATTTACACAGTTGATTATCCGGATAAATGGAATTCAGATTTACATTTTAAGATTCAGATACCTTTATAAACCCTCTAAACTCTTTAGAGTGATCCACTACATTTTTGAGTCGAAATTCCACTGGGCTACAGTAATTTTTTACCCTCTGAAGGGAAATTCCTCGAAGTAATAATTTCGTAATGATTTTTCGAATGTAAAATATACAAAAAAATTATTACTATCTTTTTTAAATTAATTTTAAAATAAAGTTTTTTAATTCTTTTGCTGGTAAACTAAAGCGTCCCCGTTTGCAGCTATATATTTTAAACCTGTATTTTTGTTTTTCATTGTTAGACAGTCAAACATTTTGATATCAATAAAAATATACGAAAATAATAGCTAATTTTAGTAATTGCGTTTTATTAATTTTAGTAATTAATTTTAGTAATCTGACGCGATGCCAAATTACCAAAATTTGTGTTTAAAGGTGGAGCTTTTCACTCGAATAAACTTAGGAGAGAATCTGAATATTCGAATAATCTTACAGTTTACTACACTTTTTAAAACGTTGATAAATCGTTCAAAGTCGAGAAAAGGTGCAATCTTGATTTACTGTTCAAAACGGTGCTAATCCGGGTACAAATTTTTCGGTAATTATTTTAAATTGATATTACTTAATTACCTGCTTTCAAATTACAGTTTACAGTTTACACACACACACACACACACACACACACACACACACTCGTGCTCGTTTAATTTCGTGCATCTACTTTACTCTCAAGTATGTAAGGAGATAAAAAGTCAAATATAATCCGACCAACATTAATTTCTCGGAATAAATGTCAATTGAGAAAGTACCTTTTTCCATATGCGGATGAAATAGTGCCTTGTTTAACTGAATAAGATTCAGCTCTTTTCTTCAATCACAGACGAGTTAGCCCTTTTTACAAACGAAAGCGATATAGCTCGTTTTATTCAGACCTCATCGAGTTAACCCTTTTCCGGAAAACTTACTTCGTCCACAGCCATCCGTATGAAGTAGTCACAAATCATAGGGTTTATAAAGATTATTTAAAAAAAAATTAATTTTTTTCTAAAAAAATCTTGAAAAACGGATTTAGAAAATGGTAATTTTAATATTTTTTTATAAACAAAAGAAGAAATTTTTGAAAAAATCGTGAACGCCATGTACTTAGGCACGTTTTAAACAATATATACTCAAATTTCTTAAGATTTTTAAATCTGTAATTTAATTATGATTTTTGCGTTGAAAATTCATTCCTTTCTCGACCAATAATTACCGATCGAAAATTGCGTATTTAATCATTATTAACAAATTTATTTTTTCTTTAAAAATCAAAACGCCATGCCCTCGCTTTTGTTTTAAACTACCCATATGAATTTTGTTCAGATTTTTAATTCAATATTTCAACATAATTCCTATGTTGAAACATGCAGATCCCTGTAATTTGGGTCCGACATCCCGTTTAGCAAGAATTGATTGTTTATTATTTTTTATAGCTTATTTGGAGTAAAAAAAGGTATACAACGTGTATCAGCAATAAATGACGAAAAAAAAAATACCGGTGATTTCCCGAATTTCAATTTCTTATAAATAGTATTAATACGTAATCATGAAATTGTCTACTTATACATATAGATATACGTACGTATAAAGCTCTTTTTTGTAAATATTATTATAATCTTTGAAAATATATTCCCGGCAATTGATGAAATAAATATATGTATTTAGCGGAACGTAAGTAAACGATAATAAATTACAGGTTATTCTTTGTTATTCTCGTGGTACACATGTCAACGCGTGTTTAATTTATTTAACCATCGGGTGGCTCGAGCCTCATTAATAATGTACGACATCAACGTAATCTCGTTTTTTTTTCTCTCGGGATTATTTGTTTTTTGTTTCTTTTTTTTTATTTGTTCGCGGTGTTTTCGTTATCGACTAATCTCCGGGCTGTCGGTATATTACATTTCCTAAATACCTTCGCGATTGCTCGGCTCGAGCTCGTAAGCTAAAGACAATAAAAAATTAATGCATTTCGACGATTCACGGTGCAGAAGAGCGTGCCTGAAAAATCTTATCGGATTGATACGTATTTATTAGGTTTTGGAAAAATTTGAGTAAAATGTTTTTCTTTTCTAATCAAAAGACGAGATACGCAAGTATAGCGAAGAGAAAGAAAACGAAGAGTACGTCTCTTTCGCATCACTTCGTAGGAGCTATCCCGAGACAGCGTAATTTAATTTATCTGCAAACTTTGCTCGGTCCTTGGTAGAAACGGATTACGGTTTTTCAACTATGAAATAAGGATATTGAGTAGAAATGAGTAAATAATGTTGACCGTTTCTTCCTTACCATGCACAAATTTCTTCCTCTGTGTATACTTATTTGTTCGAATTATCAACCGTTTAAATTATAAACTGCTGATCACTTTCTAAAAATAAGAAACAATCTATTACTCTATTAAAACTTTTTTATCAATGAATCCATAAGCTAAGACAATAAAAAATTTATGTTAACAATCGAGGAACTGATTCGACTTGATAAAACATTCAGATTTCAGGGCCCCATAAGTATTGAAAACTGTATTGGAAAATATTCATGGTTATATACGGGATATCACAGAAACAAAAATTTTTTTATTTTATACTACAGACCCTTTTTCATAACGAAAGAGATACTACACAGAGATAAAATTTTTCAAGTTTTTTTTTTATTAATTAGTAATTCAGCGATTGAATTGAATTTGACACTTGAATTGTAAAATTTAAAAGAATATAAAAAATAGTGCAAGTAAAAATTTTAAATTTTATTCATTTTCTTCGTCAATAAAGAAATTTTACTCCGAAAAAATAGTAAAATTTCTTACGCGCGTTCAATTCCTTACTATCAAATATAACTATAATCTTGATGAGATACTATCATAGGAAATGTATGAGTTCTCGATTCGAGCCTCCGTCGCAGTTGGTGTTTGAAATATATTTGAAATATATCGAATTGTTTTTTAAGTTTTTCTATTATTGTTAAGGGGGTTCCATACTCAATTTTTGATGATTAATTAATAAAAAAGTATAACGGTATGTGAAAAAATAAGAGAAGAGGCGCCTTCGTTTATTGACAATCTAACTGTGTACTGAATTTTAGATTAAAATATTATTACGTTTTCGAGAAAAGTCTTACCAAAAATATCAAATCTTTTCACCTCGTTGAGGTTAGGTTTACATTTTTGGTAAGACTTTTCTGAAAAACGCAATATAATTTTAATCTGAAATTCAGCACACAGTTAAATTATCAATAAACGAAGGCGCCTCTTCTCTTATTTTTTCACATACTGTTTTATTTACAAATTTATTACTAATAATCACGATTGCCGATAAGGTAGGGAGGATAAATATTGACTATGGCACCCCGTTAAATGCATTCAAATATTTAGCGAATACGGATACAGATAAAATTATTACTGTTTAAGAAGGTTCAATTGGTACAAAAAATAATTGACAGGACTGTCAATTTAAAATATGTTATAATCGATGAAATGATCTTTTCTTGTACAAAATGTCGAGTAGGGCTTCCCATCAAAAATGCAAAAAAAACAATTTTGATTAAATGTAATTTTCGCGTGTGTCTTATACTTACGGAAAAGTCATGACGCATATACGGATTTTGCAATAAATTTGATACGATACTTGAATAATTTTTTAACCAAAAATAAAATAATATTTGTATAAAATTAAACGCTAAACGGATCGTTAAAAAAGGTATTTATTGTTGATCGATAAATTATTTGAAACGAAAATCGTGTAGGTTACAGCAGCCGAAGTAAAATACGTAATCACGTGACCTATAGTATAAATTTCGCGCGATTAGAGGTTAGGAAAACGCTATATATAATATACTTACACATTACGACTGTCCTCGTTTCACAAGTACAATTTATTAATTTGAAGGACATTTTTATAAATGATTTAGTTAACCGAATTAATTGTCTCGATATTTAAAACCCGTACAACTATTACTGTATTCAACTGCAGTAAATCCTTGGTTTACCACAAAAACTAGTAAATTACGCTCCAAATATTCGTAAATATTACCCGAAAAATTATTCCTCTGTGTAATTTTATTTAAAATGAAAATTATATAGGTATATAGAAATTATCGATCCCTGGACTTGGATATACCTACCATATGAACTACGCGAATATCGGTAAACAAACAAATTTGGTCTGTTAGTTTATCAGGAACTTTCTTTCGTTTTAAACGAATAATGTGTGGACAGCGACAATATAAAAAGTAGATTCGTTTAAAAAAGAGGTTGCATAACGTTTGTAATCGAATGCCAACGCGTTGATAATATAACTAAACGTTTCCTTAATACCCAAAGTGTTAAGTACATTTCGTGAACTTGTATTCATAATATATAATTATTTAAATATACAACTTATGCAAAATGATTAACATTATCTCCTACGGTGTGCAGATTCAACGTCTTCGGTTAACGTAAAGCTATCGATGTCTATTTACATATATATTATACATATATCTGTATATGTGTGTGTGTGTGTGGGTGGGTGTGGGTGTGGGTGTACATAAATATACGTTGTGACCAGGCACTTTATGTATTTGGACATTGTTAATAAAAAAAATAAATAAATCGGAAGGATCGAGTTTACGCGATCGAGCGTATCATGGATCAACCGCGAGTAAATTATGTAACCGATGGTGACGTACGCGAACATTATCAGCCGTTGGAATAATTTTCAAGACGAATTGTTTGTTCGTGAAACAAAAAAATTAAAAATACGCGAAAATAAAGTATACGTTTGCATTAACTCGTTAATTGCCCAAACTGCAATTTGGTTTATCAACGAAATTATTAGATTAGGTCTATCGGTCAAAACCAGACGTTATTTAACATTCCGCACTGGGCGAACGTTCTAGTCTTCAAAATTTACACCGGAACAAGTTAATTAAATGAACAATGTCGACTCTTAACTTTGGAAAAATCGGTTTTCTCATTATCAACGTTTTAACAATCGTCGGAACAACCACCAGCGAAACTCTAAAGATTCCTAAAGACTTTTTGATCGGCAGTGCATCCTGCTGCTTTTCAAGTGGAAGGTGCTTGGAACGTTGATGGTACTCTATTCACGTATATATACTTAATAATATTTAAAAAAAATGCAAGAGAGAATTTTTTGCGTAGTAAAAATTACCGTGGCACCGCGTGTTTGCTTGGAAACATTTAGTAAAAATTACCTTGGATGTACTGTGACGTATCAGGTTAATATACGATTGAACAGCTGATTTACCACGAGGCGTTACAGTAATTTTAGTCAGAAAATTCTCTCCGCGTGGATTTGATCAATTGAATGATTATAACGCTCGACTGGTCCGATATAGGTAAAGGTGAAAATTATTGGGACCATTTGACTCACACTCAGCCTAAATTATTTTTGAAACAAGCAAACGCAGACGTCGCCGTTGACTTTTATCACAGATACAAGGAAGATATTAATTTAGTCTCCGAAGCTGGCGTAAGGATAATCGATGTTACACGTATATATATTTATCACACATCATCCGTTGACTATGACACCCATTAACCGCATTAGCGACATAATAACTCTAGCTCGATAAATACAATAACGAACGATTATGGTTCTGGTTGATCCTTTTATGTATAGTTCGATCACTTTCGATTCTCGCTCAGCTGGACGCGACTCCTCCCGAACGGTACCACCGACAATGTCAACCCACTCGGAGTCCAGTTTTACCACAATGTCCTTGACGAACTCGAAGCCAAGGGTATCCAGGCGTTCGTCACCATTTACCACTGGGACCATCCCCAAGTGTTCGAGGAGGAGGGAGGCTGGACCTCCGACGCGATAATCGACCGCTTTGAAAACTATGCGAGATTCGTCTTCGAGGAGTTTGGCGATCGCGTCAAGTTTTTCTCCACCATCAATGAACCGACGATCTTCTGCACCTTCATGTACCGAACGAAGAGCGACGGCATACCTCGTGAGTATCCAACTGACTTCCAAGCAAAATTCCTTTTTCTCCTGGGAACTGATGTGATAAAAAATAATAAAAAATAATTTCTATTAAGAATTTTATCGTCTTTGCGATTTGTTTAATGGAATAGGGATCTTGATATGCATATATGCATTTTCGACGAAAATTGTATAGGCCGATCAGGATAGAGAAGTTCTATCGAAACGTCACCATTTACAAATATTGCGTTAACCCGTCAACGTTCACATCAACGTCCCTTCCGTTAAATAAAAAATAATAATATCTATGAAACTCGAAAATTGTTTAACATTAAGAGTTATTACTTCTTTAATAGTTTTTCAACTATTATCATGAAGTAAACGTCCAAACGGTAAAAAGGAAATAATAACTAATAATAACTATCTACCAGTAATTAAAAATAATAATACTAAATTTAAATATAAAATTCCTCGATTATTATACGTAATTATAAAAAATTATAAATACAAGAATGAGAAATATAAAAAATGATAACTAATAACAATACTTAATACACGTGAAGAGTAAGTAATTAGGAATAATATAATTATAGTCCAAAACTGAAACGTGTATAAATGTTTAGTACTGTTAATTAATAATTCTCTTAATATATTTATTTTATTTTATTAATCATGGCTAAAAATTAAATGAATGATAAAATTTCCGGTTGGGGTTACTAAATTTTGTTTGACCATGACCAGTGACAGGGTTCCGAGGTGCCGAAGAGTACAAGTGCGTGGAGACCATGCTGAAGGCTCACGCGCGAGCCTACCATCTCTACGACTCAGAATTCCGAAGCAAACAGAATGGACAAATCGGTCTGGTGATCCCGTGCAGCTACTATTACGGGATGGACCTCCATGATCCGAGGGCCGAGGACGTGTCCTTCGATTTCGAGTGCGGGTGGGTCGCTCATCCAATCTTCTCGGAGGAAGGAGACTACCCGAAGATCATGAGGGAGCAAATCGACAAACGAAGTAAAATTCAAGGCGTTGAGTCTAGGTTACCACAATTGTCGCCTGAGTGGATCGATTTGATAAGGTGCACGACTAAACATTTTTTCCTTACCCATACGACATTTCGTATTCATGAAATTCTTTATAAGATCACGCGTGTAGGTCTCGTTGTGATAACACAAATTGAAATTTGTAATCCAGATCGAGTGGTATACTTTTATACGAGGATAAAACATTTTCAATGTATAAAAATTATCGTGAAATGATTAACTGGTTAAGTGATACTGCAACAAATGCGATAAAAAGAGAAGTCGGGTCCATTCTGTCTTTGTAGCGTGCACGATCAAATCAAATAATTTTCTTGTTGGCTCTCTGAATCAGAATTTGACTCAAAATTGCTACAAATGTTCATCGAATACTTTACCATTTTGAGCACTAAAAATGAAATATTCTGTGACACTTAACCGGTTTTGAAAGAAGAAAAGATAAAGCTAAAAAATACGGTGAGAAAAATTTGTCTAAAAAATATCTAAATGTTTTGAGTAAAAATTGTAATGGCGGTATAGCATCAATTCAATCAAGACATTTGACCTCAAAACGACCTCATTTGAGAAATATTTCTATCTAATACGGTCAAAATTTGTAAGTTAGATTTTCTATTTTTATGTAAAATTTTTGACAAAAATTGTAAAAACAAACGAACGTCATCGTTTTACTGAGAATATTTGGGTTATTTTTAATAATTTTTTATCTTCGTGTAACCTAAAAAGAGTGCTGGATGAATTTCAAGGTGTTGATAACTCCCTTAATATCTATAGACGTTTACTATCTCTTTCTCTCTTTCTACTTTTTATTATTATTATTTATCTCTCCCTACTTTTTATTATTGCTATTAAAACTAATACTTGTCGATAAAAAATATAGTGCCAGTATGATTGAAATTGTCTGAATCTGATTCTCAGTTTTCATTAAAATTATAGATGAAAATGAAATAACGTCGAATATACGTACACCAATTTTTTTTACCTTGAACAGTTGGGTAATTTTTATTCATTATTTTTTTCTCTTGGTGTACGTTTCAGGGGAAGTTCGGACTACTTTGGATTGAATCACTACTACGCTTACCTCGTGAAGCAACTTCCGGAATCCCAAATTCTGAATTGGCCCAACGACGAAGGATTGGTCTACGACTTTTGTCTGGACTTGGAGGTAACTATCACTTCCTATTACACACTCACAGTCACCTCGCACGCAAAAAAATGTCAAAAGACATATTCATAAATAAAATCGGAATATGATACTTCAAATATCGAGCAAGACTAGTTAAGAGGGTTCAAGCGATTTACTATAAACTCTTAATCAGAGAAGTTATTCTACTTGCCAAAGGTTTCAAGAATGATGTAGGTTCTCGATTAAAATGAGGAGAAAAGAAATATCGAGAATAATATGATTTTTAACATGTTGCTCGTAGACAAATTATCATTTCGTTATAAAAAAATAAATTTTAGTAGAAAAACACGTAGTTGTAGATTCAATTGTAAAGATTATTGTCACGTTCAAAAAAAAGTATGAGAAATTAATAATGAATTAATTAGTAATTGCAAACAATTTTCAACAATAGCACACAATTTTAAATGAAATAACAAATGCAATATTAAAAGATCTAACACATAGGCCAACGCGCTTCAACCATACCTTATATAAATGATAATAACGGAGCGCTATAAATAACATTCACACTGAGAAATTCTTCAAACTTCATACTTTTCGGAGATCTGCTATCCAAGAATCCGCACCAATTGCTGAAAAAGTCTCATCACTTTTTTCTTGCCACACGAACGCCACACTAGGACGTCTGTTACACAATTTTTAAGTATATATTTTATGTACAGCATCTGCAACTTAAAACATTTTCAACCATGAAAAATTATTGGTGTGTCTGCCGTACACACAAGTAATTTTTTAAATACACTCGGAGATTCGTACCATCTACTAGGGTATATTTGCTACCCCAAAAAAGTATACGATAGTTGCCCTATAGTTCGACTCACGTGTTACATCGAAAATATATTTAAAAAAAAATTAGCCTGATCTGTCATCTGAGATGTGAAAATTTTGAATTTTCATCTTCGTGTTTCGTTGTCAGTCACCCATAAAATATCCAAGTAACAATTTTGGCCAATAATAGCGTTTCTGAAAATGTGCGCTGCCAAGGGTCAACCCGAGAATTATTGATAATTTCTGTTTCTTTAAAAAATTAAAAGTAACTGGGTATAGGTTTTGTAATTATATAAATAAATATCCATTTAACTGTAATACTTGGCCCCCCAAGAAACGAAACAATAGTATTTGTAATTTTGTATAACAACACTGGAGGGTGAAAGACAATTACAGCTATCATATGTTTCTCTTTCCATTATTTCTTTGCGTGAATTTGAATTGAGTACTTTATCATTGGAATTTTTCATCGATAGCGGAGCCTCAAAATAGGAATTGGCGACTTGTTGAGGATGATCAAGAAAAAGTATAACAACCCGAAGGTTTACATCCTCGAAAACGGAGTCAACATACGAAACCAGATCGAGGACGACTCGAGAATCAAGTTCATGCACGACAACATTAAAGAAACGTTGATCGCGCGAAATCGAGATGGCTGCGACGTAAGATCTTACACGGTTTGGAGTTTTCTTCGAAGTTTCGAATGGTTTAATGGTTATAGGTTAGTGTGACATTTTTTTTCCTTTTCGAGAAAGTATACCAGTACACTACCCGGTTTCTGCTTTACCGACCGATAACATGGCCACTATCGTTAATCAATAATGTAGGGATTCACTATGATATTTTGATATTTTTTTTCTCTTTTTTCCATTAGTCCGGACTTTGGACTGGTCGATGTGCAGATGAACGATAGCCTTAAACGGATACCGAAAAAGTCGTACTATTGGATCCAATCTGTCTTGAAAAAACGTCAACTTACCGATGTTACCAATCACTAACATCAATGCTTCATCGTTTCTTTTTTTCAGTGTTTTTAACGAAATGGAATTCCTGACATTGTTACCGACCGAGCAAAAAAAAGTTAATGTTTACATTTATTTAACTGATGAATCTAGTATTTTATGATACACTCAAATACAGAAGCACTGCGGATCGTTCAATAATGTATCTTTCTAGAAAATTTCGAGGGTATTTTCCACTGTAGTTTTCCATGCTCAAATTTTCTAAGGTGTCTTTTATTCACTTAACTTAAAAATTTGGAAAATAACGTATTATTCCAACTACTAGTGCCTCTGAATTTTAGTTACTTTTTAAACAGTAGATTCTGTTGAATAAATGTAATTGTTATCATCGTTTGCTTTGTCGGTAATAACAGATGTGGCACCCACTTCAATTGTTTACCGACCGAGTCAGTAGAAGTGAAAAAATGTTTCTTGTTAAATAAATAAAGCAAACTGTGCAAAATGGATGCATAATTGCCCTTACTTTAACTATTGTCTATCACTGTGTGAAATTTCAAACAAAAATAATCTTGCGATAAAAATGGCATTCGAAGGAAATTTGACTGCGTCTGCTTCCAATGTTGCAATATTGGTAAATTTCCCTCCAATGCCATTTTTTAACGCAACTTGATTTTTGTTTGAAATTTCATACAGTGATAGATAATAGTCAAAGGAAGGGCAATGATGCCTTTATTTTGCACAATTTACTTTATTTATTTAACCAGATTCATTTTTTCATCTCTGTTGACCCGGACGGTAAATATTGAATATCACATTCTCTAATGTTTGAAAACAATCGATTGGACGAAACAAAAAATTTATAAAATAAAATATAGAAACGTATAAAAAATAAATAATTTAACAAAGTTAAGATTTATTTCATTATTCCCTGATTCACCATTTAAGGAGGTGGCATACCCGGTGGGTTACCAACCGAGCATAAAAAGACAATTACTGCATTTATTTTAAAAAATATGTAATTTAATGCAAAACCCAAATACAGAAGCACTGGGTAATAAAATAATAAGTAATTCTATGAAGTTCCAGGTCAATACGATAAAGACACCCTAAAAAATTTCTGCACCGAAAAATCAGAGATAATCGTAATTTTCGGTGCACAAATTTTTTAGAGTGTCTTTATCGTATTGACCTGGAAATGCGTAGAATTACTTATTATTTTATTACCTAATGCTTCTGTATTTGGGTTTTGCATTAAATTACATATTTTTTTAAATAAATGCAATAATTGTCTCTTTTTGCTCAGTCGGTAACCCACCGGGTATGCCACCCCCTTAAGCAAATTATTTGAAAAGTATCACCTGGTTTTTACCGACTGAGCGACAAATCTACATCATTGCAGAAAACCAAGAGAAGGACAAGATAATTCAAAGATTTATGCTTTTATAAAGTTCTAATGGTATCTCTTAGCTCCTTGAGACTTAAAAACGATTTACTTAAATTTCATAGAAAAATATCAATGCATTCGAAAATGGCTGCGTATTTCCTTCCAATGCCATTTTCGAATGCATAATATTTGCAAATATTTAATTGAAATTTCGTACGCTTGAGAATAGACTCGGTCGGTAATAATTGATTTTAACGTATTGAAATTATCTATCTAGTCTAGTATTCATCAAAATGCAAATTTATATAATGACGTATTTAATTTATCTGTAGTGCTTCTGAATTAAGTTTGTCACAAAGTAATAAATTTTGTTAATTATGATGTGATAGTCAAATTACAAGGATCTACTTTTAAAAACTCAACAATTTTCTGCAATTATCGAACTAAAAATCTGGTAAAATTCATGCGTAACACTAGAGTAGTATAGAAGAAGCTAACAAAGATTTTTTTTAAAATAATAAATATTAAATTATTTAAAAATTAATAATCACTTTCCGTCGGTAATGATTAGGTGAAAAATTGATCCTTGCGGCTGCATAAAAATCTTGATTATTTAGTGATCAAAAATTTAAAAAAAAAATCGTACATACTATTCAAAGAAAATAAAAGAGCGTTACAGAGATATTTTTTGGAAAGTCAACCCATTGTTAATTAAAAAATAAATAAGAATTACAATTTTTTTAGTCTCACATCTCCTTAAATATAAAACTGAGCTTCTTTGACTTAGTCGGTAACAATCGGGTATGTCACTCCCTGTTGTGAGTAGAAATTTATGTAGGCGTGTCAAAGTGAAGAGGGATAGAGGGTAAAGACGTATTTTTTACAAACAAATTTCGTAATCACAAATCCAGTGAAAATCGCATTATTATTATTATTATCCTCAATGCTCTTGATATACAATAATAATTAATAATTATAAATCAGTTAGGTACAGGAACAATTTATCATTCGTGATATTATTTAATAATAATCAATTGCATTATCGTTGTACAATTAAGAGAGAAGAAAAAAATATTTCTTTAAATAACAAAAAAAGAGAGAACGAAAACGGTCATTCGCCAAGCTCGAGTATTTCTTTTCGATTTGTACAGCGGAGATATGTTCACTTGTAAATAATAGTACAAATTTAAGAGAAAAATATACGGAAGGAACGCAACATGCTCGTAAAAAAACAATTCTTTTGAATAAATATGATGAGCGCTCTCCATGGTTATTAGTAGGAATTTGTCGATCTGACGGAGGCGAAGGAAAAGAAAAAAAAACAGTTCTCAGAAATTTAAATGCCTGATTTGACAGTTGTACAATGTTTACGTTACACTACCTTTAGCGATATATATATAAATACACCGAGTTTTGCTTATGTTGACTGTTTATCTAACCGCTTGACGAATCGGTTATCCGATTATAAAAAAGGTATTTTTTTACATCTAAGTTTTTCAATATTGTTTGTGCGTTCTGTTAAATTTGTTATTTGTGTGTTATCAATAAAAAATAGCCTGAAGAGGTTGGCAGACCAAGCCAACGAAACGTCGCTTGGAAGAAAAACTTTTTGTGTTTTTTTTCTTTTCCTTCGCCTCCGTCAGATCGACAAATTCCTACTAATTCTTTTGAATATTTCTTACACACTTCTCACATTCTTTTAAAAAAATTATCGTTTAAATAAGGCGCCTCTTTTTTTACCTAAATAATACTAGGTACAAATATTTATCGTAAAGTTTCTTTTTGTACAAAACGTAAAACCTCCGCTGCTTGGATATACAACTTTTGATTAAAAAAAAAATTAACGCACAGCCGGCTTAGGCTTACGTTTGACGGCTTACTCGACTAAAAAGGCACAATTCGTTTTTCCGCACCCGATATGAAAAATTCGCACGAATCAATCGTTCATTTCAGCCGCCTTCGTATTATTTTTATTTTTTTTTCAATTCTTCAATGCGAATACTCTCTTTTTCTTTTTTGTTTTTCATTATTAAGGCATGACCCTAGTAATTAATCATTAATAAGAGAGATTTTCAAAACCTTATACTTTCTTTTATTTTAATAGGTGATTCAATTGGAAAGATAAATTTCAATTAAATCATCTATTAAACTTTAATTTTGCATAATCGAACGTTTTTATTTTATGGGATGATTTCATCCAAGTGTAAAAAATTTGTCATCTTCGAACTTAACAATCATTTCTTATTTGTTCTCGGTAATTTTGTTAAAATCGTTCATTAAATAATTTATAGGTGTATATATAATATAAAACATTAGTTAAACTTGGATGATTTCTTTTCACATCTTTTTCGAATAAATTATCAACTACAAATTCACATTTTTGTAAAATAAAAGTAGTATAGCTTGTATTTAACGAATGATTTGACCCAACAAGTGCAGGTAAAATCATTCGTTAAGTAAAAAATTTTGTTCCTATAAAACGCCAACGTTTAAATTTCTTATAAATTTCACGTGTTATTATAAAAAACACTAGAGTCACATCTTAAAAAAAAATTCGATTGCGCTCTTCCACATTTTATCGCTCGGTACTTACATTTTTTCGTCTTTAAAATGCGTACGGTTTCTTTTATTATACAATGTCGACGATTTTTTTTTCGTCGATGACTCTTCCTGCATTTCCTCGCTTCATGAGTACTTTATTATCTTACTCGCGAAACGAGAAAAAAATTTTCCCATATGCATACTTATATACATGTATACATGTAATTTATGTATTTACATAGATTGATTTATACATGTACATAGCATGCGTGTTATACATAACCTAGGTAATGTATGTATATATAATATACATAATTTCTATAACCTTATCGACTAATCTTTTTTCATGTTTTTTGTTCCTTGTATAATAATTTCTTTTTATATTTTCCCTATGCAAAATCTAGGGTCTATGGCAGACCTCGATAAGGCGATTAACTACGCAGGCTCTTTGTACAGTCGGTCGGAGAGATGATATAATATATAATTATTCATTAAAAAAGAGGCGAATCGTACCTATATGTCAAGTCTTTTCAAAATTGGGATTCAAAAGTAAAAAAAGAAAGCTTCATTTTCGCGCAACTTGGTCTTTTATATGTACAACACGAAGCCACACCCGATGAGTCTTAGAACCGTTAATGAATCCTACGTAAAAAAAATTAAATGAAAAATCCCTTTTCATCATATTAAAAAAATACATAAAATGATTTATGTACACGAAAACGTTCATCAGGAGCTTCGTTTTTCTTTTAAAATAATTAAAAAATAATGATAAAATTGTTAGACCGTATTTTTTTTCGACAAACTCCAGATGAGTTTGTGGAAGCGCTTGTTCTCCCCTCCTTCGTTCATTGCGGTGGGTGGGAGAGGAAAAAGTCGAATTAATACACGTGGAAGATGCGAATACTTTTTACTCGAGTGCTTTGACTTGGGCCATAATTTTACCCTCCCATAAAGGCAAAACCTCCGAGTCGTCGGTTATTTCTTCCTGGATCACTTTCATATCCAAATCCTCGCATTCGGTTTTGAAGAAGTATCTACAAAAAAATATACACGTGTTATTGTGAACATTTTTTTATTAATTATCCCTTGAACTATAAAACATTTTTTCGATCTATAGCATTGTGGAAGTGACTTAGTACACACCTGTAGCTGCCTTTCTTGGGAAGCACATCCTTGAACTGTTTAAGGGTGACGTTGTAGCCAGGAATTTTGGTTCTGTAGGGCACCTTCTCATCGCAAAAGCTGAACACAACGGTAGTGAAATCACTGGAGGCTTCTTGTTTCGTTCTCCTGAGGGTCGACTGATTCGATTGCATGCACGACTGCATCGTCGGCATCATGTCATACTCCTGTTTACCACTGCCGCCTGGATATCGTTGTCTGTTGCGATTCTGTTCGTATTCCAACCTCCTCTTCGCTTCTTCGAGTTGCGTTGCCTGTATAATGGTAAATAATTTTTTAATTTTCTCATTACAATCAATATACTTAGAAGAAAAAAAAAACAATTTTTTCAACAGATAATTTTATAATTCAAATAGATCAGAAGCTTACGGTATGTGGTTGCGGAAGAAGTGGCATTCCAGGGTCACCAACAAACGGTTGCTGGGGTAAATTACTGAGCTTCTTGCGATGTAGCTTAGCACTAAGCATGGGCTCGGGTTTACCACTGCTCGCTGCACCATCGGTCTCCTTGAGCCAATTGAGTAGCCGACTATCTTTAACCGCCGGTGGCGCGTCGCTTACCACCGAAACTCCACTGTCTGTCAACTCCGTCATCGACTTTTTCGTAACCGAAGAGCGCGTTGCGTCGAGCCTCCGGTATCTCTGCTCTTGACCTGTATTCAAAGTGAATGATATTATTATTAGAAAATTGTCATACAAATCGACTTTTATTTGGGCCAAAACCATACCCGTCCTCGAAAGTCGTTTAAAATAAAAAGTTTAAAAGCAATACCTTGTAGATAGAGGTCCTGCTTATGAAGCGAACCGGCGTAGTCGGACGGAACGGATTTGCTCTTAGGTAAATGCGATCCCAAAGAACTCATACTGCCAGCCCCGTGAAGTTCCCCGGCCTCGGGGAAATCGTGAACATTTCCGCTGTCTCCAGAAAAGGTTGAAAATACGTCTTTTTCTTTGCGGACGGTACGATACGTTGCGGGTTGCTGGAATTGCTGAGGTCGCCGAGATTTGTCGGGTGATCGAGGTCGAGGTGAAGCGAGTTTCGGTGACCTCGACGGTGTCAAATCTGACCACACTCGCGACACGTGCTGATCGAGGATGGCCTGGTCGCTGTCCTCCTCAACCTGCAGTTTCTCCCGCAAAGCGTCAGCGAGAGTCCGCGACTGCTGATGCTGATGCTGCTGATGCTGCTGTTGATGTTGCTCTTGCTGCTGTGGAATTTCGCAGAATCCGTCGCTGAAACAATAAAATAAGAGACTATTTTGATTCTGGTTCGGAAGTTCTTTGTCTCATTGTCTGGTGGTTGGACATTAGAAAATTTACCTATGACTCGTCGACATGTCAACTTCCTTAAGTTTGCGCTCGAGCTTCTCTTCGTTTTCACGATCACGCTTGACTCGTTCGAGTTTCTCGATTAACTGACGAGCAAACGATTCGGGCTTCATCGGCTGCGTTTGTTCGCGCGACACTCGTTGTGTACGTGGTATTATGGCCTCGTGTCCCGCGGGATCGCGGTTTATCATTGCTGATTTTTTGATCGCCTGGTACTGCCTTATGTATTGCTTTCTCGTGTTGCGTTTAGCCATCGACACACCATCCCTATAAAATATTTATTAATAATTGAAATAATCAAATTGTGAAATTGATTTCCACGCAGCATGAAAGCTCGCAGTAAGATTCGTTGTATAAAAAATAACACAAGAGAGAGCTTCCTAGATTTGATGCTGCATGGGTTCATCCTTTATTCTAGTACATCCGTGAGAATGAGTGATGTACGTTAAATTTATAATTATTTATTACCATTCATTTTTTATCAACTTTTCACCAATAGATTTAATTGAGAAGAGTTTTTACACCATCATTACAATTGTCAAACGATTTTTTAACGAACTAATAAAAATTTAATAAACTATGCAATATACTACGTGGCACTACTCAATTATCACGTACACATATCTAGCCATATCTAGCACATTGACATTTAAATATAAAAAAATACACAATTACAACATGTACCACAAAAAGTAATAAAAATAATAACAGTAAATATGGGTAAAAAGTAAAGTGAAAGATAATGAGAAAAAAAATAAGAAACTTACATAGACGCGTCGGTGAGCGAGAGATTGTCGGACTCTGTCCGTGCATCGCTGCTTAAGCTTTGTAGTTCCGAATCCTGCCTTGATACGGGATTATACGAGGAGTATTGTGCGCGTGGTCTCGACACCGACGCGTGATAAGGACTAGCTCCGGGTTGCAGGTATAGGCTATGGTTTTTATTTTTCATTCACACACAAGCAGGGAGGAGCAACCAAATAAAACAAACAAGAAAGAAAAAAACAAATTAAAATTACAACGATGTGACATCTAGAGTGCATGTTTTTGTTATCGTTAAGGTACCTGACAGTTTATACATTCGATGATGGACTAAGTGATACTTAATTTAACAATTATTTCACAATTTCAAAAGGAGATGCGAATGATAAATTGAAATACCTTAACGATAGACAAAGGTAATGAAAGGAAGTATACTGTGATTACGATAACGAATGCAAAACAGATAGAATGTTGTGTTGCACTCGTGGTTGAACAAAAAGCAACGAATTTGAACTTACCCAGCGAAGGCCTCAGGTTTTGGCCTGACGTCGAGGGCCCTAAGCTGCTGCGTGGCCATGAGCATGTCTTTGGTCAGTCTCATCTCCCCCTTATTGAATTCATTCGTTGTCGCTTGCGTCGTCGTCGTCGTCGTCGTTACCGTTGTCGTTGCCGTCGTCGTCGATTGATGTTGCGTTGGCGCTGGTTCTAGCGACGACGTGAATTCACCTGCGAAAAAATAGACGATAATAAGCATTTCAACTATGATTTTATGATTGCGTTAACATTTGCTTAATAATTAAAAACAGTGAAATGTACTTACTGTCCTCATGCAAGGTAGGCAAGAGGTTTGATGCACACGAAACCGAGGGTTCGTCAGGAGAATCGTTACTTTCCTCCGGGACATTCGTTTCCTCGTTAGCACGTGCAGCTCCCATTTCTGCGCATTGACAGTACCTTACGTATTGAAGGTAGACGTCAGAACGCAAAAAATTTGGATAGGTCGTCTCTTCGATAAGCCGTTCAACCTCCTGTTGGGCCAGGTCGAACATACGCTTATCGGCGAGACCCTCGCGAAATCTTCGGGTCATCTCTTTCCGTACCTCATCTGGCAACGCTAGCTGCGGCCTTTGGAAGAACCTGCAATTGAAGAATAATGATAAATTATCTTCTCCATCTCTCTTTTTTCTTTCTATGCAGAAAATTTTCAACTTGATACAAGCAATAGTTATTATGGTTATTGAAAAAAAGTTAATAAAAAACTAGTATTACCTTCTGATGAGGACCTTGATGATGGCAGTGAGCTTATTGGGATCACGCTCCTCCTTGAGACCTTCGCAGGCAAACCAAAAGGATAGAGCGTAAATGTGTCCCTCTTGCTGGAGGTAATGTTCGAATAGCTCGAGGCCCTTAGGATCCTGGAGCAGGGCATGGAGGCTCCTTGTCCATTGCAAACATGCCAGTGGCGACATCGAATCGCTCCTCTCCTCCATGATGGCGCTGTTACAGCGACCCTCCGGCTCAAAGCCCAAAGGTGCACAAGTGGCATCGCAAAACAACCGCCTACGTTGGGAATCTGGACTTGATGTCTGACACCTGCCTATGTGACCACCCCTTTCCTCACCTAGAAAATCCAGAAACAATTTTAGTCACTTCAAATATTTTATCTTTTATGTTACTATTGCGCTAACAATAATGTAAATTATTTATGTTACATAACTATTATTAAAGTATATGGTACCAAACAATAGAAATATAAAAATATGAATTATGGTAATACTGTAACCATTATTTATTTATTTATTTTTTTATTTATTTACCAGAAAATATATAATTTCATAGAAGTTAAAAACATTTCACGCAATTCCTATAGAGATAAACACTGTTACCTGTTGGTGAGTCCGGTACATAAAACTTAATTCTAGCTTAAAACTATTTTAGCTATGAATTTAAATAAGTAATAACGGTATCTGTCTGATTCTGCATTTGTTCATATCATTTGTAAATTTATATATTTAATCAACACTATAGTAAAAGATTAAAACAATATCTTTTGTATCAATTTCAATCAAATACTTGAATGCATCAAGACTGTTTACTTGAACCTAACCTCAATATTATATGACTAATGACAAAAAAATGCAATAGAAAAGTTGAAAAATTGTTGGTCTAAATAAATGTAATGATTCAAGTTAAAAGTTATTCATAATTTATTTAATAAGTATAGTGCTCCTGCTTGATGCACTTAAGTAAAAAGTTAAGTTAATTATTTTTAACACACAAAAAATAAAGTATTATATATTTGCAGTGTTCATGATGATCCCAACATAATTTTTAGTTATGCATTTTTCTGTTTGTAGTCATTAAATGGATAAAATAATGTAAAAAAGTACCAGGAACAGGGGGCCTGGGAGAATTCTCGTTGAAGCAGCGTATTTCGGATGGTTGAGGTACACTCATTCTATCTTTCGCGACAAACGCGTACTACTTTCCTTTCTATGCTTAATATCGATACACAGTACCACTTATTGGACATGGCTAGTCTGAACCTGGAACAAACAAATAAAAAAACATTATTTTAAGCAAAATATTTATTGTATTGTAAATTCATAATATGTATAAGTTCCTTTGGGGATTATAGAGAAAGAAGATACTTTATATTTACTCTTATATTAGCGGAATAATATTATATCTTTGTAAACAACGGGAAATGTAAAAAGATGTTATAATCTGTACAAGGAAATAAATAAATATAATAATATTTATTGTATAAAATTAAGAAGTAAGATCCTCAAATGAGTTTGTATTATCTACAAAATGAATATTAAAATTAATATTATTTCTAAAAAAATGTATTTTATTTACTCATTAGGGAAAGCAATTAAGTATATTATAAAGTTTTATTTTGTAAAATAGAGGAAGGAAATAATTGACAAAAGGTTAACCAACTTTATAGTGTTGTCAATACAAATAGAAATAAATACATTTTTGTTTCATTCATTCAATCTTATTTTATTTAGTTCAAAGTCTCATTACCATTATTTAATAAAAAAATATTTATATTGTTTAAAGCTATAAAAGTAAATAATTTTTTTTATGTTTCCATAAAAATTTATTAAACTATTTACTACAATATTTTTACTATTTTCTAAATAAATAAATTATACATATTCATCATATTTTCATTATCTTCTTTACTTTTTAAAGGTTTAATTATACTAAATTATACTCATATAAATATAAATGTGTAATATATAAAAATTCAATGTTCCATAGAACAATAAAAAAATCAGTAAAAAACAAATCAATTCTGCCTATTTTAAATTTATTCGTCTACAAAAGTCGAAATAATTATCCCAGTGAACTCTAACAATGAAAGTTCTGGGCAATGGATCGATAGAGCTTAACTTCACCATGACTCATGTACCAATTATGGACGCCAGAGAGTCCATTTTTCTCACTGGCGTTGCGAAGGAGAAGAGAAAAAGGAGGGGCTGAAACCAACTGGAAGCTGCGCATTGCAGCTTCCTGGGTTCCTTATTCTCATCCCTAAGGTTCTGCTCCAGTGGCATTGCGCAGCGGCTTTTGTGGTCTGTGATATTGATCGGAGGCAAGATTCAAGAAGCGAATGCTCCTTCTAGTCAAAAAATAAACCCTCAATAAATTGATGGGTAAACTCTAATATCAAAGGATCATATTAATTTTTTTTTGTTAAGCTAGTATAAAAAAAATAGGGAATGGTATCCTATACCTTTAAAAAATCCCTATTGTCTCTTTTCAATGTAGGCTATTGTTATTGAAGGTTCTATAGAAATATGATTTCATAACTTGCATACAAAAGCTACAGTCAATACTTTTCAAATAAAATGTTTAAAGAAAAGAATTAAAAAGTGATCACAAGAAATATATAAAAAAATATGAAAATTAATTATTTTTTGCATTTAAAATCTAAACAATAAACATAGACTATAAGATAGGCTACTCAAATTAGATTAGTTTAAAACCATTTAGTATACTAAAAAAAGTTTTAAGGTAGCAAGAAAAACATTATTACAATCTGTGTTTAAATTAAAATACTAATTAAATAGTAAAGAGAACTTGTTCAAGCACTTGTGTTTTGAAATTCGATCCAAGCAATGAAAATTGTAACCGAGTGTGGTATGAGGGGAAAAAAAATTCAGGAAAAACTAAAGCATGCAAGGAAGATAAAAAAAAAGGAAATAAAAAAGAGCGCAGTATATGAAAGGCTGTCATAATGAATCATCTCGGTAGAGCGCATTCATACCTGAACTAAAGAGCCTAGTGTACATACCATTTTGAAGCAGAGCCCCGTAGGGCAAAAATATATAATTCTTCTTTTTAAACCTCTTTCCCAATAAAATCTCTTGTTACAAGAACTATCGAGAATTTAATACAAGGACAATAAAAATTGATAAGTTTTGTTCTATACGATACTGACTAGACTGCGACTACAAGCGAACTGAACAGTGGCTTGCGTCCTGGCCAGGACTGATGCCAGATAGACCCACACAGACACATTGGGGTGGTAGCATTTGTAGGAGGGGTCGATATACCCAGGACTCGAACCACTACTGGAGATTTCTACGCTGGTTGGCCAGCGTCAAGAGACTATAGATTGCCGGTGTATTCAAGCTGCCTTAACATTGGTGCATTTTCAGTACCACAACCAATGGAAAATTAATGTTGCTGCAGTAAAATTTTTGTCCTTAGTATATATCAACCATGGTACTATTCCTCTTGAGCTTTGGTTATTGATCGATTCTAACAAAAAAGAAGGAGACCATAAAAATTCTCAACGATGCAGAACTAATCCATACTTATGACAGCATCAAAATATATCCTATTCTTTCGAGTACAACATTCTAAAAAAGATAGATGCTATCCAGTTATTTGTGGCTATAAAAAACTTGCATCTTGTACCTACCAGTGTCAAAATATAAATTAGCATAAATATGTATCAATGACAAAAGAAGAAAACATAAAACAATTATCTATTGTTTACAAAAGTATAAAAGAATATTGTAAACAATTGACTAAATAATTCAAATTCCAATGAGACCTAAGCCAAACTGTCAGATACATAATAAATATATAGATTCAATATATAAACAATTGAGAGTGAATACCTGAGAGAAGAGTTAACCTCAAAAATATGTATATAATGATCAAAAGTCATTCACGTGGTTAATCGATTCAAAGGAAACAATCGAAGGAAAAGGAGAAAGGGTATATAAATTTAAGGATTGACTAACGATAACAGTCATTACTCGATCAAGCGTAAAAAAGAGAAAAAAAAAGAAAAGGAAGAAGTAAAATTAAACGGGGAAAACAAAGAGGTATAAGGACGGAAACGCGTACGCGGACACGAAAGATGAAACTTTGAAGTTGGCCGCGTACAAAGATACCCAGGAGAAAGGAACACAAACAATAAAACCCGGAACGTTCACGATAAGTACGTAAAATTTTCAATAAACGAATTTTTAATCGATTAATTTAAAAGTAAAAAGAAAAATTAATTATACCTAATATATTTTATTTTACAGTTGAAATTCCGTAACTTTTTACAAAGATGTGAGACAACCCTTAACTTTGTTAACAACAATGAAAAAACAAAAAAAAAATGTAGTTTACTAAGATTTATCAAATTCACTTATAAGGAACTTATAATTTTCAAGATCATAGTTGAATCCAGTTAGTGTAAGCTCCGAACATTTTAAAAATACACGCCACAAACTATGTATATAGGTATATAGTTATTTAAGCAACCCTGTGAACTATCGAGGATTCAACAAAAAAATAATATTTCATGTATATTCTTATACAATAAAGATGACAAAGGATAACAATATCTATACAAATGAACATACAAAGCGGGGCTCACAAAGCTAATTTTCCGATTTTTTGTGTGTCGGCATAAGTACCGATTCATCAATTTACATTATATATTGTTTTATTTCAACCATATACATATACACACATATATACATATGTACATACATACATATATTTGTGTGTGTGTGCGTGTGTATATACACACATATATACATATGGGTCGTGTATACATATATAGGCATACAATTTGAATTTGGCGCCCTCGCCGCGTTAAAGTTGTCGGCACTGCTGGCGCAATGACACCTTCTCTTCTCAATTGGAACCGTCGTAATACGCTTCTGGCGCAATGTCATTCTGGCGCGTTGACATGGACCTAGGAACTTATAATCTTCAAGATCATAGTTGAATCCAGTTAGTGTAAGCTCCGAACATTTTAAAAATACACGCCACAAACTATGTATATAGGTATATAGTTATTTAAGCAACCCTGTGAACTATCGAGGATTCAACAAAAAAATAATATTTCATGTATATTCTTATACAATAAAGATGACAAAGGATAACAATATCTATACAAATGAACATATATATATATAAAAGCAAAATAAAAAATTTACGCTCTATCTTCGGATATTCGCGAAATTTCGATGAAAATAATAATTTCCGGTGGATGAGCAGAGCACACGTAAAACGGTCGTGGAATCCTCGTAAAAATCGGAACCAGATTTTCTACATTCGAAACCGACGGCCAGTGAGAGAATAAAAACGGTACAAAGAGGTATTCGCGCGCGCGGTAAACCCGTCGACCGGGAAGTAAAAAAAAAATGAAAGAAGAAAAAAATGGAAGGATAAGGAATAAGGGAAGAAAAACGCTCGAGCGACTCCACGAGTCGAGAGATGAGAAGGGATATCGAAAAATATTTTTCGGTTCGCGCGATCTTGGATATTCGATTCAGGGGTGGCGATGCGAAATTCCCTGAATAATATCGAATTCCGGGTTTATACCCATATTGGTAAACATATAGGTATATAACTGGATGCTCCGACCGAAAATAAAAGAAACGTGAGGACAAATTTTTAAGGATTACCGTCGCACATAGGTACGCGAAAATTTCGGTGAAAATCCAAATGTTCAACCGACTAAACGTTTTAAAACGTATAAGTATATATATAAGATCAACGACGAATAAAAATGATGTTTGAATTTCATAGAAGGATAATTATTTTCGTTGGTTCCTAAATACGAGCGAGGAGGTACCTATATACCTGCGTGTCGCGAGCCGGATGAGATAAGCCGTAAAATATGAAAAAGGTTCGGAGCGTGGGCCGCGGGTCGATAAGTGCGCGTGCGAGAGAGAGAGAGAGAGAGAGAGAGAGAAGCGAGAAACGAGAATCGGATCCTTACCGCCATCGCTCGACGAAACCTCGGAAGCTCACCGACAATGGGAATTCATCCCTCGAGGGAACGAGAAGGGGTGCTCGATAATGCACCCCTTCGAGATAACGGCCGAGGGACGTTGCACCGGCGGTCGAAACCCATACCTTCCTTGTTTCCTGTTTACCGACCGGAGGATCGATCCTGTACTGTACACACGATGCTTAAATTATTGATTTCTCTTTTTTCCTCTTCTCTTACTTTTTTTAAACGCGCGGTTTCTTGGAAGTTAAAATGGTAACGTCACTCCCATCTATACTCTATTTTTATGTCTAAATAGAGCGAACATTTAATCGCCAAGAGTTTCATCGGTGTATGTACCTATATATAATTTCATTTGATTGAAAGAAATGTAAAATAATCGTCGCGAATATCAGAAGATATTTGAAAAATTGGTAGTAGTCGCCTATAAGTTAGCCGAAACGTGTTGCCTATATATTTTTTATAATTCAGTTTGAAAAAAAAAAACAATCCAAGTTACGAGAATCGAATGAAAGAAAGCGTCGTTAAAATGTGTGTGTAGAGAAATAAAGGTGGAAAAAAGAAAAGGGAGAAAGAAAGCTCCCTCATCAGGTTGAATCGAACAAAAGTATCAACGCGTTTACACACAACCACGAGACATAGACAGATAGAGAGAGAGAGAGATCCCGAGAATTCGAATAATAAACATTCATTCGAAAAATATTTTTCGGTTCGCGCGATCTTGGATATTCGATTCAGGGGTGGCGATGCGAAATTCCCTGAATAATATCGAATTCCGGGTTTATACCCATATTGGTAAACATATAGGTATATAACTGGATGCTCCGACCGAAAATAAAAGAAACGTGAGGACAAATTTTTAAGGATTACCGTCGCACATATACGCGAAAATTTCGGTGAAAATCCAAATGTTCAACCGACTAAACGTTTTAAAACGTATAAGTATATATAAGATCAACGACGAATAAAAATGATGTTTGAATTTCATAGAAGGATAATTATTTTCGTTGGTTCCTAAATACGAGCGAGGAGGTACCTATATACCTGCGTGTCGCGAGCCGGATGAGATAAGCCGTAAAATATGAAAAAGGTTCGGAGCGTGGGCCGCGGGTCGATAAGTGCGCGTGCGAGAGAGAGAGAGAGATCCCGAGAATTCGAATAATAAACATTCATTCGAAAAATATTTTTCGGTTCGCGCGATCTTGGATATTCGATTCAGGGGTGGCGATGCGAAATTCCCTGAATAATATCGAATTCCGGGTTTATACCCATATTGGTAAACATATAGGTATATAACTGGATGCTCCGACCGAAAATAAAAGAAACGTGAGGACAAATTTTTAAGGATTACCGTCGCACATATACGCGAAAATTTCGGTGAAAATCCAAATGTTCAACCGACTAAACGTTTTAAAACGTATAAGTATATATAAGATCAACGACGAATAAAAATGATGTTTGAATTTCATAGAAGGATAATTATTTTCGTTGGTTCCTAAATACGAGCGAGGAGGTACCTATATACCTGCGTGTCGCGAGCCGGATGAGATAAGCCGTAAAATATGAAAAAGGTTCGGAGCGTGGGCCGCGGGTCGATAAGTGCGCGTGCGAGAGAGAGAAGAGAGAGAGAGAGATCCCGAGAATTCGAATAATAAACATTCATTCGAAAAATATTTTTCGGTTCGCGCGATCTTGGATATTCGATTCAGGGGTGGCGATGCGAAATTCCCTGAATAATATCGAATTCCGGGTTTATACCCATATTGGTAAACATATAGGTATATAACTGGATGCTCCGACCGAAAATAAAAGAAACGTGAGGACAAATTTTTAAGGATTACCGTCGCACATAGGTATACGCGAAAATTTCGGTGAAAATCCAAATGTTCAACCGACTAAACGTTTTAAAACGTATAAGTATATATATAAGATCAACGACGAATAAAAATGATGTTTGAATTTCATAGAAGGATAATTATTTTCGTTGGTTCCTAAATACGAGCGAGGAGGTACCTATATACCTGCGTGTCGCGAGCCGGATGAGATAAGCCGTAAAATATGAAAAAGGTTCGGAGCGTGGGCCGCGGGTCGATAAGTGCGCGTGCGAGAGAGAGAGAGAGCGAGAAACGAGAATCGGATCCTTACCGCCATCGCTCGACGAAACCTCGGAAGCTCACCGACAATGGGAATTCATCCCTCGAGGGAACGAGAAGGGGTGCTCGATAATGCACCCCTTCGAGATAACGGCCGAGGGACGTTGCACCGGCGGTCGAAACCCATACCTTCCTTGTTTCCTGTTTACCGACCGGAGGATCGATCCTGTACTGTACACACGATGCTTAAATTATTGATTTCTCTTTTTTCCTCTTCTCTTACTTTTTTTAAACGCGCGGTTTCTTGGAAGTTAAAATGGTACGTCACTCCCATCTATACTCTATTTTTATGTCTAAATAGAGCGAACATTTAATCGCCAAGAGTTTCATCGGTGTATGTACCTATATAATTTCATTTGATTGAAAGAAATGTAAAATAATCGTCGCGAATATCAGAAGATATTTGAAAAATTGGTAGTCGCCTATAAGTTAGCCGAAACGTGTTGCCTATATATTTTTATAATTCAGTTTGAAAAAGAGAGAGAGAAGAGAGAAGCGAGAAACGAGAATCGGATCCTTACCGCCATCGCTCGACGAAACCTCGGAAGCTCACCGACAATGGGAATTCATCCCTCGAGGGAACGAGAAGGGGTGCTCGATAATGCACCCCTTCGAGATAACGGCCGAGGGACGTTGCACCGGCGGTCGAAACCCATACCTTCCTAGTTCCTGTTTACCGACCGGAGGATCGATCCTGTACTGTACACACGATGCTTAAATTATTGATTTCTCTTTTTTCCTCTTCTCTTACTTTTTTTAAACGCGCGGTTTCTTGGAAGTTAAAATGGTACGTCACTCCCATCTATACTCTATTTTTATGTCTAAATAGAGCGAACATTTAATCGCCAAGAGTTTCATCGGTGTATGTACCTATATATAATTTCATTTGATTGAAAGAAATGTAAAATAATCGTCGCGAATATCAGAAGATATTTGAAAAATTGGTAGTCGCCTATAAGTTAGCCGAAACGTGTTGCCTATATATTTTTTATAATTCAGTTTGAAAAAAAAAACAATCCAAGTTACGAGAATCGAATGAAAGAAAGCGTCGTTAAAATGTGTGTGTAGAGAAATAAAGGTGGAAAAAAGAAAAGGGAGAAAGAAAGCTCCCTCATCAGGTTGAATCGAACAAAAGTATCAACGCGTTTACACACAACCACGAGACATAGACAGATAGAGAGAGAGAGAGAGAGAGAGAGAGAGAGAGAGAGAGAGAGAGAGAGATCCCGAGAATTCGAATAATAAACATTCATTCGAAAAATATTTTTCAAGTTATATACACGGGATAAATTTTCCCCCGGCGCGAGGCGCACAAACAAACTTCTGTCTCTCTCTCTCTCTCTCTCTCTTACACTCGCGCGCGCAGAGATTCCAGAGTGCAAGAGAGAGCTTGGGTTCGAGCCGTCGGGCGGCATTCTTATACATGGGGCTACTAGTTTTTCAGGGCACCGGCCTCGCGCGCCTTCCTCTTTTTCTCCTCTTCCCTCTCCTCCCCTCTCCTCCTGCCCTTCGCTCCTCCTTCTTCTCCGTGCGCACCTCTCTCGCTCTGCCTCTCTGCCTCTCTGCTGCACCTCGCGACTTCCGTCTTCCCTCCGTTCTTTCGTTCTTTTTTTTTGTATATTCTCGCTGTCGAGGGGTACGCCGTACGAGAGAGAGACCGTGTTGTTCTTCTCTCCGGCCCGGGATGATAAAATCGCGGCGACGTTCAATTCGAACGTTGACCGTTAATTCTTTGCAGGATCTTTTCTCTCCCCCTCTCTCTCTCTGTCATTTTCTTTCTCTCTTTTTGAGGTTACGACTTACGCGATACCGTTTTTTCGCGTGTCTCTTTGTGTAATCAACATTTTGTTATCCATAACATTTTTCTCGATTTTTCGTTCTTGTTGCAACGAAGATCGACCAAAAATTTGTAAGCAAACGAGAAGCGATTATGAAAATTTGTCGAAGGGAAACCCCGGGACGTCGTTTAACGGGGTGCCATAGTCAATATTTATCCTCCCTACCTTATCGGCAATCGTGATTATTAGTAATAAATGTGTAAATAAAGCAGTATGTGAAAAAATAAGAGAAGAGGCGCCTTCGTTTATTAATAATCTAACTGTGTGCTGAATTACAGATTAAAATTATATTGCGTTTTTGAGAAAAGTCTTACCAAAAATGTGAACCTAACCTCAACGAGGTGAAAAGATTTGATATTTTTGGTAAGACTTTTCTCAAAAACGCAATAATATTTAAATCTAAAATTCAGCACTCAGTTAGATTGTCAATAAACGAAGGCGCCTCTTCTCTTATTTTTTCACAGACTGTTCTACTTTTTTATTAATTAATCATCAAAAATTGAGTATGGAACCCCCTTAAACGGTCCAAACATCTCGACCGAATAACCTTGCAAACCAACGACCGAACGAAGCAAACGTGAAAATACAAAATTGTAAAATAGGAGATAGTGATATATATAGGTATACAACCGAATAAATAGTTGGTCGAACGTATATAGCGAAAGAAAAAAAAAAAAAGAAAAAGAAAATAAGTAACGTGTAAAATACAAAATGATCCCGAACGACGATAAGAGAGCCTCTCTAACGCTTCATTCAAATCGCTCGAAAGTCGACGGAGCGGCATCGGCGGCGGCGGTGGTGGCGGCACGAGAAGAAAGCCGACGAGAAGGCTGCCCGGAGCCGATGTGCACGACGGGGGAAGAGAGAGAGAGAGAGAGAGAGAGGGATAAAAAAGCATCGCAGCCAAAGGAAAAGACGTAGCGAAGAGAAGCGACGCGCTCGCTCGACTCAAAGGCTGACCGCCCGACTATTAACTCGAAAGGAGCAAGAGAGAGAGAGAGAGAGAGAGAGAGACGGAGAGAGGGACGAAGAATAAGAGAGATGTGTATGTGCGCGCGTGTATATATATATACCATGGAAGATTGCCGGCGGCCGTACAGAAATTTTATAGATGCACCGGTGCTCCAATTTTCACCGCGCTTTCCGGCCTTGAAAAAAGGAAAACTACTATCACGCGTGCCTGTGCGAAGGATCATTTGACTATTTCAAAATTCAAGGTTATATAGGGGAATTTAGTCGCGTGATTTACCATCAGGGAATAAAAAAAATAGTTAGTTACTGTTAATTACGCGAGGTTTATCAATGCATTGTTACATCCACGGTATGTAGATACTTTGATTAATCTATACGAAATAAACTCGATAAATTGACAAAATAAACTACTACCTAAATAAAGTTTTTTGTTTTATTTTCCTTATACGGCACACATTCGCGATCGATAATGCACTCGGTTTGTTTGATTGAACCGGAAAACGCGCGGTGAACGCAAACTACTTATACGTTGCAGATCATTCTGACTATTGAAATATTTGACTATACGCTATAATACCAAAATGTACATTAGAACCTATTCGAACACTCATATGTACACCAAAGGGCTAACATTTTCGCTTAATTATCCATTTCCTATTTACCATTTACATGCGTGGAGATCATTTTAAACATATTTGTCGTTTCCGTCAAGTACTTCTGCGGGAAATAAATCTTTAGTTACGACAAATGATATTTCTTGAGAATTAAGAATTTAACGATTTTACGAATTGGTGATTCAAATATTCATATACACACACACACAGAGACACGAACGAACGAACAAACGTTTCTCCGCTCAAGTACTCAAGTATTTTGTCGTTATATATTTTGGTGTTAGAAACGTAATATATGGGAATTTACTGACCGGTTAATCAACTAAAAGTTAAGATTGAACAATACAAGACGAATATTAATTTCTCTCGGCGCGATTTTCGTAATAAATCTAAAAGAATTCTATAACCCAGAAAGATAAATAAAATAAAAGGACCGTCTAGCCTGAAAATTTCGTTAGGAAAAAATGTGTCTAAGCTTAGACACACACACACACACACACACACACACACACACGCACACACACAGAGAGAAAGATACGCAGACACGCAAAGAGTACGTATACGGCATTTAAAAATTCTTGGGCATCCGTCGGCTAATCTCCGTGTATTGTCGGAGAGGCCTACACAGCGAGAGGGAGAGAGAGAGAGAGAGAGAGAGAGAGAGGCGCGGTTGCGGCGACGTAAAAGAAATCCGAAAAGGTATATACGCGCGCGGCCAGGTATATAAATGCGCGCGGACGGGTCGGCAGAGAACACAGAGAAACCCCGGGGTGGGGAAGGGAGAGGGAAAGAGAGAGAGAGAGAGAGACGGGTAAACAGGATCGGGAGGTTAGAGAAAAACATAGAGGGGCGAAAACGTAGAGGCTGGCGGCGCCGCTTGATGTGCGCCGGGTCCGTAATTACAGGTTTTCAGAACGCTTCGGAGAAAAAGAGAGAGAGAGAGAGAGAGAGAGAAAGAGAGAGAGACGGCCTTCTTGCAGCCGTGTGTAACGGGTGTGCGGTAAGTAAGTGCGACCGAGTATCGTGTTTATTTTATTCTCCTAGGTGAACGAGAGAAAGAGAGAGAGAGAGGGAGTAAGCCTCTTTCTTCAACCTTCTTTTTACACTTTTTTTTCTTCTTCGTTTTGGGTGGAAAATTCGTTTTTTTCGTTCTATACAATTTATCGGAGCCCCAGCGCTTTCGTGATAACGATAAATAATGCTAGACGTGCCGGTGTATCCCGAAATATATGTGTGTATATACATTTACTGGGTTTTACAAGAGATATACGTGATATATTTATGATAGGAGGTTCTAACTAACAACGTTGCAAGATTCACTTGACAAATAGAACAGACAGGACACGCACGTCACGGACTACGTACCCGGTACCGTAAGCCCTTACTTTTTTTTTCTTTTCGTCGTGATCAAAGCAACGCGATCTGATCGACTAAAACGTTTTCGTAATTTTCTAACACAGAACATCTTCTCGTAAAATTAACCGCGAAATGTCCGGTTATTTATCTAGTACGTTCGATCGGTGCTCTCTAAATTATCTCCGTGTAATTATATTTATACGAAGTTGCGCGGTAAGTAGAAAAAGGAAATATTCTCGAGAATAAAAAATAAAGTAAACTGTTGCACAGTTTTTAAATAAAAAAGAATGAAAAAGAACGTGTCCACGTATAAGGAGAAAAATGGGCCGAATGAAAAGTGCCTAAATCGTGTATCACAAAGAACGACATAAATTTTCCGTGCGCAAGCTTGGAAGCGTGGGTGTAAGAAACGAAACGAAACGAAACGAAAGAAAAGAGTCTCCGGCGAAGTAGAAAGAGAGAAGAGAACTTTCGGACCACCCAATGCATTAAAAGAGCCGCTCTGCCGTCGTACTCACGAATGCAGGATGTGCAGCTCAAAAGAAAAGGCTCGCTTTCTGCACGTTCCGTAACCAGGAACCAGGTGATAGATCGACCAAAAATACTATCGAAAATCGTCCCCTCAGAGGAAAACTGTGATTAGTTTCAATTGCACTGCTTGGTCATCTTGATAATAAACATTGCTAACTAAAAAGTATATATTCGTATTTCCGTGATATAATATACCAATAACTATTAGAGAACGAGGACCTCAACGTCGACGGCAACGTGAATCCGTCGAGTCCGAGTCAAGTTAAAAAAGCAGGATCGAAGGAAAAAAATCAATTCTCCAAAAGGAGAAGATTCGTCCCCCATTGTTTTTTTATTTTCCATTTTGTAATTTCATTTTGTCTCTCTCCCTCTCTGTCCGTGTCCATTTGGCTCCTCGACCCCTTCTCCCTCGGTATTTTGATACTCGTTTTATATTACTTTTTTTCCTCTCTTGCTATACGGAGCGGCCGCAAAGACGCATGAATAAAAAGGCCGCGCGCACATCGGAAATAAAAATGAGAAAAGCACGAGACGTGACTGCGTTACTTAAGGGCCGGGCGCACTCAAAAACATTAATGATCCGCGCCGGCCCGCATTATTTCGCTCTTTTTATTTCCCCACCAGTCCACCTTCCCGCCTCCCCGCCTCTCTCTCTCTCTCTCTCTCTCTCTCTCTCTCTCTCTCCTTCGCGTTTTATTTCCACGTTTAATTAAAGAGGAAAATATATCTATATACCCGCGTATTTAGCTACGTTAATTGAGAGACGGTAAAATATCTTCATTTCATTGCAATGTTTCCCTCTTTCCCCTCACATCTCGACGGGTTCGTTCACCACCCTCCTCAATAGTGCAATAATAATCAAATATTTTGCAATACAAGTGTGTGCACGGATAAAGATCGATGAGCATAAAAGAAAAATTAAGAATTTTCAGAGAGAGAGTTTAACGCGAGCAAGAAAAAAAAGTTTTTCACTGGGTTATTAAAGTGCCGCGCGGTGTCCGAAACTTTCTTTCTCTGTGTTTCTGTCGTTGGCGAGGGCAATAATTGAAATTTCACGCTCGGTCTGACGTCACCGACGAAAATGGAGTTCCGAGTGAGAGAGAGAGAGAGAGAGAGAGAAGGAGAGAAGGATCCGTGGACCCCCTCCAAGAAACGTCGGCAGAAGCTCCAAAGGATCTCCCAGAGCGCGCGGCGGCATTAGAAGGGAAAGCCTGCGAAGGGTCGATTTTCCGAAGCGCGGGGACGATAAATTAGCCCACGAGGCGTCTCTCCGTTCTTCCTCGTATATCCCGCATAGACGCCCGAGTTTCGGATGAAGCGCAAGGTGAAGGTCGAATTTCCAGGAAGGACCGCGAAAGAGAGCCTCTACGTATACCTGACCGGTTCTCAATACACACACACACACACACACACACACACACATCTCACTTCTCTCTTTCTTTCTCTCCTCCTGTATCGCGAGAGAGGATCACTCGTAACGGAAATCCAGCTCGACGCTCTTTTATCGCGGAGGCTTTTTACCGGGAATATATGTACGTAAGTATATTACTAGGATTATATCGTGATTATTCTTTGTCCGCGCGACGATTCAACCAGAGTTTCCCACCGAATCAAAGATGTACCTTTTAATTAGATTGCGAGGAGGTAGTCGAGGTGTATCTCGTATTCTTCGAATAGTCGCGAACGAGCGTGACTCCGTGACGCGGGTGACGGGTCTGGAATAGTGATCCGGTGTCGATATACCCGAGAGACCGAGGGAGACCGGAAGTCAAAGGGGGGGGGGGGCGGTGAAGACAGCTGCGAACCCTACGCGAAGATATGACGACCGGTGCACACGAGAGTCGACTCGAGTTGAGAGATAAGCCGCGCGGGCCAGAAGGAGATCGCGGAACTCGCCGTGGCATCGGTTAAACGGAGGACGTCGACGATTCGCGTTGGCTCGTCTTCCCCTCGTTCTCTTCTAATTGGGGCTTAATCGCGGATAAATAACCTCCGGAATATTTCCGAGGGTCGGTGTCTCCTTTGAAGCCTCGCTCTTCCTCGTTCTCTCTCTCTCTCTCTCTCTCTCTCTCTCTCTCCGGTGTCGTCGTCGTCGCCGCCGCGAGCACAGCCAACGTTTACAACGCTCGGATTTACGCGTCGACCGACGAAAATATACGCGCCAAGATAACATTCCATCCGGTAGACGCGCGGGTTCGCCGAAACCTCTTAGCTCGCGGAGGTAGTTATCGCGATCGCGACGATCGATTGTCCGACATCTCGGTCATTTGAAATCGATCGATTTCACGAGAAACAGTAAGAAGAAGGAGGAGAAGTGAGGGAGCCCCACGTGGTGACTTGGTGAGCCAACGAATCGTTGGACCGCGAAGGTCGATGGAAAACCCGTCTCTCCCTTGTCTCTCTCTCTCTCTCTCTCTCTCTCAGTCTGAGTGCTCGTTCCTCGCACTCGACGACGAACCATCAGAGGAAAAGGGAGAAGACGGCGTCGACACACGCAGCACACGCAGAGGCACACACACACACACACACGTACGCACCACCCACATCGCATCCGTTAATCCGAAAGATCTTATTTCGAGTGCGCCTCGGAAAGATTCGGATGCGCGCGTTGGGGTTTCGTGGCGAGAGGCGAGATGCGAGAACGAGAGAGGCTTTCACGGCGCCCGGAGAAAAAGAGAGGAAGAGAGAAGGGAACCGCCGCTTCCCCATTCATGGCGCGCAGAGTTAATAAATGTAAGATGGCAGACGCGAGATTACGGCTCGACCTCTTCGTCTCTCTCTCTCTCTCTCTCTCTCGGGCCGCGTATATACCTTTGGAATGCGTTATAGTTACGTCGCACGTGGCACCGGCGACGACGACGACGACGACGGCGGGAGGTCTATCCTATCCTATCCGAATTCTATAAGCCTCGAATTTTGCAACCGGAATTAAAATTAAAATATATATATATATATATACAGGTAGCAGTACTCTCGGGACAAGTCTATCGGATGCGCATCTAGGTATATAGGTGTATATACATACATCTTCGTTTCAATTCGTTATTCCACTCGAGATACCACTATTTGGGTTTGTTAAGATTCTCGTAATTTTTTATCCCCGAGGTTTCCTCCGGTTTTACGTATACCAAATATACATATATGTATCTACCTGTCGATTCAACGGTCTAATCTGTGGCTTCGATCTCGGGGGGGCTATTCACCCAACTTACCGCGTATACATTTCTTCACCGCGCTACGCGAATTTTCCATGAAAACTGTGTATTCTATACGGGTATATCGGGCCCTCCTTATGCGGTGGAACCGTGGAAAGTTTCAATGGGCTGATTATGTGTATACTATTCGTCTAATACACCCAAGTGATATTTTAACAAATTAATATATTCGTCTCGCAAGAGTAATAAGTCTAGGAGCCAGAGAGGTTTTCGTGGTCATTGGAGGTCTCTAGTCACAAACCAAAGTGTTTTACGACTATTTTGGTTCGTTATTCACGAATTTCAAATGAATTACAAAAGGTTATTAACAATTTAATTCGTTTTTCACTAGATTAAATTATGCTCGGTATTATGGGATATTACAATGAAACACGTTTTAACCCGAGATATACTTAGCAAATTTAGTGCCTAATGTTACAAACGTACGCTCCACGCGACAGAGCAAGTAGTGAGCGCAGAGCCGCATTTAACCATTGAATTTGCAATATCTTGGGTTATAATAATTAACGTGTTGCGAAATTTCAAAAACGTGTTTAATTGTATTTGCTCAATTGTGCTCAATTTCAACCAAACAAATCGATTTCATAACCATTTAAACAATTAAATTGTTAATAACATTTTCTAGACGCATTTTTAAAGAAAACACGATTGAATATCAAAGAACCGAAATAGTCCTAAGAACACTTGGGTTTGTGACTGAACTATATAAGTACTTCTATACGTATATTTCCTAACACTCGATCAATTTAAAGGGATAAGTGAACGATGTCCACGCGCACAGTGGAAAGCAAAAAAAAAATAGACCGAGGCAACAAATCGGCCAAATGAAATTGAACGAGGTACTTACAAATTCGTAACCCCCATGGTTCTCAAACCGAGGAGAAAAAAAGAGCGAGAGAGAGAGAGAGAGAGATAAAAGCCAAGGGCATGAGTACGAACAAAGGGACAAAGGTATACGTGCGCCGAAATCCCGCGGCGCGCGTAAAATCCTAACCTCTCGACGCGAGCTTGTATATATTAGCCTCTCTGGGCATTTAAACCCATCCCTCTGTGTGCTCGTGTACGTGTGTACGTCCGCGTGTTTGTGTAGCAAGACCTGGTATATATACTCGAGGAGCTCGTCGAGGCAAAAGTCGCCAGAGAGAGGGAGGGAGGGAGAAGAGAGGCAGTCAAAGAGCCTAGCCGACGTTTTTCCTCGCGGCGCGACGACGACGACGACTTTCCACTCTCCTCTATATCGAAGTGTCTCACCCGCATGCCACGAACCTCGCTTGTACTCGTCGATAATACCTCGCTGCTTCTTTTATTTCTCTTATATACACATACGTGTCAACCGTCCTCGGACGCTTATATAGGTTTTTTTCTCTCTTTATTCATCTCGTAAAGATGTAGTTATCATGTTTATTTAAATTTCATTAATTCTGTAGGTATTTGAAAACAAAAAATTAAAGGAACATTACCGAACGGTTAGCCCCATGATCAAGTCGTACTTACGTAGAGAAGGTATTTCGAATTTGAAATTTGTAAGAGTGCACGTTCTAGCGAAATAATACAAAAAATAACGAATTTCGAATGTCCCATCGAGAACCGATCCGCTTACTCGGAACTCGGGGATCGGTGCGAATTTCAAAGAGTGTACGTGTACGTGTGTGTGTGTGTGTGTATATACATAGGTACAATACGTATATGGTTGTACCAACAATGAAAACCACATCGCGTGAAGCTAATCAGAGGTTACGATAGGAGCGTGCCGGCAAGTTCAAAGGGAGCGCGCAGTGGGGCGCGACGCACGCGTTGGGTGACGCCACGGGGAGAGCCGATCTTTCGAAGAATAAACTTGATGGGGAGGACCGACCATGTCGATCGCTCGTACGCGCTTCTCTTTCACCTTTGTACTATCATCGATGCAAACTTTTTTTTCTTTTATTTCAAATGCCGAATTGCAATTAAGTAACGACGAAAATGCACAACGAAGATAAGTAAATAACGTGGATATATCTTTGGAATGAAAAAGGTATACTTAATTTGGTGGAAATTACTGATATAGAAAAAATTTTCGGGAGAATAGAACCGCAGTTTAAAAACGACCGATACAAAGTAACTAAAGGTTGTACATCGCGTCGAAAAATCGATTAGATTCTAAATGAAATTCCAAATCTTGAATCTCGATAATACCTATATATATATATATATATATTGAACGTTGTAAATAAAGAGTGATGAAAAATAAGAAAAATAACTCTGTTAAGGCAAAAGGTAAGAGAAGAAGAGTAATAAAGAAAGACGACGACCCACACGTTCGTTCTCTCGAAATAACCATGGACTCGAGTAGCGATGATATACCTATATACTTCTTGGAGCCTTCAGCGGAGGAAAGAACACGAGGAGAGAAAGGAAAACTCGCGGAGCAATACGCCTAGGCGAAGTGAAAGCGATCACACCGAGGCGCAAGTATAATCTTGCGCTCTTCGCGAGGTCTCTCCGTTCTAACGAATCAGCCAGCATTTGGTGAATCGAACGGAAGAAGTTAATTTTCCCAAGTAACGAATAATAACACTTGTGTACGAGATAACATAAGATACATCGAAATTTTTGTAGCTCGTGACGACGTTAAGACGACAGATATACTACGGTTGCAAACGTCTTTTTTTTATGATAATAAGAACGTAATGCACTGCAATATAGTTTATCTATACATTCTATAAGCACGAAAGTGTAAAAAAAAAATTAATGGTACAGAATGGGTAAATCGACGACTTTCCACTTTTGAGTAAAGTGTCTAATACCGTCAATTTTTAGACTTTAGAACTTATAGAATCTACAGGTGTATCAAAACTAAATAAATTTTACACGTGTTTAAAGGATTTTATAATTAAGAATCATATAAGGGAAAGCCGTATTACCGACATTACAATTTTTCGTTTTATTCAATAAATACGTAACATTTTCCAACTTGACCAACTTAGCAACTATATCTATGTATTTCATAGAATGTGGGTACGTTCGTATAATTAGGATAAAGCAAAAATTGAGTGCATAAACCAAAAATCGATAATGTCGGTGATTCCCCTTAATGAGTAAGATGAAGATAAAGAGAGGGGCGTAATGAAACAAATAACACGGGGTATCGGAATCAAATTAGAAATAGGAGGGAGCTCTCGATATATATTCTCACCCGTCGGACGTTTCAGTAAGTATATTACGTATATATACACATGAAAAAGAAACCAACCGCGTGGAAAATTTGAATTTCGCGCGCTCGCGCCTCCACTTACGCATGGCTTCACCATCCGTTTCTATTTCGTTACTTAATACAAGTTCTGATATTAATCATCGTACAATTTGAAGTATATATAAAATTGCTTTAAATTTCCTGTTTTTTTAGATAAATAATTTAAAAATATTTTAGTCTTACTGTATGCATTGCGCGCATATATCTGCAGGTAAACTTGGTTGTCGCATCAATCTACGATGATAATAATAATAAAGTGACGGTATCTCGTAGCAAAAAAAACGTGAACGAAACGTTCTATAGATCACTTCCAGCAAGAGTTAGGAATAGCAGAAATAGCAAGTAAAAAAGTGTCGTGATATGGTTCAAAGCGAACAACTCGGATACGAATCGGTTCGAAACTTCGAATAGTTGCCCAAATGGTGAATGTATTTGATTGCAGAAGGCGATGCAGGGTGTACAATCGTTTCGATAGCAGCGGGAGCGTAATGTACCTTGTAACTTTGTTCGAATCCATGAGTGTCCGGTAGCACGCAGATCGCGACGAGATCGTCGAGTCGTCATCGAGACGCTGCCTCGCGTACTCCAGTGGCCGGCATTCCGTGAGTCCGTGACCCATGCACACCGTAACACACCGCTCACTTTACTTCTCTCGACGATGCGTATATACGTGCAGTGTTGTTAACTTGTAGCACTATCTCGTTCCGTGCAGCTTCCGAAAATAACAACAAGATCCAAGCAGGATCGAGGAGCCGGAACACAACAACAACAACAACGATCAATTGAAGAAGACGATGATCTCGATAATATCACACTCGGTATAAAGGGGACATAACCTCACTTCACTAAACACTGAGCATCATGATCACGTGGCACCGAAAATACGCGAGTAACGAGCACCATCCGAGGGCTTTTCCCCGACTGAGCGGACTGAGCGGACTGAGCGCGCCGACTGCCGAGTCGCCGTGCTGCCCGGCGAGGGCGACGCATTTCCCGAGGAACGTCGGCGGCGAGCGGCGAGCGGCGAGCGGCGATTTCAAAGGCGATTCTCCGAACGGTCGGGCTGCATCGAAGGTAAGGGAGGGGGGAGAACGAGAGAGAGAGAGAGAGGCCTAATGCGCGCGCAGCCTCGATCGCACCGCGACTGAGTCGAGCGAGGGAACCCAGCTGTCGGCGGTTTGTTTCCCTTCCCTCTCTCCCTCTTACTCTGCGTCCTTTCCTTTCCCCCCTGCGCGGGCCGCACTCGTCGCTCGCAGCTCGCTCGGGTTTCCTATATACACTACGAATGCGCTTCGTCTTGCGGACTTGGGCAGCTTGGGCTACGTTTCGCGAGAGCTCGCTCGCCCTCTCTGCGGACTGGAGCGAGCGTATATAGCTGTGTATATAGGTACTGCCAAGTGCCGAGTGCCGAGTGCCGACCTCGGTTGCCGGCTGTTTTTCTCTCCTTCTTTCTCTCTTTCCGTCTTTCCGTCTTGCAGCGTGCACGAGAGTTCGGATGCCGAATCTTTCTTCGAGGCGGGAGAGTACAAAAAGGAGCCGTGGATATAAGACGTATATATATACGTGACCGGTCCCTCTCTCTCTCTCTCTCTCTTTCTCTCTCTCAACGATTTCAGGTATATAATGGTCCGTCATCATGGCTATACGGAGAGCCCGGAGAACCGGTAAAGGTAATGATGGAATTTTTATCTCTCTTCAAAGAGAAAGAGAAAGAGAGAGAGAGAGAGAGTGAGCGAGGGAAGTTTGGCAAAAGTGAGTTTACTTCTTTTCGCTTTCGTGTTGATTTCTTTATCCGGAGGACCTATAGGCAAGTGTTACGACAAACATATTTCTCCACATTTCCCGGTACCCGTAACTTATCGTACATTTTCGATTGATTTCACGGTTAATCATCGCGGTTGCAATATACGTACAATTAGAAGAATTAGTACCCTTAGAAACAACTGTAAGTTAGAATAAAATAGTCCACATCGATCTATTAATTTGAGAAAAAGAGGGTTATACTTATACCGTATAATGACTCATCGCGCCCGGTTTCTTTGCCGAGATCACAAAGCCGGCGACGCCTCGTTTGATGCGCCCGCGAGACGGACCTAACGCGTATCTCTCCCTCCCCTTGCATCCGCGCGTTACGCAACGTAAAACGACGTCGCAATTAACGAAATTGGAAAAAAAAAAGAGAGAAGAAGAGGAAAAAACACGTGTATATATATATATATATATATATATATACGTGTGCGCGTGTGAATTCCGAGGGTCAAAAGCCGCCGCGCGTAGCCGTCGTGGAAAAGGTTCGCGCGCGCGAGCGGCGCTCTCGTGATCAATGAGTCGGCGGCGCGGCAGCCGGCAGCGGAGGCTCCGACGCGACTCGCAATTAGCCTTGCGTGGGCGCGCTCGCGCTAAATGACCGTCCGTCCGATTGTCTCTCGCCCGATCACGTGGAAAAACCGAGGAAAGAGAGGAAAAAAAGAAATCCTTCCGAGCTTCCCTTTCCTCGAGTTCCATTGGTATATTTGATTTGACTAATGTATCGAACCACACGATGCCTATATTAATGTCAATATACGTATATATATATATCGCGTACGCATATTATATACGAAAGTCGAATAATACCGATCTATACATCGATGCACACTCGGCCGGTAAATTGCATCTATACAATGGATCAACAGCAGTGATGTAGATGTATATCAACTATCGGAGGACCGAGTAAGAAAAAGATTCGATTTTAATTCGAGAGGACGCGACCGAAAAGGGCTTCTCTCCTCTGCCAGAGACATTCAATCTCGCCGGAGGCTCGACACCGACCGCGCGCACCCACTCGCTTACATACGTATCACACACAACACACACACACACACAGACACCTGGCGAACGTAATAGCAAAGGGCAGAAGAGACGGAGGCAGAAAGACCAAAGACCCGCGCCGCGCTCCAGGTGGATTAATTACGAGTTGGCCTGGCGCGTCAAGTGCTCCGCGCGACCGAGAATAGGAAACTCTCTTCTCCTCCTCCTCCTCCTCCTCCTCCTCCTTCTCTTCCTCTGCCCCGACGGGCGACGATGACGATCGTTGACACGTATATTTTCTTACTATATACGTGTGCTTCGAACGCGCTCCTTTTCACTAGGCGATTCTCGTTTATTCTACTTCCTTTTTATTCACGATTTTACCAACGACACACCTCGATATATATTTTTATACTATATTTTTAAACGTCTCTATCTCGCGTTTAGTAAATAGACAACGTTACACATAAGTATACGCGATGGATGGAACAATAATGTAGCGACCATCGATCGAAGATGAATCAGCTGTATGCTTTGGGTACAAATAAGTAATGCAATTTAATTAAACGGATAAGCCTCGTCAATTGAAATTCAGAACAAAGTGTTTCTTCATTTTGTTTTTAATCATTCTGTATTATTACTACCTAACCAAAGATTTTGTCAGTCAATTTATTTGCAATTTAACTACCGTTCAATCAATTATAATAAATTGTAACATTTTTTTAACATTCTATGTGGAAAAGAACATTTTGCATTTTTTGTATTGTGTAATTTTCGTTTATTATCTCTACACAAATTTACCTATATATATATAAAAAATTAAAAACTTTATAAAAAAATATAAAATTTGATATTGTATTATTATATTGAATATATAATATTGTGTATTATATGTATATAGAAAATAAATTATATAATATATATATAACCTCTTCTTTTTATTATGTCTATCTTCGGAAACGATTTTTTTGACATATTGTCAAGCGTACAGAAAATTAATTATTATACAGCCAATGGATAAACAACATTAATAATAATTAATCAAATTTTAACATAATCTTTTTCAATCTTTCTAAAATCAAGTCTGTATAAAAAATTTTCATAACAACTTTTTTACGTATACTTGGCGTATCTCGGAATATACCTTATGTGTAGGAACCACTTCATCCAACTGGCTAAGGAGAGGCTATAGCCCCACCCCCTTTTTAGTTATCTGACCGTCTTCGTATTTCAAGGTTTTTATAAAAACGACAAAACTAATTGATAACTGCATTAGACATATCGATAAATATTATTTATAGCTGTAGCGTTCTTCTATTTATTTAAATAATTATTATGTTAATCTAAAGTAATTTAATAATTTCTAAGCAACAGTCATTTTGTGTTAGATTTGAACGCATATATACAAGCCTTCGTATTTCAAAGTTTTTGGAAAAAATATTTACTTAATCTGTACTATTTGTTTTTTACCTTAAGCAAAATTAAAATAGTTTATAAATAAAGCAAAATATGTGATTGTCGCTTTAGGCTCCCCTTATATTTTAACAATAGCAATAAAATATAACTCTAATCAATTTCCTATCACAAACATCTTTATACTGTTTACTACAAAAGTTATCTGCTTTTTAAACAAATTTATTTTTCAGTGTTTCCAACAGTTTTGACAACGAATGTTTTGTACTGCAACTCTTTTAAATTCTATACCACTTAAGTGGATCAGAGTCACGTTTCACTTTCACTGTTAATATTAGAGCCCACGCGATCAAGTGCAGGTATATGCGATCCTGCAGACGTATATATATATCCTCACGCGATAATGGCACTTTTGCAAAAAAATCTTTTGATGTATACAATGTGACGCAATTGATTAAAAAAATGTACAAATAAATATATTAACAATTATTTGATAAACGTTAATAACAACACAATATATATGCGAGCAATTAAGAAGTATTTGAAGCCATTGTAAAAGTATATTGTAATAATTGGTATAAAATTATAAACTTTAATAGCGACAATCATACATTTCAACAAAATATTTAAAAGCCATAGTTTTTTCTATAACGACACAGGAGAATCTCTCGCGCGCACCGTTTCATTTCGATTTGTTATTCAACGATTGTTAAAAGGCATATAAGATATCCCTATAGAGAAAACTAAGCGCAATCGCGTGTAACGGTCCGTTCTCGAAGATTTAAAAAGAAAAAAAAATGTGGCAGGTAAGTGGCGAGGAGTAAGGTAAACCATACGGATTCGCAAAATCCACGGAAAAGCCGATTCGGCCCGGATAATCCGTTGATAATTAGCTCAAACGAATTCCGGATGTCCCGGCTGCCCCTCGAGAGCGAGCGCGCAAGAGAGAAGAGCACAATCGTCGCTCGAGACTTCAAAGGAACGTACCGCGCGCGCCTGGCTCGGTTATCGTCCGAGCGGAAAAAGTTAGCCAGCGTTGTTGTACAGTGAGGGCCATCGTCACGCCTCTCTCCCTCTCCCCCACCCCTCTCGCTCTCTTTCTCTCTCTCTCTTGCTCTCCCCGATGTATATTAAGTCGTTCGAAACTGCGCGCGCGAATCTCGTAACAATGTAATACAAGCCGCTCGTCCGAGAGAGCGCGAAGAGAAAAGGACTGTATACTGCACCGAGAGCGTCGAGTTCAAGCCCATGGAAACCTCGGGGTTTTTTTTTCATATTTCTGTGTGCACGTTATTAAAAACGAAAGTGTCATTTCTTTTCGTTTGGTATTCGAAGATCAGTCTTGTTTATGGGTGGTACGTATATATATACATATCGATCGTGTCGAATAACAACAGGGCGCGCGTCGCGACTTCTCGCGTACATATATACGGCCGCACCGAGTCGTCTAAACTCTGGAAATGAAAAATGGAAAAGAAATGTGTCAACCACGATGCGAATTCCCAGCCTCTCCCTCTCACTCTTTCTCACTCTCCTGTGCAAACGGATAAACAAGTGAAAGAGAGAAAGAGAGAAGCTCCCTGTAGCAACCATATAGCTCTCGGTAAAAAAGGAGGGGGGGAAAAAAAAGCGACGTATCCGAGCATGCGCGTGAGAAAGAAACGAAGAAATTAGAGCGAGAGAATACGGATTCTCTTTGATGTTGCCGGCGCACGCGATACGTCCGCGAGCACGCACGCACGCACGCACGCCGAATTCCCCCCGCGGACTCGCGATTTAATGCTCGCCCCGTATAATAAACAGCCGCGGTGGCGGCGGCGGCGGCGGCACCGGCGCGCTAAGTCGCCTATAATTCCCCCCCTCCTCCCTCCGCCTCTTCGCGTAAAATTATATGTTAATGCGGGAGAGCGAGAGAGCCGGCCTAATGGCGTCGTTCGTTAACGGGACTCGGGGAGACGACGCCGCCGCGGCTCGCTCATGTACATGTATATAATACATACACCGATACAGCCGAGATAACTTTTTTTTTTATTTCATCCTTATTACTCGATTTCGCTTTTCCTTTTTTCGCTTCGACCGTTGACTTTCTTATTTATTGTTCTTTTTGCTTATTTCAAAAAATCTCCCATTCGATCGTTACTTTCGCGCGCTTTGGTTAATGTATATTCTCAATCACAAATACAATAGTTCGTTTCAATTTTGAGTTATCGAAAATCGGAATACAGCCCTTACACCTCAGCAACTTCACATACTTTTTCTGCGACTTGTACGTCTTCAGAGGAATATATATACACATATATACATATATATACAGCTACACAAATTACGATATCCTGATAACTTTTATACGATTATTTACTTATTTGTTTATCGGTTACTTTTTATCGCTACGAAAATAAACGTATATATATTCGATTGTCGATACTCGCGATCTATCCATCGGATTCCGCGATTAATCTAATTAATTAACACCATTTCGAAATAATCGAATATCTACAAAAATATTTTGAATACAGTATATAGCGTTAGATTGTTTACACGACAAAATAAAATTATAATGTGTAAAAACACAATAAAATTACAATGTAACTTTATTATTTATTGCAGAATATTAGAAATAAGTGTAACACACATGACATGCAGTGGATCCATGTTTTGAAAAAGCACGGCGTACACATCGTATCTCTTATAAGTGACATCAAATCAATGAATTTACATATTGATTATATCGTATTGCAATATAGTTATGAATTTTAATATCGGCTACCGGAACGCACGGTCGCGAGAGCAGTCAACGAAATGAAAAAAAATGAGAGGCACGGAATTATTCAAATATTTGTATCCCAGTGTTTTTCCAGTACGGGACCAACGAATTACCTATATATACCCTTGACCCCGTTCGATCGAACAGTATCAAAAGTAATTTAATTGCCTGACTCGAAAAATATATATATATATATATATATACAACGTGTATATAAACACGAAACGAAAGCGCGCGTTATCGACATTTACTTTTTTGCTGTATATATATATAATATGAGTATATAGATACCGATAAGCGGCCAAAACTCGTCATCGAAATTAATTGCCAAGATATCGTAAAACGACAATCGTAGAGTCTCCTTTTTTCCCTCTCTTTCTCTTGTTCGTTTATTTTATTTATTTATCTATATATACCTTTTTTCGGTCTCAACGTCGAGAGCCACGTCTCTTTATTTTTCCGAGGAAATTTATCGGCGAGCCTTCGCGTCCAAAGATAAGGGATGTACATATACATATATATATATATATATACCTATATATGCGAACAAGAAAAAGAAAACGAAAGAGAGATCAAAGTTGGATCTTTTGTGTGAACCCGTCGTAAAAAGTAGGTTTTTTTTCTCTTTCTCTTTTTGATCTTATATATAGTCGAGAGATCAGTTGGATGCGTTCAGCGACTCGCGTAAAATTAAAACGATTTGAATGAAACTAATCTAGCGATATTGATATTTCGCTTGCACGCACCGAAAAAGATTTCTTACAAAATTTACAGCAGGCTATACCTGGTGTGGACGTTGGAACAGCCATCCAAAAATTATACCGTGACTCCACGGTCAAAATTAACATAACGATTTCATCAATTGTTGCGCCGAACAGCTGATAGGTCACATATTTCTCATCCTATCACGGTATAATTTTTATTATATAGAAAATCCTCTACGTGTAACAGGAAAGAGTATATGTACACTACAAACTATATATACGATGCGCGTATTATATATCTGACGATAAAAAAAAATTGATGATCGCCTTCCGCTCTCGGAAACGTTTTCTTTTCCACTGATTATGCTCGTAAATCAATCATTCGCAGAGATTTCCTGAATCAAGAATTTCGAAGAGATTAGATATTCAACATCTATATATATATATATACACACACGTATATTTATTTAATTAATCATCACACTCGTATATAATATGCGAAGCGACAAAAGTAAAACTTTGTAATTAGTAATTAGATGCTGTAGTATCCTATACTTTTTAACGCGTCAGGCGACTTATGTCGAAAAAGCCGAGAGAAACAATAGTGAATAATCGCGACGATAAACCCAGAAAGGCGATAAAAAGAGAGGGAGAGAGAGAGAGAGAGAAGGCGAGCAAATAAAAGAATAGAAAAGAAAAGAAAGAAAGTAGATTTCGGGCATCCCTGAAAAGCTCTCTCGTGCCTCTGGATTATACGTCCCTCATATTCAAATCGAAGAAAAGGGCCGTTCCTGGTGGTGAGGAGGGAGGGGAGAGGAGGGAACAGAGAGAGAGAGAGAGTAGAAAAGGAGCGCGAGAGATTAAAGATCGTCAAAGGCGCGTAGAGGCGCGCATGTATGTGTATACCTATATATATGTATATATCTATATACGAGAGAAAACTTTTTCAGACCGGAGAAACCAGAAGGCGAAGGAATCGGGTGGGGCGAGAGTGGCAGGGGGAGGCAGCGAGAGTCATGGAGAGGGAAAGAGCGAGTGAGAGAGAGAGGACACCGAGCGGACTTCAAAGGACTCTTTGATGGTTTCCGCACGCCGTCGCCGGGATCTTGATAAGCTCGGCATTATATGCCGGCTGCGTGTATATACTCCGCTCTTCTCTCTCTCTCTCTCTCTCTCTCTTTCTCTCGCGCGCGCGTGAACGCGACCGTATACGTACACACGCACACACACACGCGCGCGCACACGTTTATACATTTATGCATGTAGGAAGACGCGGGTAAACCGGTTCCGTAATTAAATGCACCAGCCTCACGGAAAAACACCGGTGGACGGCGAAAAATCAAAGGAGGAAATGTGAAATTAATGACGAGAGGGAGAGAGAGAGAGAGAGAGTCCAGGTGAATCCCAGAGCGTATATAGATAAGAGGCTTGGAACGCGGTTGCGACGGCCGTTGACGATCGACGGGACGAGACGAGAGCTACCGAATTTCGAGGGATCGGACCCTCGGGAACGAGTGGATCTATTCGACCGCTCCCTTGGATATTATTTAATAAGGATGCTCCATTGCTCTCCGGAGGGGGAGAGGGGACGGGGTCAGCTTTGACGCAGGGTAACCCTACATATATATACACCTATATAGATAAGGTTGTTTGTTTTCAAATTGGTTTATCGGACCGGCCCATATACGCACATATATACCTTCCCAAGTTTATACCTATTTTGGAGGCGATCGATCAATCGATCGATCGGCAAAAAAGGAACGCGCACGTGTACACGAGTACCCGTATGTAAATTTTAGTTTTGAAAACGCGAGGAATCCACGCATCGCATTGTTCGAGTATACCCGAGCTTGGGTTTGCCCGTACAGCGGCTAAAGCAACAAGTGGCCGTCTAATCGAAATCGATCCGATATATAATTTCGTTATCTATAATTAAACAAATTTACCGTTCGAGCGTTAGACTCCTAAGTAGGATATTGGGAACAACATTGTTTTCTTTTATTCAATCCTATAGCGTATAGTTGAACTCTAATAAATAGTCTCCTTAAATAGATACAGGTATGTATTAAATGATGACAATTTCTTCCCTTGTGGTCAAACGTCGTTCCTTATCGTTTTCTTCCATTTATTTAGCTTTTAGCTAAATTTTTAACCTTGTAAAAATTAAGTGAGTCAATTCCAAATGCAGAAGCGATCAAAATTACATTTAAATGATTTTATAAAATTTGGTAAAGAAATTTACAAAATCATATGTATCGTTAGAAAGATTGTTAGAAAACCATAAGTATTAAAAATTTTTTACTTTCTCTTAATATTCTACACTTTAAGATATATACGAAGTAGAAAGCAATTCAACTACCTGTGAAAATCTACAGGAAAAAAACTCTTTGCAAATCACAAAAATTACTGCGCGTTTTATATAGAAAAACTGACCTGCACATATATGTATATAGTAAATATTAATAAATCTGTATCGAATTTTACATTTAAAAAATATTAATTTTTATATTAATTGTCTAGGTAGCTACTCGATTACTTCTAGCAGCCAAATGTATTTTTTAGCGAAACTTTTTCCTTGGCGTATAAATAGGAATTAACACTAGCCACGGTTTAACCATACGTCTAAATGTATTAATTGACGGTGCAGAACAAAACGAAAAAGAGACAACAACAACCAACAACATTTTGTAGAAATCCAAACGTAAATATTGCTGGGTGCAAACCTCGTAATTAACTATTAAATGCCTTACTTAGTAGAATCTCACAAACTATCTAATACTCATTTGCAGTGTAACAATTAAAACTTACTCTAGATAGTGTTCTTTAAACACAGAGTTGGCTTTGATTAACGTTTAAACCACCCAAAATTAGAGACTCGCCTACAGTAAGGGTCACCTTAGTCGATATTTCTAAGCGGAACCGCAAAAGAAAATAAAAAGTAATTAAGCACTAAAAAATGGTACGTTAACAATTAACATACATGTTATAGTAACGCTAGGACATACTTGAGTGCAATTTTCATTACATTTTGCAAACGTTGGAGAGAAAATTTGTTTGAAAATGTATGTGAATAAAATCGCGATAAAAATCTGAAGTTAGAATTGTCAATTGACCATTCTGTCAAATTAGTCAATATATTTTTACATTTTTCTTCGAACTAAAAATATCATAATAGCATTTTATCCAGAATAATTACAAAAATTTGTTTAATATTAACAACTGTAAGTAAACTTATGATAATCGTAACACATCCCTTCACTCTAAAAATATAGTAAATATTAATATACCGATGTAAGGGAATTTTTAAAACTTCAATAGATGTGATTTTTTATTATAAACGTTTGTAACTTAATAGCTTAAATTAAAAGCATTAATAATAAACGGATTTTTTTAATCGAGTATATATTAAATTTATTCAATTTAATTTAGATTCAATGGTAATAATTATGGTAGTATATATTAATTAATATTCTGCCGTATTAACCGTTAAATTAGTTATTATTTGTCACTTCACAGTTATATATCATTAAGTAATTAAGATAGCTAAAACATAAATGTTAATTTATAAACGAAAATACATTTATTTGTATTTAAACGTTACGATTATTTTACACGTCTATACAATTACACGAACGAGTGATATACAATTAAATTAAACAATTGGTTGAAAATAATAGTGGTCAACGGATATAAACACGCGAGTACGCGCGAGTTTGACGAGGAGCAGCAAAAAAAGAGTGAGAGAGAGAGAGAGAGAGATGACTTGAAATTTGAAAATAGAAATTCAAACGGATTGGTTCTCATCGTTCGTAACGAGGAATTTCTGTCGAAAAGAATGAATCTTTTGCGTTCGCAACTGGCAATCAATCTACAACCGGGCGAAACTGTTGCGTCAACTCTCCAACGTATATATTCGTCTATTCGTATACATTCGGCATTTCTCAATCCCCTTAGATCTCACCGGTCCTTAATTGCGTCACGGGTTTCGCACGCTTCAAATTTTCTTCGAAGCGTCTTTGGCTATCGTACATATATATACATATATATAGCGTATATAAGTATTACACGCACCTCTCGCCTGAGCGAGACATTTTCATCACACAACGTTCAAGACAAACAGACGATTGATTAATATTGAAGGTACAGTGATAGCGACGGCTGACAAGACGATAGGGACCACGATTACGCGTGTGTATAAAATATTTTTATGGTATACGAATTTAGTTAAATAATTTAAACAATAATATATATATTGTTTTGGTAGCGATGTGTTAAGTATATAAATAAAAAGGAAATATTTCACTCTATTTTTGACACCTTACCGCACCGACAAATTAATTAATCTCGCACCTTTGCGTTACAAACAAACGTTGAAAACAATGTGAAAAGGAGAGAGTAATTGAAATAGATGAGTGTTAGATTTAAAAGTATATCCATGACCGCCTCGATGGCGTGTTTCGCGCTCTGCGTGAAAACTATATAGGATATATAAAAGAATGACGAAACGAAACTCCCTAAATCTCCGACAATTGGTTGTAGCGTGATGTCAGGCTACTCTCGTGTCTCGTCTTGGAGGACACGGAACGCACGAAACCTCCGAGACAAATTGAGAGAGCGAGTGCAACACACCGGGGCCGAGAAACAATGAGACCGATGGAAACCGGTCGGTCGTCCACCTTTTATCTTTGCCGCCCTTCCGACTCACTTCACGCGTATTTACACCGGGCTCTCGGCTCCCGACCCTCGGGGATGAAGGCGTAAAACCTCGTATACATATACATACATATATATATATATATAGCACAGCCGCGACGAGCTCGATCAAAGTGACACCGACTATTTTTCGCCGTGAAGGGGATTCTTCACGCTCGACTCCCCTCGCCGCGCCGGGGATCGACGATCGCGTATATCCGATATCCACTCGATATCGATCGTAAGAAATTTATTAATCTAGGAGAAAGAACGTTAAAACGCGACTGTCACTCACTTTCTTTTCGTATCGTGCAGGTTTTTCCTATTTTCGTCATAAGTCAACATAAATATCAGTGTATATCAAAATGATATAAAACAATCAAAGTATTTCGAATGGACTTGGTATCGAGGTGTATTAATTTGTATCGATCAAGGCAAATCTGCGAGAAGTGAGAGACCGGCTGTGCGCATCAACAACAACAACAACGACGACGACGACGACGACGACAACTGGTTTTCACTGGATCTTAAAATAAATATAGCTATATAGGTATATGTTCGCAAAATACCCAGAGTTTCGGGCCCTAGGTACCACTTCTTTTCTCCGCCGATTCTTTCAAGATCGACCTTGAAACTTTTTTTTCCCTAACTCTCTTTCTACGTCTGAGCTCCGAACTCCGAGTAAAGAGCTGCTGTCTTAAACCCTGCATGGCTCTTTAATTCCCAATCTCACCTATAATGCATCGTTACGCATCGATCGTCGCGTCGCGTGAATAAACAGGGGTTGCACTCTGTGTGAGGTTACGTAATACTTATAGAGGCTTATGAATAATTGAACGGAAGAGAGCCAACCGAGAGTGTAATGAAATTCCTTGATGGAAAAAAGGCGCGCTGTACCGATTTAGCTGGAAGTTCGGAGTGCTCGGCGCGCACTCGAATATCTCGGTGGTAAACACTCGCTTGAAAGGCCGAGCGACCAAAAGGGAGCAACGATGAGGCGCGCGGGAGAGGGTATATACGACTCGACTCGACTCCTTCAACTCGCGTTCGAGCAGGCTGGAGGGCCGATAAATGTTTCACCCGGGATAAAAGCTAAGTCTCGTACCCGATTTGGCGTCGAATCATCGCGGGAGATAATTCACATTTTCGGGATTGTTAAATATATGCATAAGAAGAGTCAATCGCCTATTCAACTTTACTACAGGTATACATATATATACGTATATACCAAACGCGTATATTTACATTTATCAACTGAAAGTAAAATGTTTTTTTTATTTTTTCTTAACGGAGAAGAGCGAAATGTCGTCGTTCTCACGAGGCTCGTGAAAGCTCGGGTTTCCGTCGGTGTATGCATGTATGTAGTATACATACAAATAAAGTTCACGGATAGACCGGTGGAAAAAAGCAGCGAGAGTGTAGGTATAGGGTGAGACTGAGAGAGAGAGAGAGAGAGAGAGAAGAAAAGGCGAAAAGGGAGTTGAGTGGGAGAGAAACGCGAACAGCTGGGCGCATCGCGGTGCAGCAGCTCCGACAGAAGGGAGGCGCGCGTGCGGCTCCTTTTGTACACCCAAGCGCTAATATCGTTTCCAAAGGGAGAACAAACGCGAGAGACAGAGTGAGAGAGAGAGAGAGAGAGAGAGAGAGAGAGAGAGAGAGAGGATAAAAGCGGGCGTCTGTCTCGAGCGAGCGCGGGCAAACACGAGGACTATACTAATGTACTTTCGGTGTTGGATTTATCGTTTACCTCCTTCTCTCTCGCTGACTGTGTCCCTCGGTACTTCGAGAGCTCAATCGGTTGATCCATTCGACAAGGGTAATTCGATTTCAACGATAAGACGCTCACGATTTTTGGCCTACCACTCTCCTTGCTTTAAATTTGAATGAAATGTCTAGGTATGTACATATGCATGTGCGTCGAAAATGTATCCAAGAGTAAGTATATATATAGGTGCAACTGATAAATGGTAAACGCGAATATTCATCAACGTTGAAAAATAATAAACGTTGGTAAGTGTTGAATCGAGTCCAAGTGTGTATTATATAGAGAGGAGCGAGAGATCGCGAGAGGGAAAGGAGCAACAGAAAGTTGTTGGGCGACTACGCGCGGAGAGTTGTATACCATGCCGAGGAAGAAAGAAAATGACCGTCGACTTCCAAAAACTTGGTTCGGTTCGGTCGTCTCGCTCGTCTCGCGCACGCAAAAAAGTAGTGAATGGAGTCCGAATGTTCTTGAGGCGATTCCACGCGCGACTCGAATACGCCGCGTCCGTATATACATACTTACGTGTGTTACGAGAGTCGGGGGGACAGGAAAGGAAAAAAAGAAGGTAAAAATCGAGAGGAGAAAACAGTGAATGGGCCTTGCCTCTCCGATACAAGCCCAAAGCATTAAAAACCAAACTCGGAGCGAGAGAGAGAGAGAGAGGGAGAGTCGCCCGAGGCACACACGTCGCTCGTCCCATTCGGATTCAACGGCGGCGCTCTTTTCGAAGATAATGTACGGCCCTGTCTCCGTCTCTCCCCGTCGCTCGTAAGCGTGGCCGGAGCGAAAGAGACCGACTCAGCGTTTTGCAGATACCGCCGCCGCCGCCGCCGACGCCGACGCCGCGATTCCCCCCGGGAGAAATAAAAGCCGGAATCCCACTGGGCTCTCTCTCTCTCTCTCTCTCTCTCTCTCTCTTTCTATCTCTCTGTGTGTAAGCGTTGAACGTGCGTGCGTGTGTGCAGCGCGGCGCATACCAAGGTCGACCTCAGCTTCGGATAAGCTCCCATCAGAGCTAGAGACTCGAGCTCGATTGCGCCTCCCTTTTTCTTCCTCGTCTTCTTCTCCGCACCACTGTCGATACACTTTGTACGGTTAGTCTTGCGAGTATCCCGCGACCTGTCGCTAAGCGATATATCGTAACAGTCGAACCTTACATTACACCACTTGCAAGATCAGGTACGTCAGAATGAGAATCCCTGGTAAATGTACTATTAACAATATTCCAAATTAAGAATACCCGACAGATGCATATCTGAACACGTCGCATATATATATACACACACACGAGATATAAATTATTTCTTCTTCGCGATGTGTTTTAGGTCTTGATCGTAAAAGATTTGAATCGCGCGGGAAAATACATTCATGCATTTTAAAATAGATTGATAAATACTTTAAAATTACCAATTGTTATTGTTCATGGTACGCGGTGCATTAGAAAATAATGAAATATTTGGAGACAAATATATATTTATATATCCTTTACTGCAAATATTTGGTAAATTCAATAAAATATTTTATTCATAAATATCCCGAATAAATATTTGTTTCGAGTAAACTGGTAGGAATTGAAACGATTTTTTAAGCATTGATTAACCATTCTAAAAAAACAGTATTTAAAGACTAATGATTACCTAAACTATGGATATACATTATACATGTTTTTATTTGGAATCTATTATGTAACTTCTTTAAGACAAGCAGCCGCGAATCACGATACAAAGATAAAGATACAAAATACCCGCTAATAAAAAATGGATATTTTTAAAAAATTTCTAGAAAGTGTCAATTTTCGAGAGATTATCGAATATTCATCAGTGCAATGTAGAATAATCGGCTGCGCATGCATACTTATATTCCAACACTTATTTTATCGGTATTTCAATTAAAATATATAGTACACATTCGTTCTTAATTATTAACGTTTCTTCCGCTTTCAAAGGACTTTATTTTTATTTCCCTGTAGTATAGTATATTATACGATATATAAAATACTTGATCGAATTCATTAAATTTATTTAGAGAGAGTCCGAGCAACACGTCGCGTTTTCCTCGCTCTCGCTCATTAAACCCATCGGAGTCTCTCTCTTTCGTTTTTGTTTACGAGGTATAGACCGTCCAGATTACAAAAGCGTAATCCGCATGCGACCGTGGAATTTCGTAATATAGATCAGTGACCTCGATTCCGGAGGAGTGTGCCCGCGGTATACGCGGTATAGCTCTGACTCTCTTTCTGCGACGCTGTTTACTTTGAACGGTTCCAACTGCCCCGCCGTCGCCGTCGAGGGCTCTCGGAATTCCATCGCGTGTTTTCTACGCGAATACGATTTCGTTTCGATTTAATTTTGATGCGCGCACTCGAAGGTCGACGAACTCCGCGGTTAATTTTCCCTGATTAACCAATTGGCTAATTCCAATTTTTCTAAATGAAAAAATAACCAACGAGCGGGCGCGCTCTCTCTCTCTCCCTTCATCACCCGAGTTAAATGGATTAATCTTTGTTTAAATCTTTTTAGTCTTCTTTTCGTTCATCGACGTCTACGCTACCAATCACCGGCTGCACTTCGCGGGAATCCTCTTTTTTTTATTATACAATGGCTAAAAACCGATCATCCTCTCGCCGATCTCATACGATTTTAGTTTATATATATATATCTTGGCTTATATTTATTTTGTGCGCACGTGGACGATTTTAGGACGTTTCTTCGGTTGGTCATTTCGTAAGAGAGAGCCTCCGAAATCGCTCGAAACTCTTGAGTGCCGATTCATTTGGGGTCCTCGAGAGGTCTGGTTGGACCGTCGTATTAAAAAAAATAAGGAGCGAAGAAACGGGTCGCGGTGCCTTTTGTACTTTCGCATTAACGTCACAATCCAATTTAACGACTAACCGTTATTTACGATAATTATTCGGAAATATTTGATTAGGTTCTCCCCGTACGCTCGCGCGTACGAATAATCGTCCCATGAATTTAACGTCCTCCTCGTCGGATCGTCAATTTATATATATTATATTACCGTGAAAACTTTTTCACCCAACTCGAATCCGAGAAACAGAGATCGGTGTAACTACACGAACTCTCGTCATCTCGAACGACAAATAATAAAAACGATCGCGAGATATACGTTCGATATCATTTTCAAGAGAGACCGCGACGTTTAGATTAAAATAATCAAAGAAATAACAACAACGACAACAAAAAAAAAAAAAACAATAAAAATGAAAAGCACCTCGGCGGAAAATTGCGAGAAGAGGATGAGACGAAAAGCAAATATAGCGCTCGCGTTTGATCCCCAACGAGCAATATAATACAACGAGCTATTGAAACGATGAGATTGTGTATATCCCACGTGTCACCGAAATACTCGATCGTACATGTAGGAGCGGCAAGAGCCAAAGAGAGATAGAACGGTCGGGAGGAGAGAGGGTGGGGGCGGGTGTGGCGGTGAATACGGGCCACAAAACGTATGGAAACAAAAAAGGCCTGGAAGCCATCCAAATAGATATCAAAGCGAGAGAGGGCGTCCCGCCGCCGCACCTATAAATTGATATTACATTGAGGTGGATCAAACAATCGGTGTACACCCGGGAACGATCAAAGAAGACGCAGAAGCTGGCTAAACGGATCAGAAGAGTCACCCGCGCAAACACACGCACATACACACGTGCACGGAGAGAGAGAGAGAGAGAGAGAAGGCGAAACCGTTCATAAAGTGCACTCGACAGTTTCCAGACACTTGGACGAGGAGCACTCGGATCGACCAAAGGATTGGTGCAATAACTGTGCCCGAGGGGTGGGGAGTGGGGGGAGTGGGGGGGAGGGGGTTGGCGAGAATCAAAGCAAGTAGCTCGAAACACGGGGAAAGGGGGAAAGGGGTGGTAGGGAAATTCGAGTCGCAGAGACAACGGGGTGCCGATAATGGATCAAACGGGCTGCACGTTTATCCCTACTAAATTTCGAGATGTTGCGTGGGTGGGGGCGCACAGTCTTAATTTAGCGGTAGTCTCGTCGTCGCTGGTGCCGGTGCCAGTTCCGTCTCCTCTTTACATTCCGGTGGATGTGCTACCGAGAGACACGTTCAAAGAAAAGGTATCGTCTTTACACAAAAACCCATGTGGAATATCTTTAGATCTCGAGAATAGTTGTATTCGCAGGGATTACCTTATCTCGAAGAATTATGTCCAAAACGATAGTTGACCAACCTTCGCCCCCTTCTTTTTATTTCACTCGATTGTTTATTCGTCGCGTTACTTATTAGTCGAGGGGTTATTCACTTGCTTTGAAAGTGACAACCCATTACAAAAATTACATGATTCTCAATTACGTAAAATGATGTTTTGAAATCAAAATAAGTATTTTAGAATCAATTGGAATCAATTATCATTTTTTTTTTCGAATTGGTTTGTGATTCTTAGGAGCGACGAGTAACCCCTCGATATTAATTACCGTTTGTCAATTCACTCGGAGGCGACAAGTCGCGTTATTAAAATGAAATACTTTGCAATGATCATTCACCATAACAAAGGTAACACCGACACGCAAAATTGGCATCGCTTCAGTAACACTCCAAGACAAAGCGAGTCGTGCACTTGAAATAAAAAAAACAAGTGAAAGAAAAAACGTTTACCAGACAGTCTTCTGAAAGCGTGGAAAACTGGGACAGAAGAAGAGTGAGAGAGAGAGAGAGAGAGAGAGAGACAGGGAAGATGCGAAGCCGAGGGGACATACAACGAGTAGACCAATAATAGAGAGTGAACGCGCTAGGGGATTGCCCGCTGCCGTCGTCGTTGTTTGATACCACGTGCTCCCGGCGGCGCGGTTCGAGCACGAATTTGCTGCCGAGGTGACATAAAGAGCACGAGAGAGCACGAGAGAGCACAAGAGAGAGAGAGAGAGAGACTGAAGAGGAGTACCAAGCGCGCCTCTCCACTTTTGCATCATCCTTTCATTGTGATATCAAAGCTCCCGACGCTCTCGCCTGCTTTCTCGAGAGAGAGAGAGAGAGAGAGAGAGAGGGATTTGAGGCCGGCTCCTCGTCGATTCACTTATACTTTTCCGCATCCGCCTAACTCGACCCTTTGAATTCCCCCGTGCTCGTTTTTCTTGTACTCTCTTTGCCCGCGCGCTCGCGTGTTTTTTTTCCCTTCCTTTTTGATCCTCCCTCTCTGTCCCACTGTCTCTCTCTCTCTGTCTCTGTCGCTCTGTCTAGCAAACTTTCTACTTAGGTGCTCTTTCGCTTAAGCGGCTTGATCTTGGCTTCCTTCTGATCTTTGTGAATAGCCAACAATTAGGTTGTATTTGCGCCGTCAGGAAACAAAAAAAATACTCTTAGCTTTATTTGTACTGTTTTAGATTGCAGGGAGAGCTATCCTTCGAGGGACTGACGCATTCGTTTTAATTCGATGCTACTGATTAGTTCAACGGTTATTATAAGCAATATTTAATTAGTTTTATTTTGATATAAATAATATATTGGTCAGTAAACCTTAGGTCTCAGTTGATCGTTTTGTATAGGAGTTCGTATCTTGTAGAAAAGGCACCAGAAAACTGAATCTAAAGGAAATAGTGAAAAGGTATAAAAGGGCCATCGGTAGATATTTAAAGGGACGCAAGTGCAGCGGAGAATCGCAATCCGGTAGGACGTGAGAAAAAAAAAGAGGGCGTCCGCGCGTTTATCACTCAGCATCTCTCGCGTCGAATCGCGTTTGACACCGAGCTCGCGTTTATATACGTTACCCCCGGGCGCGTTCGTTCACGTTGACACGAGTCGACGTACCGCGTCACACCGACAAGCGCAGTCGAGTTTACGCCCGAAATAGGGGATGGATTGGCAAGTTTAATTGCCGCGAGCGAATGTTTCGCATCCGACAAACTGCATTGACCAAACGTTTCCACACTTCAATGACCGAATGACAACGATCGATCCCTGGTGGGGAAAAAAAATTAGGAAAAGCGAAAAATAAAAGAAACAAAGAGAATCATGGGCGTAAAGGCCGATGATCGACCCTACGGGGGACAGCCGGTTGGACAAGGATAATGCCACTAAGACTCGGAAGGGAGCTTAACTTAACCGTTAGTTTATTGGCGTGAAGGAGTCGCGGGAGCGCAGTCCCTTTAGATCAAACGACACCGACGGCGCCTCCCCTTTCTCTCCCTCTCTTTCTCTCTCTCCCTCTCTCTCTCTCTCTCTCTCTCTCTCTCCCGGTCGCGTGACGTATTTCTCTTAATTTTGCGCTCTTTTCCTTCTCAAACTCGACGCTTCGCGTTTCTTTACCTTTTATATTTTACCGGGTGCATGCACGCGCCTTCTTTTCTCGCGCTTTTCTCGCTTTCGACGGCTTTTTCTTCCGTTTCCTCCCTCTTTCTCTCTCGATTCTTCTTCTCGGCTCTTTTTACACTTTAGTTCGTGCACTCGAGACTTTTTTTCTTCTTCTTCTTTTCTTCGTTTCGTGCAACCACGGACTTGGTTGACCGTTGCCGCGCGCGCGCGCGCGCTTCCCGACTTTCAGACTAATCACTTTTTGCTCGGCCAGACCCTTTTGTTGTATACCAACGGTTACATTGCAACTCGTCACTATACGGTTTTTCTCTCGCGCCCCTTTCATTTCAGTTATAACTATGTAACTACACATATACCTGTGCAACGCAAACGAATTTAAATATGATCGCATCTAAAAGATTTATAATATACAGTTGTAGGAAAACACGAGGGAATTGAGCAACATATTTGTTAAAAATTTCTGATTGACGTTCAGCAAATATAAGTGACAAGTTCGGTAGCCACCACTGCACAATTCAGTATACAGTACAGACTAGAATGAATCACAGTAAAATTAAATCACAGGAATCTATACCTTAAAAAATCCGAAAATTCCAACTAAAATATTAAACCAAAAATCTGTAAATAATCTCGCAGGATGAAGCCAAAATGATAGAAAAAGCTTATCCAACGAATTTATTGAAATAATTCATTAAAAGAAATAATTGATAAATAATGACTTTTTGTCGATAACGACTTGGTTTTAAAATCTTCCAGGTAGTTAAAAAAATTATTTAAAACTGTTTGAAGCAAAGAAAAAAATAACGTTATACAGCTGAGATTTATTGAAAAAAGTCGACCTATTGTTATTAAAAAATTTATAGCGCTACTCATTTTTAAGTATTAATAATTTTTAAAATTATTGTCAACTTTATCACTATGCCGAAATCGTCATTTCCCAAATTTCTATCAATTAACCGGACTTTTCGAGTATACAGTACCGAATATTTCGGTTTTAATGATGATCAAACGATTCGTCTGTGAATCTCGATGCTCTGACCGTGTGGTAAAGCGACACGGATTGCTCTTTCCAGGGTGATTGATAATTATTACGAAATCGCGTGGTAAAACCAACAATGTATAACTGACATTGTATATGCAATTCGGCGATTTGATAAATAACGAATAATGTCGAAGAGAAAGAATTAAATTAAAAATGATCGAACTGCACTTGTATAAAGCGTTTATCGATAGTTAATTTGAACGATTAATATCTATTGATTTAAAAAAAGAACGAAGATTTGGAAAGATAAAAAATTAAAAATTTTGTTTATATCCTATAGATATGTCCGACGTTTCATTAGCTCGTTATGCCGGCCTCGTCCGGCTGATCTACTGAATTACATCAACCAATTTATTAACAATCTAACAATTGAATCAAATGGTAAATTTCCCAAAACCACAACACGACGCAAATTTAACCTTAATTTTAAATCGTTAAATCATCGTAATGTTTTCAAACGAAATTACAGTGACAAGATGATCAAATTCTTGAAATAAAAACACGTGATGTCGTAGTTGTTCGTATATAGCGTGACAAAAATTTACAATGTAATACTACACAAAATACTAGTATAATAAAACGATACATAATCAACTAAAGATTATCATTTTACTCCGAAAATTTAAGTATAATTTTAAATTCGAGATTCTCCTTAACGTAACACAAAAAGGACATATTAAATTTCGGACTGATCATAGAATTGAAAAAAGAAGATGCATTAACCACCATCCAAACATCTTTGCACGTATATATCCTTCGGCAACGATTAACAAAATTGAATGCGGAGACTACGTACACCAGTCCGGAGCGTCGAGATTCTTGAAATCACGAGCCATCTCTCTCTCTCTCTATCTCTCTTGAAAGAGGGTTTCATTAAAAAAAAAAAATAAAATAAAATAAAAAAATTGAAGAACGACGAATGGAAAAAGAGATAGGAAGACGTCGGCGAACGAGCGAACCGTTTGATTCGGAGCGACGCGAACGAAAGGAATGAAGGGACAAGATGCAGCCGCTTTGCTCACTCGGTGAACGAAGAGCTGGAGAGGCAAGAAGGAAAGAAAGAAAGAGAGCGGCGCACAACAAAGGCCCACACACATATATATATATATATATATATTTCTCTAAACAAAAATTTAACTCTAGCACTCGGTGTCAAAAAAACAAAAAAAATAATAAGATAAAACCTATTGGTAATACCTATTTATTTTAAAATCGATATTGTGTGCTGCACCTTATAATTCGATTTAGCCGCATAAAGTTGCATGTATTATATGTAATGAACCGAGCGCGCCGATTAGTGAATATAATAATAAAAAAAAAGATCGATGACAGTTTAAATAACATAAAGGTATAGGTAAAACACAAGTTTTATACTACTGTAATATAGTGTTACGGAAAAACTTGTGCATATGTAAGATATACTATCCTAATTATGTGATATGGTGTGTTACTTTACAACTGTCGTGGAGCATATAGTTCGCAAAGTAGATATCTATGCCCCAGGATCGGTAAACAAAGGACCGCGCGTCTTTTTCTTTAGTTTTTAGCCAGGAATACCAATTGATGTACGATATACACTCGGTTTTCCATTAAACCGAAGGGTACACACGACTATGGACGTACCGCGATTTGTCGAAAAATTGTGGTAAGATCCTTTTGGCAACGAAGAGTTCGAATTGCGGATCGTGGAGACAGCCAAGGTTCGACACATTTGGTTCAAGTTCAAGAGCTCGTGTATAATATAAGTAACAGTAGACGGACGCGAGATTCCCGCTTGTCTATACCTCCGTTATCCACAATTCCAAAATTGGCACAGCTAGAGTTGGTCGCACTCGACTATTCGACCTACACCACAGCGTCACACGCGGTGTTGTCATTCTCGTATACGACATAAGTAGGTATATAACATATCCAATCGAAGAAAAAAGAGAAAAGGAGATTCTCGCGGGTGACAGGCACGTATAACAGGATGAGCATGAGGTTAATAAGCCTTCGCGGAGCGTCGAAAGTGAGGTTAACTCTCGGCGAAAACGGCGTGAGTAACACCTTTCGCTGCGTCTCGAGAGATCGCGCGTACCTACGCGGGGTGCGGGGGATCCACGTGGAACACCCGAAAACCCCCGGGGCGTAAAACGTCAGCCAAGGTAAGGGCGAGGGCGAGGGCGAGGGCAACGCGCACCTCGATTAACGAGCAAGGGTTAACGATCGACCCACCCCCCCCGCCGCCGTCCCCCGGCCGCCTCACGCGACGCTCACCGCGCGCGCCTACACGATGGCCGGGACTCGGGAGAGGGAAGGGAAGGAAAGAGAAGAGAAGAGAAGAGAAGCGGAGAGTCTCGAGTCTCGACTGGTCGACTTACCCTGCGGACGGCATCAAAAGCAGGAGCACCAGCAGGAGCGTTCGTCGAACGGATTGCGAGCACCCACGGCACCTGGCCCGCGCGCCTCGCCCCGGGTCGCTCGTCCGCGGCGAGGTTCTTCGGGACGCCAGACTTCCCGCAGTTCCCTTCCCACCGAGTACCTCGGCCGCGCGAGTGCCACCGAGCAACTGCCACGCCGAGGGGCCGTCAACGACCTCTCGCGGCCCTCTCCCGCGACGCCCAGCCCACTCCAACGCAACGACGCGACTCTCTCAACGCTCTCCCTCCTCCCTCCTCCCTCCTCCCTCTCCCTCTCCCTCTCAATCGTGATTCGCGCGGCTGCCCTCCTTCCTCCCGCAGCCGCCGCTGCCGCCACTGCCGCCAATGCTCCCAGCACCTTATGGGTCCTCTGGATCCCGATCGATTCCGGGGACGGAGGACGCGTCACCCTCGATTTTCTATCACCCATTTTTCCAATCCCCGCAGGTTGCGAATAATTCGTATAAATAGTTGCTGCTATTGAGGCGGACCGACCTTTACGTAAATCATATTACCCGGAATTACGACCATGCACGAATAGCTGCATCAAGAACAACGAGTGGGAAATCCGCGCGAATCCCAGCTGTCAACGTTTTAAAAGGCAAAGGGTACAAAGTGGTTCGATCGGAAGCTCTTGGAGCGGGCAATCTAGACGACACTTGGTCGAGTCGCCCGAGGGTGCGTAAGGATCGGGGATCGGGATAAACCCGCGATGATGCGTTCGTGACACCAGGTTACCGAGGGACGAGGGAAATTCCCCATCCCCCCGATCTTTTGATCTTTTCCGCTCTCGACGTAGACTACTTCCCCTCACGCACGGAAGCACTATATGTACGACTACAACCACCGAGTCTAATCATTATCCTCTTTCTCCTTTCAGCTTTCTCTACCGTAGAAAATAGCTCAACAGCCGCGTAAACACGAATAAATCGTTCGACGTACAAATTTAATATTTTAGCCCCAGAGAGAGAGAGAGATAGGATAGAGCAGCCGGGAAAGAAGGAGGTGGGGAGACGATCTATCGGTCCGTTTGAACGGGAAAAGGAAAGAAGGAGGGAAAAAAAGCACGAGCGCGCACCCGGCGCTTTGATCCTTGCCGCCGCGATCTGCGGCTCCCTTTGATCTTTCTTTCTCTCCGCGACTCCTGCCGCCTGCGCGCGTGCTACTGTCGCGCGCACACACACACACACTCGCACACTCGCACACTCGCGGGTACAGATCCTCCGCAGGCGATCCGGTGCAGTGTGTATCCCCGAATCGGTGCGAACAACCCGACTAATGAAACGATCTTGAAGCACGCGAGTGAGGGAGACACCAACCGTGGGTGTTGGGTGTCAGATTTATCCGGGCCTGGTAATTCGCGTTCGCGCCTTCCGGGCCGAGTGTTAAGCGAGGGAGACCTCAGGCTTTGTCGTCGTCGCGTCCTCACTCTATAATTCCTCTTCTTCTAACCGTACTCAGCTTTTTCATCCCCCTTACCGTTCGCACGGCTCGTTTGAATAATCGAGCTTAATCGGTCCGAACCCTCTATAATGTATGGAACTTTTACCCGCGAGGTACCCGATTCTACTAATTTTATCACCTTTCTTGATCATTGAGTATAATGAGGTGTGTTGATATTATCGTAACTTTTAGTACAATTTATATGACTGTAATAATTAATATTTGATTAAACGTCTTATAACTATACGTGTTAAACATTATAAAACAAACCAAAAGTTGCTTTAAAAACAAATATATTTAATTGTAATTGTTACTGGGCAGTACAGAAAGTAGCACATAATTTGAAAAACGGTTATTTTGTTTTTCAAACTTGATATAAAATTCAAAAAATAACGATAATTATGTTACGTACACTATAAGAACCACGGGAACTATGCAAAATAATAGAATATCTAAAATAGTATCAAATATTTTTAAGTATTATTATTATCTATCAATGAATTATATTCAAAACGTTAAAAGATTGTTTAAAATGTTGTATAAAGTGTATTATATTGGGATGTCCGACCCAGAAAATGGTAATTTTATACTTTTTTTTATAAATAAATGAATAAAGTTTTTAAAAAACGCTGAACGTCAAGCCCTTAGGTATGTTTTAAGTAATATACCTAAATTTTTCCAGTTTTCTAAATCTATAATTTGATCACGATGTTTGGGTTGAAAGATTATGCTTTTTTGGACTAATAATTACCGACCAAACATTGTTTACTCAATTATTATTTAAAAAATGCTTTTTCATTAAAAAATCAAAACGTCAAGCCCTTCGTTATGTTTTCAGTTATCCGTATGAATTTTTTCAGATTTTTAATGCAATATTTTAGATATAATTTTTGGGTTGAAAAGTGCAGATTCCTGTAATTTAGGTCCAACATCCCGTTAATAAAAATTTTGAGCAAAAAGAATGAGTGGACTCCCGTAATCCTATGTAAGTGAGAATGAACTATGGACGATAAATATGATTCACGATTCCATTTGAACTTAAGTACTATCATTGTGAATGAATGATTTTTTTTGTATAATTTAAGGTGGTTGTCAGCAAAACTAATCGGCATTTGGTATTTCGAGTCTGCGAATAGGAAATATCATTTTTCCCTGCAGGTTTTACGGCGATGTAGTGAGTCCATCATTTTTCTGCATCGGATTGCATAAATTGTAGGATATAATTTTGGAATAAGTAAATATAAAAATAAATAAATAAATAAATGATGCTTTATACATTGGTAAGTACCTATTTTAATTACATAATCCCTTACAGAATTACGAATGTCTTTTAATATTTATTAAATTTCAATAAACGTAAGGTATCGTTTTGTTTATTTTGAAAAATCTGGGGATTTGAATCACAATTTTTTAAATAAATTGAATTTTGTAAAAGGTAATTGTTTAGGTAATTAAATTTAACAATTTTCAAATTAATAATGGAAAAATTTGAATACGGTGAATATGCAGTTTCACGAGAAAAATAAAACCTTACTTATTTAGAACAAATAAAAAATTTTTAAAAATTCATTAGCTTGATAATGATTAATAATTAATTTTATTTAAATTTTGATATTAATGATTTAACCATATAGTTCCCTTGTACTATCAAATAAGTTACAAGAACTAAAGAAATGTTTTTTAATTCATATACTTATGTGAAACCATTTTAAATCGAATAAAAAGTTCTTGATAACTTATACCCATAAAATATTACGATCCATTCTATTACTTAGTTCATTTAAGCTGCATGCTCTAAAATATTTAATTGCTAATTTTTAATATTTACTTTAATTCTTAACTTGTTTTTTCTTTCTAATTCCATTATGTAAAGGAATTAACTACCGTTGGATTATAAATAATTATTTCAAACAAAAGTTTTAAATAATACATATTTCTCAATGAACGTGTTCCTTTGTTGATTAGACAGATTAATCATTTCTATTTATTTAGTTGTTTAAATGTTGCACCCTTGGTAAACGATTAAAAATCGATCAACTCCAAGAAAAATTCGTGTATAAATCAGTTCGGTCCACCCATATGGAGAAAAAAGGAATTCCCAAGAGAGACCAGAGGGAAAAATCGTATGGGTATATACATCAGCTGTTTCCCGCGGGAAATGACTACTTTTTCCCTCGTCGTCTTCCTTCTCTTCTCGCGCGGTGTAACGATCGACGCGTCTCGTGCGCGTATGGTATATACACACAAACACAACCCGAGAGGAAGAAAGATGCGTATAGATCGCTCGAGGCCACATATATGCACTCGATGGGAACAAGTCGGCGCGCCGAGTAATATAGGGGCGGAGAGTTTAAAGTTAATAATTGCAAGCGCGCGCGCGCCCGCGCTCCTCGAAAGGATGAAGTTTGCGCGTGCGAGAAGGCAGTGCAATTTTTGGCCATAATAACTGTAATTAAATTAATTCCTCGAGTAATTGCTTTATATTGCCGACTTGCCGAGGCATCCAACGTACACGCGCGACCGTCTACACGTATACGTATAATTACGATGCGGCAACAGGAAAACGCGTTGATTCTCCGTTTTCTTTTTTTTCTTTTTCGCCCCTTTTTTGTTCTTTCTGCTCTTTGGATGCGCCACCTTTTTGCTATTTTTTATTCTTCGGTTACGGTCTACAGGGAATTTTCGAGGATGCGGAGTTTATTTTACCGAGTTACGCGAGGTCCTTCGTAGTTTTCGTTATTCACTCGTGACGAAACGGCGGTTTCAACTTTTTTTAAAGTATGCATGTTTATAAGAGCGCTAAATATCATATCATTTATTATATTATATAATTTTTTTATATCACATGATTTTTTAAATTATATACTCTTTTTTTAACGTAACACGTAGTGTTTCAACGTTTCAAACATTTAACGATCGATTTAAAATTTTAAAATTTCAACTTTCCCGCGGTCACGTGTAAGTCGTAAGATCGATAATGTAGATATCCTGAGCGACCGACCGATGAGTATACTTGCCCAATGCCCAGCTGATATAAATATAACGAGCGCATGTTTTTGTACAGACAGTGTGTTTTTTTTCGAAATAACGTTTATATGTACTTTTATACACAAGCGATTCCACGTTTACTAGTTAATTCGATGTGATAAAATGTATTTACGATTAGAATAATGAAAAACACTCTGTCGTCCATCATTTTCCATTGATCACGACAGTTTTGTACACTGCGTAACCTCGAACGACAACTTATTTTAGAATGATTCAAGGGTAAACAAATAAAATTTCATTTGATCTATTACTACTTTTTTTAACCTTGCTTACCGATGCAACAATCACCTTTACAGATTTAAAAATGCATGCCAAGCTGGGCTTCGAGCTCGTGCTCAACTCCAAACAAGGTGCTGCAGCAGTTCCATTAAAACCGAATGGAAGAAACGAAGGAATTTGATATTTGACAATGAAGTACAGAGGCAACGAAAAGAAATTGGTCGCATTGAAAAGATTACAGTTAAATATGTGCCCACCGATAAGGAGAAGGATGCTATAGAATACAGTATGAACAAATGTTTGTCAACACCCAATGATATTGCTTTACACATATCTGAGAGTGTACACAAAACAGGAGCTTTGGCAAAGGTCGATGGAGTTCCATGGGATATGCACAGACCATTCGTCAAGGATTGCGAAATCAACATTTTTACTATGCAGATGCCAAAAGAATGTCCTAATATTAATTCTGCATTTTGGCGAACCTGTTCCTTCGTTATGGGAGCTATGATCGAGGAATCTTTCAAAGATGACATTCAATTGTATCTTCACAGGTAATATATAAAATGTATACTTCTCATTTATAGAGTACCTTTGACACTGTTTACTTCAATAACTCTAATTAACTTATAATTTCATACTTATAAAAAATATACTTATTAAAAATAGTTCTTTAAAAAGCTTATAATATAAAATAGCTTACTAAAATGAATTAAAAAATACTAACAATTGTTTACCTTTCTCAGGTGACAATACTATGAATTGTTTAGATTCAGTATAATAATATATATGTAATTACAATTCATATACAATAATATAATAAAAGTGGATAGCAACCATTAATTTATTCTATTGCATTATGTATATATTAATGATAAATAAATGAAAGAATAATTAAACGAAAGTAATGGATTGTCAAATAAAATTGTTCATAAAATAACACAAAAATGTTTCAGTTTTCCTCGACCCAACTTAAAATCCGGCAGTTTCGTTTACAACGCAATCATTGATTTACCAGATTGGAAACCGACAAACGCAGAACTTCGCGCCTTATCAGCTGCATTTGTAAAGATCACAAACGATGAGTTACCTATTGAACGATTAGTAGTCACCGAAGAAATCGCCCTCGACATGTTCCAGGATAATCCCTACAAAACCAAGCAGATTCCAGAGATAGCCAAAAATTCGGTAGATAACGATGTTACTCTTTATCGAATCCGTGACCATATAGACTTGAGTAGAGGACCAATGGTAGGTCATACCGGTATCATCGGTAGGACAACCATTGCAGCCGTTCACAAAGTCGAATCCGAAGAGTCGGATCACATGTATCGATTCCAGGGCATCGCGTTACCCAGAGGAACATACCTCAACCACTTTGCCTTTGGTATTTTGGAAGATCGAGCGAAGAAACTGAACGAAGCAATTTGGATGCCACAACATCTTACTGAAGAGGTTAATTTGCAAAGTGGAGCTTTTGCCGCTCAGAATTAATTATGGTTATTTCGTACTCGTGTAAATAAATTTTTCGATAACGTTAAATTAATCTTATTTCTAACTTTCCAACAAGTTATCCGTATAATAATTTTTCAAAAAGTACATGTTATTTTTGTATAATTGTTACATATAACAAAAATATAAAAAAAATGTTTATTCATAATTTAATTGGCGAATCCATATGAACAGCAATACTGGTAAATATTGAATATTACAGAAAAGAACATACAGATTGCACTCCTATTGCTCTTACAAATCTCCAGCAATTAATTTAACAGAGTAAGTAACTAATTAAATATTGAAATAAATAAACGGAACAAAAAGGAAAATGTACTGAAGATTTACTAATATTTGCTATACCTATATCTGGTAAATTGTTTCTATAAAAAATAGTAATTTTTACTGGAACCTTTTTTTCGTGTGTACCATTTATTTTCAATATAATAGCAATTTGAAATCAAGTTATGTATGTTCGAGCTGAGATGTAAGTCTGGTTAGAAATCTCATTTGTTGTAGTAGATTATCCAAATATCTCTGGAATGATAACTTCAAGGTTCCCTCAGGTCTATCAAGAGAAAAATAAAATGTCAAATGTTTTAAAACTCGTTATAGTTACAGGTTTCTCGTGCTACAATAGTATAAAAACGTTTACTAATTTTGTTATGAAGTACTAACAAGGAGTATCACATCTCCGGAAAACGGCTTTTTACCAAACTCTAGGATATGTTTACTACTATAAAAATGTAATAAAACCCAAATTTAGGCTGTAACGCTCTTTTTTATGCTAGATATAAGCAAATAACGTATAATTTCGCCAAAAAAGCCCTCGAATTTGATCACTTATAGCTCAAAAGCAAATAGAGATAGATACTCAAACTTATGTTCAGAGCAAAGCTGAGATCGAGTAGTTTGGATTTTAAAAAAGAAACTTAAATATCTTGATTTAGTCGAAAGTTATGAAAGGAGAACAAATTTAACGATACTTTGATGACTATTTTGAATTAAAAAATTTACTGATTTTTTTGGTCAAACTATCTTTCTATTTTTATTTCTTCCATAACTTTCGACCAAGTCAAGATATTTGAGCTTCTTTTCTTAAATCCAATTTATTCGATCTCAGCTCTTTTGTGAACTTAAGTTTATGTATCTATCTCTATTTGTTTTTTATAGTCATAAGTGATCAAAGTCAAAAGATTTTTTGGCGTAATTTTTCGTTGTTTGCTTATACGTCCATATCGCAAGAAAGGCCATTATAATCTATAATTCCGCGTTTTTTTCAAATTTTTATAGTAAAAAAACATTTCCTAGAGTTTAGTAAAGATCCGTTTCCCGGAGATGTGACACTCTCCTGGTAAGTTATTTTATTAAGTTTTTATTATGTATTTTATATGTTAGAATTATAATTATAATAAATTGAAAAAATTTTTCAAAAAGATAATGTATATTCAAGTGATATTCGAATAGTCTACTGTAACAAATTAAGATTTTTAACAAAAACTACATTTTATGTTTTAGCCAAATCGTTTTGAAGACTTTATTTTTATGCCATTTTACTAATTATGATATAATAGAAATATTTAATCTCGCTAACGAATATGAAAACTAAACACTTAAAATGTGAAAAACTGTTTTATTTCGATCCAAAGTGTAAGCCTTCGTCTTAAACAATATAAATATATAAAAAAAATATTTGTACAGTAGATTTTCAAAAAAAAAAAAAAAAGGAATAGGAAAAAGTAAAACTTAAAATAAACGTTATCATATTAAACAGGATTAAAAAATAAAAAAATAAATGAATAAAATTAGATATCTATAAGCAAAATATCAGTCGCAATATAGTTAGCGTCTGTAGCTGTATGAAGAATGTCGTGAATTTCGTATCTCCCACGTAAAAGTATTAGGCAGTTTATTGGCTGCTGATGCTGAGCAGTTCACATCGAGCTTCAGATAAAGCTCCGGCTCGTAATTGTTAACGGACCTCGCATTTTCAAAGTCATCGCATTTCAAGAACGATCTGCGTTTACGAATTATCGATTAGTTAACGAAACGGAGAAGAAAAAAAGGTTAATAATAAATGATTATACGGATGAAGCACCTTACGGCTAAAGGTACAAGATCCAGTGAACATTTCAATTTGACATCGATCACTAAATCGTGACGAGGTTTCTTCGAGACGACGAGTTTGACATTTCGATTCGAGATTCGCCTCTCGTATTTATTCATGCTCCCGTAGAAGTAAAATTTGTCTTCGTGTTCACCGTACCCTGCAATCGTTCAAATTTTCATTTAATTATCAAATTTTACCATCTAAATCCGAAAGTCAACAAATTTTCGATATATAGATTCTATATATCGATCATTTTACATTTTTCGAACATAATAAATGTGAGTATCACATATACTTTTCAATCGAAAACCTTGTACACTTTCGAAAAAAGTCCTGAGAATTTGCATTTGTCAAAAGTGTAATACTAGCATTTTACTCTTTTCATAAACGTACAGTTATCGATTTATACTAGCATTTATTGTATCATCAATTTTTAGAATTTAGTGTCTTGTATCGAATCGACAAATTCACCGTTCGCTAATATACCAACGGTATACGGAAAGAAATTTTCGTTTTAAATTTACTACGGCACCAGTGTCAAAATTATAACGATTTCATTGCATATATTAGAATATTACAATTCATTACAAATATTTTATATTAATTTGCTGATCGTACGTCCTAGGTTTACTCTGCCGGTCATTTTTATTACAAAGATTCTCTCGGTGAAGGAGCGATGAATTTATAAGAAAATTACTATAAAATTACTCAACTATTAATTTGTTGTACAACTATTTAAATTGTTGCTGAAACTATATTTTATATTTACAATTTTCGTTTTAAATATTTTACCTAATCGATTTTAATAATTGTTTATATTGCACTGGCACGAATACTAACGTACAAAACGGATGATTTTTCTATAGTAAAAAAAAGTAGTAACAAAACTGTTAAAAAATAGTTGAAAAAAAATTGATCATATATAAGGTTTAAGGAATTGTTGAAAAATGTTTCAATGCAATATTTCAAAGTTATAATCAACATCAACTACAAACAAAAAATTATGTTTTTTAGTTAATAAGTTAAGATTTGAGACTAGTCGATCAATTGATTGGTGTGTAATTTTACGATAACTGTAAAATGATAAAAAATCTTACTATGGAGTTAAAGCAATATGAATGAGAAAGTAGCCCATAAACAATTTAAATGTTTCTACGATAAATAATTAAGTGATATATGTAATGTTTATTATTGTAATTTTAATTATGCAAATGTATACTATACTCTATAATATAAAAATAATTGTTGGAAAATAAAATAAAGGATCGGAGTGAACGGTGACAAGAAGGTAAGCAACAGCTGTTGGAGAAAATATTGTAATGAAATCGTAGCTCACTCCTTCCGTAAGAAATGTACTGTTTTGAGGTGTAAATGAAAGGAGCAATGGACAACCTAGAAAAGTATCGCAACTCGGTGGTGCGGGAAAAGGCAGGAAATTGGTGGCTCGAGTAAGCACAGCGCGTCTGTATTGTTCAAGCTGGAGTCTCTGCTCGTTGACGCTCCAGACGAGTCGTCTTAGCCTCATGTACATGAACCTCTGACGTTCCCGCCACGAGTACCTGCAGACGTAGCTGTAGGATCTTGGGAGATCGACACAGGTGTACCATGACCTCTCGAGGACGTACCGAATTTTCATCTTGACGTAAGGTCCGCGCTCCGACTTTTTCTTCCGAGTACGAAGGCTTTTCACTTTCCGGCCTTTGCCCAGGCAGTCCAGTAAATCGACTATCTTGCATCCCGAGGGGAACAATCGTTTGCTGAATCGCAAATCATTTTTAACTTTTAGTCACATTGAAACGTTTATATTTGAATGAAAATTTTATTTTCAATGAAAATTAATAATAGTTTATAAATTATACTCATTGTCTCAAATCTAGACTAATTATACATTATTATCACATTGATTAAGTACTTGATAAATAAAACTAATTATCTTATTTTTTGTCTTCAACAAAATAACTAAATTCATCGATAGCAACACAGTGAAAATTCTATACTATACTCTATTTAACAGTGTGATTAACTATGGAATCATAGCATGGGGTAGAGTATGTATCAAAATAACTTACAACTATTACAATCGGTATCAAAACACTTTCCAAACTCTAAGTCCTTTAAACATACAAATATCTTTCTCTTATCAGTGTCTTCTTTTTTACCATAACGATCTCGAAAAACAAATTTTAAATTCAGAAAGTAAAACGAGACGGAAACTATAATAATTAAGCTTAAATCCAGTAAAACAGTGAGCGCAAAAAATAGTTATAAAAAAGTAATAGGCACGTTTAATAACCTGACGAGAGATTTAAAGGTGTTAGATATTAACAAGGAAAGTAACAAAAAGAAAATAGAAGACTGGATAAGAATCAATGAATAATAAAATGATAGCATCAAGTATTGATTGTTAGCAGTTTAAGATTTGGCTTTTAAATATACATGCACAATAGATCTCGTAACTTACTATAGTGATATAATGAAAATGTACTGAAAATGTAATGAAAATGAAATTATACTAATTGTAGAACTGAAATTAAACAAAGTCTGTCGTCGTCTCACAATATCATTCTAGATATAAGAACTTATAGGGGAGACTGGGATATTTTTAAACAGGGACATTTTTGAACTTTTTGAATAGCTCTTTTATATCGTAATGTTTATGCTATAATAGAACGGTTTCTTTAAATAAATGATATTATCTCAAATCCCCCATAGTTACGAGCTATTCCGAATCGATTGTTTACGTTTACTCGAGACCTGCCAAAATGAAAATATCATTTTATTTTATTTGTACTTCTTAGTTTTTGAAAGCACACTTGCGCAGTAGTTTCTTACACACTTTAAACATATTCACACAAGCTTTCTTTTGATCGTAATTAAATTGAAAAATATTAATTTACTGCTGCGGATTGTGTATCTAAAGTTTTTTTCTATTTTCGGGTATTTTGAACGCGAACCCTGGGGTAAATTTGAACGTGTTAAGTAAATGGGCGCACGGTGATTTTATAATATATTCATCGTGTGTCCAATCTAAAAGAAACGAAACCCAGTTAAATTTCACAAAAATAACTTTTGTTTTAGTGTGAAAGTTCGTAAGTGTAAAATGTTGTATTGATAAATTTGGTGGCTAAAAAAATTGTAAGAGTTGCTAGAAAGTATGGATTTGAAGTTCCATTAGTTTAGATTGTCAAATATTAATCTTTACATCGAAAAGAAAAATCAATCGCAAATAAGTTCAAAAATACTCCAGGGTATGTTCAAAATTACCCCAGGGTTGGGGTATTTTTGAACAAAATGCCTTTTCCTTCCACCGTAAAATAAAACGTCCTATCAATAAATATCGTGGGTAAAAGAATTTTTCTTAATAGCTAGAGGCAAGTACTTAAAGTTGCCATGGTCCCAAGTATAAAATTATATCGTTTTCGATAAGAAAAAAAAAAATAAATAAAAAAAAAGTTCAAAAATGCCCCAGTCTTCCCTATTTGTGCGAATGGTAAATGCAATCGTAATGTAGATCGCAAAGATCGTCGAATTTCAAATGATAACTACAATAAAATGAGTAACTCCTTTTCAGAAACAAATATATAAGTGAAGAAACCAACATAATAACTAAAAATTTTGTAAAAGAACATACAACAAATAGTAAAAATAAGAGAGACACATACTATTCAAAGATATAAGCCCATTGAAACAGTTTTTGATACGACAGATAATATAGCTAAAATAATTAGCAATAATATAAAGAGTAATGGTGCGCCTACTGCACCTGGAAACAAGATAAAACAAATAAACAAGCACAAAATGACGTATGGAGACATTAGTTATCTAGGAGGAAATGAAGCACTACTTTATTTTTACAGAGGCATAAGAGGAACTCAGACTTTCACTAATTCTATGTATTCACTAAAAAGCCAACCACCATACAAAGATACAATAATAATAGATGATATAGTATTCACATCACCTTACAAATGTAATTCTGCACTACAACACAAAGAAATGTTTCCGCACTGTATATAGGAGTCACCTGTACAGTAGGACTAACGTACCCTGCCAGACTCAATAGTTATGAAAAAATAGCTATATGCAAGAACCAAACACGCGTCAACAGAAACTTTTACGACTGCTAGAGCCATGCTAAAACAATAAAGTAATAAATAATGAGAACATAAATTATTTATATAAAATAACAACCAATAAATACAATTAATTGAATCTTATATGATATAATATAATATAATATGAAATATATTTTTATCTAACAATAAAACTTATAATTATAAATATATAAAAAAAGAATTGATACAAATTATAGAAAGATTATTGATATAACAGAGGGATGTCCATTGTATTTTAAGAATATATAGATTTTTTATAAATGTTACACCATACAAATTTTAGAAAATGAATCAATTTTGGAGTATAAATGAGAAAACAGTCCTTTTATATCCAGATGTGTATGAATGAGATAGGCAGAGATGGACAACTCGTGCCCGGAAGTCCGATTGGGAAGCACTATCGATGCCGATATACGTTCCGCGTAAGATAAGTATGATAATATACGGAACTCTTTTTCTCTGTTATAAGTAATTTATATTCTAAATTCAACCTCACCTATTGACTCTCGATTCGGAGACTTTTTCAAAATAGTCCATAAACAATTTAGACTTGTACATGAAATCGGCTAGTCGCTGCTTCGGATACTTGGTATTCGCGGAACTGTCCGACGTGCTGGCCGTCCACGCCCACGCGATAAATGCATCCAGCTCGTCCAGAATATCGCCTCCGTAAAAGCAAATCCTATCGAATTCTTGACTTCTGGGTGGATGAGTGTACCTCCAAACGACAGCCCGGACGATTTCGTATCTGGCACGCAGCGTTTCCAGCAGATTGTAACAATTGCATCTCGTCGCCAGTATCCATTTTTTGTCTATCGGTTCGGGCAGTTCCGAGAGTTTGCGCTGCATCGCGCACAAACGATTCCCGACCGAAAGAAATGCGGCATTCAGGAAGGTCGTAGCTACCGAGCAACAATATCTGTCGATCAAAAAATACGTTATTCAATATTTATACCCATCCTTTTACGGATCTGAAATAAATAGTTCCAAGCAGAATTGTATTGTTGACCTGCTTGCTCTAATGTTAATTATCTAAAATTAAAAGGATTTTACTTGAATTTGGAATATTGATCTTTCTCATGGTTTATATTATATTATCAAACAATCCGTTTACAATTAGAGAAGACTCAGACAATAAAGCAAACGAACGATTCCGCTTAGTTACAGAAACATCTATTTATTTTCAGTGCCGTCGATTAAAAGATAACTACTCGCTGGTCGATATAATCCAAATTCAACTTTGTTTAATCTGAACAGAAATCGATAGATGCAAAATCGGTCTAAACTCTCTCTAGATTTGGAGGTTCGTTATATAATACTCACCGCGAAACGAGTCGAACGCGAGCAGCAATGTGCTGGTAAGGTATAAACCGCAACACCATCTCCAATACCTCAGGTGGTAAACATTCAAAATTAAATTTTTTCTTTCTTGTTGAAGATGTCGAGTACCTCGATGTTCTTTGCCGTTTCAGGGAACGACTCATTTCTTGATCAATTTACAACTTATTTTTAGGTTAAAATTTTGTTCTCGCTGTTACGTTTTCCTTCTACTTTATCGATGGTGCTTTATGATGGAGCTATCGCATCGTTTCGTATCTTTCAACTCGAAAAACTCACATTTTATGATTGCAGTGGTGTATGCGCGTTTTCACCTTGTACTTTTCACCTGATGGAAATGCGCTCGAAAATATTGTCGCCGATCAGGCTCTGTATAATTAACCGATCGATCGATCGAGAACAAATGAATAGACCGGTCTCGTTTTCTTCGAAATTATATATACATATTGTACTTTATTATGAGTAACTTGAAATAACGAACCGAAAATTTAAGAGATACGAATCTTGTAATACTGAATAATTAATATCGCTATTTATTTTATTAAGAATTGCACCTTCCGGACCTCACTCTTGTTCATTCTATATAGTACATATGATATTGTAAAACAAAATTTGAACATGAAATAAAAGGCTTGTGACACACTTATTTTTAAGTTTGAAGTTTAAAATAAAAAAATCGTAAAATCCTGATTTTTTAAACAAGCTTATATATTTATACAACAGTTATATTGAAACATATATCTTTTTCTAGTCACATAGTTTTTAATGTAATAATATAGTAATTTCATTATTTGTCACCTGCAGAATCCAATAAATTATACAAATTAATTAAAAAAAAATCTAACCATAATAAAGACGTACGTAAATACAAAGCTATAAATAATTTTAAAATAGAATGATTGGATTATTGTGATCAATAATAAATGGTATTTTGAAGTAATTCTTGAAATTGAAAAACATAATTAATAATCAATTCTTTTATACTTTTTATACACGGAGAAAAAAGTTCTAGTAAAGATTACAATGTAGGTTTAGTAACGGATAGACACACTTTACAAATGACAAAAATTACTATTTTGTTATAGAAAAATTTACAAGACTTATAGTAAATATCAATAGATATGTATAGTAAATTTTATAAAAAAATATATAGTTTAAGTCTGTCTCTCCATTACTGAATAACATTGTCATTTTTTCAAAAAATTTTTTTTTTTGTAATATACATCCCTTAGCAAAGTATAAAGATGACACTCTATATTACATATATATAAAGTTATTGAACTATATTAAAACTGCATATTCCTAAACCGTTTTATTATTACGTTCGTGAGTAAACTTCCAAGTAGTATGAATTTGTTTTTACTCATATAAGTTTTTCATATTAGTTGATAAAAGAAAATGCTATTATTTACTTATTGTTTACTAAATTATTTAAATGTGTAAACGTTGCAACATTGCCAGATTCTGAATAATTCATAAGGATTGAAGTTTCGTTAAATAAAAATGAAAATAAAGAACGAGACTAAGTGATAACAGCGTAAAAACCATTTTCCGAAGTAATATCGCCGATCCATTTGTCGTATTTTCAATAATGTAAAGAAAACTCGCGTTTCTTCCGTTGCATTATTAAACGACGTATAATCTTCGACTCGATAAATCCAATTTCGCGTGATTGCTCGAAACGGGCATTCACCAATCTTTTAACACCAACGAGTCGATAAATAATTCGAGGAGACGTTTTTTGCTCAAGTGCATCATTTCATCGTGAGAGTTTACGAATCGTATCGACTTACCGAACCTCGGAGTGAGTACAAAGGTATACATTATTTACGGTTTACTCGACAGTGGTAAAAGATGTTGGTGCATCAGCTACTCGTTTTGAGTATCCTTCTCGTTTTTTGCAACGCGGTTCGAGGAGAATTCAGTGGATTTGGAAGTTCGTCGATGCCTCCGACCGTCCTCACTTTGCAAATGATCATCGACTACGCAGTCGAAGAAAATTGGAATCAAGTAATATTTTTCGATTGCATCGGCAAGAACGGTATGTATACGATTGGTCGACCGATTCGCCTTGATTCGGTGCTGCATCGCATAACTATAATTCACGATCGTTATTGTATTTTTCATTAACTATAGATTGCACTCGACCGTACGCGAGACCTCTGTTCGAGTGTTTTTTCAAAAAGGGTATTCACGTCTCTATTAAAACGTTGACCGAGAAAACCGATTTGTCCAAAATTCTGAGAGTCGAGATTTCGAGGGTCGGGGTGATCCTTCTCTTGGACGACATAGATCTGAATAACGAGAACAATCTGTTGCGCAAGGTAATTTATATTTATCTTTATGTATATATATAGGTATATATTTATGAGATGGTTTTAGATAATGCAACGCAATAAAAGCAGCAGATCGGCGATACTCGGTCAGTACACGTCTTGGCTTCTACTCAGCACCAAGTGGAACAATACCGAAATTTTCGACGCGGTTAAAGATTGGCCGATCGGAGTTGACAGCGAAGTTTCCATTGCTATGACTTTCCTGCCAGCGGACGTGATTCTCAACGTGTTCCACCAATTCGCAAACAAGTAAAAAGTCAAGTAACATTTGCTTACGAGCGATATACCAAATGCAAAATATGTTACTATCCTATAATCCAACTATGTCCAACTGTATACTGTTTTTCCTTAAATTATAGAAATTTATAGTCAGGAGAACATTGCCCCCATCAGAATAAAGTCACCTACAATTGTGCGAACTTTCAAGGCGATTGATAATTCGAAACCTCAACTTGTTTTAAAATTCTAAAATGAATAGGTTAAACGTGGTTTAATATTTTAAGTCTCAATTTATTAATTCACAATCGTTTAGTTTTTCGCTTAGAAAACATATAAGAACGATAAAAACATACTTGCTATAGAGTAAAGTAGTTTTTTTTTTCAATCGCTTAATCACATATAATTCCACATTTTTCAAATTTCCTATAGAAAATTTAATGCAACAGCTAAAAACATCCAAGCAGTATAATTATAGGTTTCTGAGGTCATAGAACTAAAATTTATAATCAGATCTCCATTTTTCGTAAGGGTTGACTTAAAGTGCGGAAAATAAATTTTATATTATTATTTTGATTATCAATTTGAGTAACATCTATAAGTATACGGTTCTGACGTTATTATTATACGTACTTATTTCTCGAATATATTATATCCTCACAAATGTTTTTTGAAAAAAGCAATTACACATAATAAGTATTCCACTTTAAGTGACCGTATTGAATTTTCTACAGAAAATTTGAAAAATCTTGTGCTAGAATTAAAATGACGACTTTATATCTATTTTTTTTTATTATTAATTGTTTTCCAAATGTAATACCGCAAAGGATTATTGTGAATTCGTCGATTAATAAAAAGAAGTCGAATGCATTTTACTTAAAACTCTCGGTACGAAGCGTCGTAATTGATTTAAAAAAAATTACATAAAAAAGTTATCATTAATTATAATTTATAATAAATTAATTTTCCTAAATTTTAACCAACAGATCTGACCCCATTCATCTAGTTATATATAACTTATTATCATTTTCTTCGCGTAGAGCATTATTAAGGAGATGCCATGCCCGATAGGTTACTGACTAAGCTTAAAAAAATTTCTGCACCGAAAAATCACAAAGAAACATACATTTACGATGCAGAAATTTTTTAGGGTGTCCTTGTCGTATTGACCTGAAACTTTGTAGGATGACTTATTATTTAATCATAAGTCTTAATCATTAATCATAGTGCAGTTTTGTACTCGGGATTTACATAAAATTGCGCATATATTTTTAAATAAATGTAATAAGTATTCTTTTTTTGCTCGGTCGGTAACCCACCAGGTATGCCACCCTTTTAAGTAAATATTAACAATGACAGAATGAACATCTCGTAAGCATATTATTGTTGTACAGAACGTGCTGTAACTTGCGGAGCTACGGTCAGAGGTACGATTACGCGAGACTGCGAAGAAGTCAAAGCGTCGCGACGCCAGAAACGATGTTCGTCCAGGACACCGAGAACACTTCGAAGACCATAATGGTCTTTTACACGGTCTCGGTATACAAAATTCGGGTGGACGGTAACTCGAGCCTCGAAAAGGAAGAGTGGAACACTTGGAATCCGAGCAGACGGTTCACCAATCGACACAAAAATCTCCTGAAAAATCGAAATAATCTCAAGTAAATAACTTGTATCGTATTTTATCTGATCTTTCGTTAATTATACCTTTGAAATGTACACGAATTTGGGAAATTTTTCGAGGCGGAACACAATGCACTTCGGACTGCAAAACAGCAGCTGGTTCAAGGGTGACGAGATCAGCAGCGATCACGCGAGCAGCGTTGAAACTCTGATGGAGTTGATCAACCTGTTCGAGCGATGTCTCAACGTCAGGTATACCTCGATGAAAACTAATTTATGCACACATATATATATATATATATTATGTTATCGTATATTGTTTCAGCGCAAACATCACGAATTATGTCTATCGCGAGACGTCCCAAGAGATAAAAGAGAACAACGATTTGCTTCATGCCATCACCAACGGGGAAATCGATTTGGGTGCCGCGTACTTGGACGTCGATCTCAATCGGAACAAACTACTTTCTTTCAGCTACCCGATCGTCCACTTTACGTAAGTGACCGCATATAAACTGCACGTCGATGTCGTCGATGATATGTACTGACAAGTTGCGACTTGATCCTTCGGTATAGAAGGAGCATATACTTCAAGCCACCGGACACTTCGAACAATATTTTCTTGCAACCGTTCAGCAGTAAATTGTTACTATGCGTTTTGGCAACTCTTGTACTGATCATCACCGTCATGGAGATTATTAATTACGTCACGCTGTTCATCCACTGGAAGGAAGATCAGGAGCACTTTGGTCTTGGGGAAGCTACATTGTGGTGTCTCAGCATTATGTGCATGCAAGGTGATCACGATTCTTCTTTAAGAACACCTGTGAAACTCTCCTAGACACTTTGTAATTTTTAATATTTTGACGTTAGGAATGCTTTTTTTATTATTAATTTCTATAACTGATTTTTAAAAAATATTCCCACTTTATATAATGATTTAAAGATTGTTTCCGATTTCTACTCGGGAAAATATTATCTTATTTTTGTTACATCCTGCATAAGTTCTACAATTTTATTTGGGTTATGGATTAGCTGCACCATAAACGTTCGCCACTTTTCATATCGGAAATCTAACTGCGGATAGGTAATTATCCACTCGAAAAACTGAAATCTCTTATAATTATATATGATTACATTGGTTTTTTAAAATTTGAATTTTTTCAACTATTGGAATATTTGTTAATCTATTGCTTGTTTACACTATAAGTTATATGATAAATGAATTTATTGATCTCCACAAGCCAAAGACTATTCCTCCTGTAAGTGCGTTAGGGGGCTACCTGTTAATATGTAGCACTTACTAAAGTTTGCTATCGGTAGGGCATATATACCCCATCTCTTCCTCGTCGGAATAGAGCTGTTTTTCAAAATTTTTATATTATATTATTCATCTATATCTAGAGACAAGATGCCTGAACTCTACTGATGAGCTCACCAGGCATACTCAGGGCGAAATACAATAATTTTCTTTTCCTTTCTTTCTTTTTTTTCCGTTTTTTAATTTTATACTACAATCAATTAAATTTTTTATTTTGACTTAGCTTGTCATGGTCTTTTTTCAAACATTCATCCTGTGAGGTTTCTAAAGTGGCTGGTATTAATACAGTCCACCTTACTGAGTTGTGAGGAATAGTCTTTGGCTTGTGGAGATCAATAAATTCATTTATCATATAACATTGGTTTTTTGTATAGCAAAAGATTTTGGGAGTCTTGTAACTTTTTCAGACAAATATGCAGATATTATTGATCTTATGTTGATCTTTAAATATATACCTTTGGAATATTCTTACAATAAAACGATAGCAATAATATAACAATACACTTGCGATGTTTCATAATACGTGATGATTTTACTATTTTATTCCCTTGGTACATAAATAACTATTTGTAAAAATATAACTTTTTTTAACATTCTATAAATTTTTGGATTAATATTTTCCAAAGAGTCGAGGTTGCATTAGTTAACGAAATGTCATTTGTTACAGGCTCTCCTTGGACACCGAGAACTCGAGCCGGAAAGGCCGTGCTGTTGGCGAGTTTGATGTTCGCGTTGATCATATACAATTCTTACTCGGGATTCATTACATCAATATTGTCCGTAAAAATCAACAGCATCAAGAACGTCTCGGACTTTTTCAACTACGACTACACTTTTGGTTGTAGTAACATTGACGATAACTACATTGTGGTGAGTCAATCCCAACGATCTTGCTGTGTGTACGTAAATTCTACTCGATTCATAGCTCTATATACACACACTATAGTGCCGTACAATTCACATGTCATATGTCAAAAATCATAATCTTGATCAATTCTCTCGCATAAGAACTGACGCATGTGAGAAAAAGGATTATTTGCTTTATGTTATCATGTGCTAATTATCTATTAATTACATCATATTATGCTTTTATATAAGAGCAAAAATTCGACATATAGTGACTTGTAATTCAAATAATTATTTGTTTAATGCGTAAGGTGATTTCTCACGTGAAAAATTTGTAAAAATTGGAAAAATGTTTGGAACGCTTCGAAACCTAGATTTGTGAGTTAATGTCTGTACGGTTTAACTTAAAAGTACTTGTGAATACTCAGCAATTTTTTCTTATTATCTAAAAATATTAAATAACGCGATACCAGAATGTTACGTGAGATTTCGATATGAAATCTCATGTGGGATTTTGGCGATTTTGCGGTACAGAGACGTTGCTACAAAAAAGTTGTCAAAACTTTGCGAGTCGGTAAGTAATAAGATTATCTATAACACAACGAACGATTACCACAGCTTAAGGACGAGTTACGAAATTTCTACGTGAAGGCCCTCGAAGGCAACCAAATGAAAGTCCCAGAGAAAGTTGGTTTGGAAAAAACGATAAACGGTAGTTACGCGTTCTTCATCACCGAGACCGTAGCCAAACGAATTTTGCGGAACGGACTCATGTTCCAAAGATGCAAAATCAGCGAGCTCCAAACCCACACACCGGGAACACTGGCGTTACCGATCTCGGACGACAGTCCGTACAAGAGGATCATCAATATCAGGTAAATCAAGTTAACTTTGAAGAATAATGAAATTTTAGATAAAAGGTTTGTAACCATCATTATTCCAGCATCCTCAGAATGTGGCAGTACGGTATGCTTCGCAAGCTAACGTTAAGAATCAAACCACCGCTCCTAGATTGCACTGGGGATATTGAATACAAGAGAGCGCGTTTGGCCGACGTTTACGGAGCGTTCGTGATCCTGTTGGTGGGTGCGGTTGCGGCCCTAGGGATATTCTTTATGGAGCGAGCTTGGGCGAGCCGGCAGCAACTCCAAGGGATTCAACGTCGAATCACCGGGAGGGCTCATTTTCACTCGAGAAGAACCAAGCCCCAAGGAGTACTGCTTACCGCTAAGTTACACTCTATATACTTTGATTATCTCTCCTGTTTACGAAATTAATGTTTTATTAAACTACTTACTATAAAGTAGTAGGTAACCATACTCAGGGCGAAATACAATAATTTTCTTTTCCTTTCTTTCTTTTTTTTCCGTTTTTTAATTTTATACTACAATCAATTAAATTTTTTATTTTGACTTAGCTTGTCATGGTCTTTTTTCAAACATTCATCCTGTGAGGTTTCTAAAGTGGCTGGTATTAATACAGTCCACCTTACTGAGTTGTGAGGAATAGTCTTTGGCTTGTGGAGATCAATAAATTCATTTATCATATAACATTGGTTTTTTGTATAGCAAAAGATTTTGGGAGTCTTGTAACTTTTTCAGACAAATATGCAGATATTATTGATCTTATGTTGATCTTTAAATATATACCTTTGGAATATTCTTACAATAAAACGATAGCAATAATATAACAATACACTTGCGATGTTTCATAATACGTGATGATTTTACTATTTTATTCCCTTGGTACATAAATAACTATTTGTAAAAATATAACTTTTTTTAACATTGTATAAATTTTTGGATTAATATTTTCCAAAGAGTCGAGGTTGCATTAGTTAACGAAATGTCATTTGTTACAGGCTCTCCTTGGACACCGAGAACTCGAGCCGGAAAGGCCGTGCTGTTGGCGAGTTTGATGTTCGCGTTGATCATATACAATTCTTACTCGGGATTCATTACATCAATATTGTCCGTAAAAATCAACAGCATCAAGAACGTCTCGGACTTTTTCAACTACGACTACACTTTTGGTTGTAGTAACATTGACGATAACTACATTGTGGTGAGTCAATCCCAACGATCTTGCTGTGTGTACGTAAATTCTACTCGATTCATAGCTCTATATACACACACTATAGTGCCGTACAATTCACATGTCATATGTCAAAAATCATAATCTTGATCAATTCTCTCGCATAAGAACTGACGCATGTGAGAAAAAGGATTATTTGCTTTATGTTCTCATGTGCTAATTATCTATTAATTACATCATATTATGCTTTTATATAAGAGCAAAAATTCGACATATAGTGACTTGTAATTCAAATAATTATTTGTTTAATGCGTAAGGTGATTTCTCACGTGAAAAATTTGTAAAAATTGGAAAAATGTTTGGAACGCTTCGAAACCTAGATTTGTGAGTTAATGTCTGTACGGTTTAACTTAAAAGTACTTGTGAATACTCAGCAATTTTTTCTTATTATCTAAAAATATTAAATAACGCGATACCAGAATGTTACGTGAGATTTCGATATGAAATCTCATGTGGGATTTTGGCGATTTTGCGGTACAGAGACGTTGCTACAAAAAAGTTGTCAAAACTTTGCGAGTCGGTAAGTAATAAGATTATCTATAACACAACGAACGATTACCACAGCTTAAGGACGAGTTACGAAATTTCTACGTGAAGGCCCTCGAAGGCAACCAAATGAAAGTCCCAGAGAAAGTTGGTTTGGAAAAAACGATAAACGGTAGTTACGCGTTCTTCATCACCGAGACCGTAGCCAAACGAATTTTGCGGAACGGACTCATGTTCCAAAGATGCAAAATCAGCGAGCTCCAAACCCACACACCGGGAACACTGGCGTTACCGATCTCGGACGACAGTCCGTACAAGAGGATCATCAATATCAGGTAAATCAAGTTAACTTTGAAGAATAATGAAATTTTAGATAAAAGGTTTGTAACCATCATTATTCCAGCATCCTCAGAATGTGGCAGTACGGTATGCTTCGCAAGCTAACGTTAAGAATCAAACCACCGCTCCTAGATTGCACTGGGATATTGGAATACAAGAGAGCGCGTTTGGCCGACGTTTACGGAGCGTTCGTGATCCTGTTGGTGGGTGCGGTTGCGGCCCTAGGGATATTCTTTATGGAGCGAGCTTGGGCGAGCCGGCAGCAACTCCAAGGGATTCAACGTCGAATCACCGGGAGGGCTCATTTTCACTCGAGAAGAACCAAGCCCCAAGGAGTACTGCTTACCGCTAAGTTACACTCTATATACTTTGATTATCTCACCTGTTTACGAAATTAATGTTTTATTAAACTACTTACTATAAAGTAGTAGGTAACCATACTCTAGGATATCTTTTGTAATATAAAAAGTATGAAGAAACCCAGATTTTTAGACCCTATAACGCATTAATTTATCCAAGTTATGGCTAACTAAAGCCCATTTTATAAAAAAAATTACTTCTACTTTAATCGCTTATAACTTGGATACGAATAAGTTAATTTATATTATAGAAGATAGTTGAGATCAAGTAGATATATTTTCCAAAAAAAAATGCTTAAATCGGTCAATTAGGAGCAAAGTTATAGAGAAAACAATAAAATACTGAAATTTTAACTAAAATTTAGTAATAAAAAATTATTGATGTGTTTGGCTAAATTTCATGAATTTCTTATTTTCTCTATAGCTTAGCTCCAAATTAACCAATTTAAGTTTCTTTTTTTTAATCACATTTCTTTAATCTCAGTTTTCTTTTAGATTTTGGATCGAGTATCTATTTCCGAGTTATAAGCAATCAAAGTGATAGTAATTTTTTTTACAAAATATCGATTATAAATTGGTAATATTTCGCTAAAAAACTTAATTGCGACAGATTATAGTGTAAAATTAATTTTAATTGGTTTTATAGTTGTTTGAACAGTGTAAACAAACACTTCATAAATAGTTTGCTTTTTGATAAATATTATCGTATTTTTTAATTGATATCTCCAATTGATAATTAAAATTTTTTTGTTATTGTTGAGAGTTTTAGAACATTTCGCGAATCCGAAAATCGATCGAGTACATTAAAAAAAAAGAACTTTTTTGGTCCTCTCTAATTATCGGTAGCATTGTGTACCTCAGTAATGTCGCTCTGTCGCAAACTCACCGTAAGAATAATCAAATTCTATTAATATACGCGGAGTTTGCTTTTGACACGTATTCTTAGTTCATTAAAATTATAATCGTATGCTCATATCGATTCGATACAAATTAACTCGAATAATAAAGAATGAAATACAAACGAAAGAATTTGTCGTTTCGTCCCAAACCGATTGGCATGTAAATATTGTGTTTAAAATATAAAATAAATAAAGAAGACGAGCAGAAATATATTAATTACTCGATTGATTTAAATGTGGGATTTTTCACAGGTTACCCATGAGGATACTGGGTTTCGATCGCGAGCTCCGCGAATCAAAGATGAGGGAAACCGGTGCTTGGAACCAAATAGATTTTGACACGAGCGCGCAAAACACCTTGAAAATGTTGATCCCAAAGTCACGGAAAAACATCGGGAAGGAACAACATGAGGGTATACGAGCCACGGAACTACCCCAAACCTTTTCTTACTATCCTTGATGGAATTATAAATTTCGAATTGTACATACAAAATTGAATAAAAATTTTATTAAATCTACTAGGTAAAAAATTACAGGGATCTACCTTTAGAAACATATATATTGTAGCTAATAATATGTATGAAACTAAAAATCTGAAATAATTCGTAGGCCATGATATGTAGATTTAAGTAATACGAAAGGAGCTTTCAGAGAAAATTTACTGGAATACTCAATTTCAGTTGATAAATAATAAATAATGACTTTTCGTCGGTAACGATTGGGTATTAAAATCGAAATTTGCGGCAAATTATACATGTAAATAACCACTTTTACTTGGTAATATATATTTAAAAATTGATGCTTTGTATTTATAAAAAAAATTGAAAAATTTCAGACATTATCTTCACTGAGAGACGGGAATATTTGAGACAAATGACATTTCTTAACTGTTAAGATGAATTAAATATGAGGAAAATAATATTTCTCTACAGTTAAGTGTCAGTTCTTAACAGTTAAAATTTCATTCATTAGCTATTAACCTGAACATAATTATTAATACTTAAATTCTTAATAGTTTGAAACTAAGCGTTAATATCGAAAAAATATAATTTTATTACAATTCATATGCCCATTTTATTCTCTCAGTGTGCAATATAGAGCGTTTTTTCAATAAAACACACAATTCGTAAAAAAAGGTGTACATATACATTTCGTTAAGTAATATTTTTCCACCGTTTTAATCAAAATAAATAACATTTGGATATTACCTTTTAGAACGATTTTTTTTCTCCGCCCACTGTTTTTATATTCTTAAAATCGATACGTATATATATAAATATTGAATATATTAACGAGACGCTACTGTCATATACATATACAGACGCAGAGCGATTGTAAATTTAAATCGCTACGATATATAAATAAACAGTATACGTTCGTAATTATATGAAACGCTGTCGATTTTACCTCCAATGTCAAGAATACAAGAAGGCGTATGGATAAAACGTGCGAGCAATGAACTCGCGTGTAATTTTTGCGTTCGTTTCGTTGATCCCTAAATAATATATAATATTTCGTATACGTTCCGCGATAAATTGCCACGTGAAAAAAGAAAAATACGAAAATGCAACTTAAATATTGCGCATGGAAACAGTAAAATGCGCGAAGAAAATAAACGAAGTACTTAAGAACAAAGATTTCGAGTGGAGTAGACGAAAAAAATCGATACATATATATATGTACGATCTGAACGAGCAAACGAACGAACGAACTATAACAAGTAAAATTTGATTGGAATTGAGTGTATATACAAGTCCCCTATACTTACATATACAGAAACTCCGAGGTATAAAAGCAGGTGACGAATCGATCGATCGTGTCAGTTTTAGTTTCGATGGTTTGACGGTAACCTATATATATTTATAATTTGTAAAGCGCAAATGAGACAATGAAGTTCCTATTGTTCGTTACGGTCGGTCTTGCGATTACTCGAGTTGGATCCTCCGTGCCTATTAATGATGGTATAAAATTTAGCATTTTACACCTACTTCCGCTTATTGTTGCTGTTACTTGTTATTATTATCTTAATCACCGAGCATCATTTTATTTTTCGTATATTGTACATAATTATAACGATATTGCGAGTAATTGGATGGTCGTATAATCGCGTAATATATTTATATTAATAATCGTATTATAATAATAGTATAATAGTATAATATTCACTTCGATGGCATACATTTAAATTATTAATATTTAAACTATAGATAATTCTAATTTATTTATTTAAATGTAGAGTAACACAATGCTGTTCAACTCAGAATATATAAGGAATATCCCAAGTATATAAAGAAAAATATTCTATAAAGGTTTCACTACATTATTTAACTACAAAGGATCTTTCACGAAGAACTATATGTTAATGAGTAATCGAGGGAGATACTTGACAAATCATATAAAATACATATCATATCATATACGTTTATTAAAAATTTAGTTTATATATTAATTCGATAAAACCTTTTTCCTTGCGTCAAAATTAATTATATTATTATATATTATATCTTCATATGCGTGTGTCGTGAATATATATTTTTTAGTGACAATATTATTATATTTATAATCATCTGTAACGAACGGGAGCATTTATCCTATTTACACTATCAACGTTAAGGGGGTGGGTATACTTTGTAGGTTACCGACCGAGCAAAAAAAGATAATTATTGCATTTATTTAAAAAATATGCAATTTTATGCTAAACCTGAATACAGAACTGCACTAGATAATTAAATAATAACTCATTCTACAAAGTTCAAGGTCCTAAAAAATTTTGCAGAAATCTAAACGATTGTTGCCCGAATAGTTTTTAAATAAATAACTAGGTATTTAAAGCGACTATTATTTTTGACACTGAAATATTGATTATAGATTTAGACCATCTTTAGAGCACGTATTCCAATATATATATATATATATATATATATGGGTGGTTCTCTGTGACATCGAAGATGAAAAAAATAAATATTGCTATAACTGTGGGAATATGTTTTAGAGGTATCCAGTAGTTCTCCTGAATTTTTTCAGATTTTTTCTGGGCCATTATTTTAAGTTACAGAGAGTCAAAGTCGACATTTTAGCACTTTTTTGCATTATATGCCCATTTTCATGAATTTTTAGCTCACAGGGGATGCATTTTTCACTAAAAACATAAGTATGACTTTTTTTGTAAAATTTTCCGAACTTTTCATTAAAATACTTTTAAAGACATAAATGTATGCTGTCACACTCTTGTAAGCCATTTAAACCTTAAATATTTAAACTATAGATAATTCTAATTTTTTATTTAAATGTAGAGTAACACAATGCTGTTCAACTCAGAATATATAAGGAATATCCCAAGTATATAAAGAAAAATATTCTATAAAGGTTTCACTACATTATTTAACTACAAAGGATCTTTCACGAAGAACTATATGTTAATGAGTAATCGAGGGAGATACTTGACAAATCATATAAAATACATATCATATCATATACGTTTATTAAAAATTTAGTTTATATATTAATTCGATAAAACCTTTTTCCTTGCGTCAAAATTAATTATATTATTATATATTATATCTTCATATGCGTGTGTCGTGAATATATATTTTTTAGTGACAATATTATTATATTTATAATCATCTGTAACGAACGGGAGCATTTATCCTATTTACACTATCAACGTTAAGGGGGTGGGTATACTTTGTAGGTTACCGACCGAGCAAAAAAAGATAATTATTGCATTTATTTAAAAAATATGCAATTTTATGCTAAACCTGAATACAGAACTGCACTAGATAATTAAATAATAACTCATTCTACAAAGTTCAAGGTCCTAAAAAATTTTGCAGAAATCTAAACGATTGTTGCCCGAATGGTTTTTAAATAAATAACTAGGTATTTAAAGCGACTATTATTTTTGACACTGAAATATTGATTATAGATTTAGACCATCTTTAGAGCACGTATTCCAATATATATATATATATATATATGGGTGGTTCTCTGTAAAATCAAAGATGAAAAAAATGAATATTGCTATAACTGTGGGAATATGTTTTAGAGGTATCCAGTAGTTCTCCTGAATTTTTTCAGATTTTTTCTGGGCCCATTATTTTAAGTTACATGAGAGTCAAAGTTGACATTTTAGCACTTTTTTGCATTATATGCCCATTTTCATGAATTTTCAGCTCCCAGGGGATGCATTTTTCACTAAAAACGTAAATATGACTTTTTTTGTAAACATTTCTGAACTTTTCATTAAAAATACTTTTAAAGTCACAAATGTATGCTGTCACACTCTTTTGAGCCATTTAAACCTTAAATAGTGAAAATCAGCAATTCTGCTCCGGACTCTGGTAACCTAATACTGTCTAAAAGATGTCTTTTTATAGTCAGAAACTGCCTAAAAATTTCCAGAGTGGGTCTAAATCATTAAGATCACTTTTGATCAAAAAATCTGGGAAAAGTGCCCGAAATATTATTAGAAATGTATATTTGTTGTCTTATAACGATGAATCTAGTAGCATGATCATTGCAAAAAAATTTATGCACTTACCTTGGAATGGTAGAAAAGTATCTCCACTTGTTTCAGTATCCATCTAATCCCCTGTAAGCTGCTAAAAATACAAATATTATTATACAAATGTAAAAAATTAATTTTTAAACATTTATAATGCTGGATTTTTAGTTTTACATCCCTTACAAGAATTATAATACTAATCTGAAGGATTACTATAAATATAAACATCATTATTACAATAACTGAATATACGTATTTAATACAAAAGATATATAAATGAATCGGATATATAATTATAATGAATAATATGATAACGTGACAGTGACAAGTTTGTGAAATCTAAACAATGTATTGCTGAATAATAATAATAATAATAATGTTGATACTTTTATAGTAATCCTTCAGATTAGTATTATAATTCTTGTAAGGGATGTAAAACTAAAAATCCAGCATTATAAATGTTTAAAAAATAATTTTTTATAATTTTATAATAATATTTGTATTTTTAGCAGCTTACAGGGGATTAGATGGATACTGAAACAAGTGAAGATACTTTTCTACCACTCCAAGGTAAGTGCACAAATTTTTTTGCAATGATCATGCTACTAGATTCATCGTTATAAGGCAACAAATATACATTTCTATTAATATTTCGGGCACTTTTCCCGGATATTTTGACCATAAGTGATCTTAATGATTTAGACCCACTCTGGAAATTTTTAGGCAGTTCCTGACTATAAAAAGACATCTTTTAGACAGTATTAGGTTACCAGAGTCCGGAACAGAATTGCTGATTTTCACTATATAAGGTTTAAATGGCTTACAAGAGTGTGACAGCATACATTTATGTCTTTAAAAGTATTTTTAATGAAAAGTTCGGAAAATTTTACAAAAAAAGTCATACTTATGTTTTTAGTGAAAAATGCATCCCCTGGGAGCTAAAAATTCATGAAAATGGGCATATAATGCAAAAAAGTGCTAAAATGTCAACTTTGACTCTCTGTAACTTAAAATAATGGCCCAGAAAATATCTGAAAAAATTCAGCATTATAATGTTTAAAAATTAATTTTTAAACATTTATAATGCTGGATTTTTAGTTTTACATCCCTTACAAGAATTATAATACTAATCTGAAGGATTACTATAAATATATAAACATCATTATTACAATAACTGAATATACGTATTTAATACAAAAGATATATAAATGAATCGGATATATAATTATAATGAATAATATGATAACGTGACAGTGACAAGTTTGTGAAATCTAAACAATGTATTGCTGAATAATAATAATAATAATAATGTTGATACTTTTATAGTAATCCTTCAGATTAGTATTATAATTCTTGTAAGGGATGTAAAACTAAAAATCCAGCATTATAAATGTTTAAAAAATAATTTTTTATAATTTTATAATAATATTTGTATTTTTAGCAGCTTACAGGGGATTAGATGGATACTGAAACAAGTGAAGATACTTTTCTACCACTCCAAGGTAAGTGCACAAATTTTTTTGCAATGATCATGCTACTAGATTCATCGTTATAAGGCAACAAATATACATTTCTATTAATATTTCGGGCACTTTTCCCGGATATTTTGACCATAAGTGATCTTAATGATTTAGACCCACTCTGGAAATTTTTAGGCAGTTTCTGACTATAAAAAGACATCTTTTAGACAGTATTAGGTTACCAGAGTCCGGAAGCAGAATTGCTGATTTTCACTATATAGGTTTAAATGGCTTACAAGAGTGTGACAGCATACATTTATGTCTTTAAAAGTATTTTTAATGAAAAGTTCGGAAAATTTTACAAAAAAAGTCATACTTATGTTTTTAGTGAAAAATGCATCCCCTGGGAGCTAAAAATTCATGAAAATGGGCATATAATGCAAAAAAGTGCTAAAATGTCGACTTTGACTCTCTGTAACTTAAAATAATGGGCCCGAAAAATCTGAAAAAATTCAGGAATACTACTGGATACCTCTAAAACATATTCCCACAGTTATAGCAATATTTATTCTTTTCATCTTCGATGTCACAGGGAACCACCCATATATATTGAAATAAAGTATTAAGATTACATCAATATATACAATTTTAACCCATTAAGTCCCGAATAAACGATATTTTTTACTATTTTCAACTGATTAGTTTAATGGAATTGACATTTAAACAATCGGATAGAGACATTTCCGACGTAAAACTGCCTCAACTTTCGATCTATGCGAGGTCACAATTTTAAAATAATGCATATTAACACATTTATGATTGTTCAAATTATCAAGTAAAAAAAATTATTAAATCCTTTTGTTTTCGAGTTGGATCCTTTTATAGATCTTTAAAAATAGCGCGGAAAAGTGTCCTTTTCGAAAGGTACTTTTTCGAAAAAAATTTTTTGTTTTCAACATTTATTAACCTTTGAATAAGCATAGGTTTTTTTTGGCTCGCTGATATATAACAAACTATATAATTCACTATCATATTTTTAAAATTCGAGACTGCGGATCCATTTCAATTCAAATCAGCTGTTTTATGAAATAAGTAATATAATAATTTTTGTACTCAAGAAGCTTAGGAAACGCCCAATACAGCTAGCCCTATAAAACGTATTGTCTTAGAGTAGGATATTTTGAAAGTTTATAACACTATGGCAATATTTAAAATTTTGAAAATCTGACTGAAAAATCATAGTCAGCGACTTAAAGCATCTCCACTTCAATGTTGGATAGACCATGTTGAATTTTAAGAAACTTGTCACTGCAATTTAAAAGTCAGGATCCGAGGGCGTTTTTTTCGCGCTATTATTAAAGATCTACGATATGATACAACTCAAAAACAAGGATTAAACAATTTTTCTTAGTCAAACAGAGAAAAATTTATTAATATGCATTTTTTTAAAATTCTGACCGCATACATCCAAAGTTTAGACAGTTTTACGTCAGATATATTGCTTTTCTCGAAGGGCAGTCCGTACTAATAGCTTCACAAATCCACCACCCGAATTTTGCGAGCAAAAGTGGCGCTGCCGTCAGATAAGCTGAGTTCATATTCGACAATAATTATGAACATTTATAGGAAATAGAGTTTCTACCACACAAAATCAGAGTTGAGCGCCATAGCTATTGATGTAGTGATTAATTACATATTGCTTAGCTGATCGAAACATCAGTATTTTCGACGAAAAGTGAGAAGTACGAATCAATTCTGAGAACATACCGAAGTCACTTCGTACATATCACTATTCGTCGAAAATACTGACTTTTCGATCAGCTAAGTAATATGTAATTAATCATTACATCAATAGCTATGACGCTCAACTTTGATTTTGTGTAGTAAAAACTCTATTTTTTTTAATTGTCCAAAATTGTTGTCGAATATGAACTCAGCTTATCTGACGGCAGCGCCACTTCACAATGAATTATTACATTTATTAATAATCACTCAACAAGTTGAACACTAAAATTGGGCAAAATTATAATTATGTAACGAAAAAAATATAAAGAAGAGAATCCGGTTGGTCCAATGTGATTCCTTTATAATCAAAAGGAATTTTGATTAATTTTAGGACATCGATCTTGTTGAGTTGTACTATCTCATTTTTTACAAAAAGAAATTTCGCTCGATCATAGAAGAATCCGTTTAATTATAGAATAATCACATTGGAGACAACAGATTTTCTTTAGGCATATTTAAGAAAAATTCTGCTTAGATAAAAAATATATTTTTTCCGGTGAACTTTTCAGCAACAATACTGTAATAATCGCACGCTTATCAAAAAATATCGGCGCATCGTTCTTATAACTAATATATACATCTCAATAATTTATATTGATTAAGATAAAAATCCTAATGATTCAGATGTTCTCGATAAAACATGATCTAGTTGTGATTTGAAAGATAATGAACTATCTAATTTTATATTCAGATCTTTATTAACCTCGTCCTCATCAATGCTGCATCATGATCACAGTATAATCAATTAACAAAGGATTTTTACTTGTAGAACAATTTAAGACATAGCATTTTTCGACATTTAAAAACAACCGACCAGGATACTTAGCATATAATCGCAATAATCTCTAAATTAATGGATACAATTTTAATAACACTTTTTTCCGTTATATGTCAAATTTATTTATTCATTAACAAGGAGAGTGTCACATCTCCGGGAAACGGATCTTTACCAAACACTAGGATATGTTTTTCTAGTATAAAAATTTGAAGAAACGCAGAATTATAGATTATAATGGCCTTTTTTGCGATATAGATGTATAAGCAAACAACGAAAAATTACGCCAAAAAAGCCGTTGAATTTGGTTACTTATAACTATAAAAAACAAATAGAGATAGATACATAAACTTAAGTTGAAAAAAAGCTAAGATCGAATAGATTGGATTTAAGAAAAAGAAGCTCAAATATCTTGACTTGGTCGAAAGTTATGGAAGAAATAAAAATAGAAAGATAGTTTGACCAAAAAAATCAGTAAATTTTTTAATTCAAAATAGTCGTCAAAGTATCGTTAAATTTGTTCTCCTTTCATAACTTTCGACTAAATCAAGATATTTAAGCTTCTTTTTTAAAATCCAAACTACTCGATCTCAGCTTTGCTCTGAATATAAGTTTGAGTATCTATCTCTATTTGCCTTTGAGCTATAAGTGATCGAATTCAAAGGCTTTTTTGGCGAAATGTTTCGTTATTTGCTTATAGGTATCTATCGTAAAAAAGAGCGTTACAGTCTAAAACTTTGGGTTTCTTTATATTTTGATAGTAGTAAACATATCCTAGAGTTTGGTGAAGAAACGTTTTCCGGAGGTGTGACACTCTCCTTGTCAGTAAAACACACGTATATCTATGCGATGATAATACTTGTCTGTCGCATTCCATTGTTAATTTAAAAACTTAAAAGGATTATTTATCGATTTACTTCGCATATGAAATATTTTTTTCTTTATTATTTGAACGAATAAGACATACCGGAACCAGGTCCTCAATTCATAAATAATCCTTTTTAATTTAAAAATAATTATATCTAAGAAATCTTATGCGATTATATATTTACGTTTGTCAATTTTCGCATATATATATCTCATATCCGAGTTGTTCGGTAAATTTATAAACCGGAAGTTTAAAAATCACTTGTGCGATATGTGAAAAAGATAAGAAAAAAAAAAGATAAATAAATGAAAAAAGTAAATTGACATAAAGTTGCAGAAGCGATCGATAGGGCGAATCACAAGGCGGAAACGCCGGACGAGTTTTTAGGATCGGAGGAGGATGAAATCCATCAAGGACGTGTGAGTTGCGACTTGTTGTCTTACCTGGGAGACTCGAGTTGCGCTGCCAATTGCTTGAGCATGGGTAAACCTGGCGGCAGGTGTAACAACGATGGTATTTGCCGCTGTAGCGTGTACGTCGCTCATATAAACATTCACTTTTCGAGTATATAATACCAAAACCTTTCCCTAAACTATTATATATTATACATCGTTGTTTGTATATATGCACTCGATACAACTTGATAGAAATAAAATTGCTGCATTCTTTCGTGAATAAATTATATTTTTATTTATCTATCTTATACCTATACACGCATTCGAACAATTCAAATTGAAAATTATTCACTTTGATTCCAGAACCACCTTCAAGAACCTTTGGGACAAGCGATACGGCTAAATCGATCTGCTTTTTTTTAGCGCCTCGAATTAATGCCTCGATCCTTGGAACTCGAAATTTAACAAATTTTCACACACACACGAGAATGTACATTATCCATTAATTGTAAAATATTGTAAAATAAAAACGAATTTTTCATCTATATACCTATACCGATCTTGTTCATCACTATTTTAAAAATTCCCGCCTTTTTGTTGTCAACTGTATATATAGGTTAGGTTCGTTTGTTTGTTTACGTCTTGTTGCTACACGCGAGTAACCCGCTCACTACCGCGCGTGGCGGTTACTCCGAAAAAAGGATCATAATCTTAAAAGGGAAAAAGGGCCCGCGAATAAACTACAGGGAAAGACTATTTATTATAAATTATGGCTACAGGAAAAGATTTGATCGATGGTAAATCATACTTTTAATTTGTTTTTTCATGAATTTCATTATTTTTTATTACAATCTTCAAAGTTACTTTATTTCTTTGTTATTAAAACATTTCCTCGGTTTCACAAGTGTGTTTGAGTAGCTTATACTGTAATAAATGTGCAATGTACGTTTATTACAATGTTATGTGTGTAAATTAAATTGTTATTACTTTCTAAATAAAACACAATGCATACAGCTGTAAGATCTTCGTTGGAAAATGAAGGAGAGCTTGGTCAAATTAAAGCAGATATGAAAATGAAGATCATCAATCTACTACAAGGTTCGCATGTACCAAACAAATCTAAACTTCCTGCTCCTTCGTGTCGAATTACAATTACTAATGAAATAATCAGAGAGTATTTGGATTGGATGGGATACAAGTATACGTCAAGCGTTTTTGTTTCAGGTTGTTAGATCAAATAAAAAAGGTACATCCTTGATCATTTATTTTTTCATTAATTTATTAAATATTTCATTTGTATAATACAGAATGCGAATTGTCGAAACAACCTCTGGATAGAGCACTCATCTCTGAAAATCTGGGAACCCTTGAGACAGAGAAGACAAAAGAGCTGCCGCTGCTTTTTTGCCTGATCGAGACATTGAAAGAATTGAAGAGTGCATAAAAGATGTAAATAATTATATTCAAGAAAAAATAAAATCATTCAGTGTGATAAATAAATGTAATTCATTTAGCTTTTACTTCTTCTTTTTTCTTTTATTTATTAAGAACTTGGCTTTATTTTATGACTATTTTTTTTCGTACACTAATTGATGTATGTATGATACAAAGGGTCTGTACTCCTTATTAATGCACATACACATCGTTTCCTGTATAACACACTCGGCACAAAAGTACAATTCATTTAAAGGAATTCACTTTATCCACAAGATTGGAATAAGTTTATTTTTATTATTTTATACAGCTAGATCACGAGAAGCGTTCATAAGTCGCTAAAAACGATCACAACGTTCCTTCCTTATTCACTCTTTTGTTTGCACATTAGTGGCGTCATTTGTGTTTCGACTTTTTCTTCTTTTTAGACTGCTTGCTCTTATTCTTGGATTTCTTCTTCTTCCTGTGTTTCTCCTCCTCGGAACTCGAATCTGTAGAATCGGTGTAGGCATCGGAATCAGAGCTACTATCTCTGCGACTAACCTTTCGCTTCTTTCGTTTCTTGTGTTTCTTCTTTTTCTTTCTATGAGATTCGACCGAACTATCCGATTCAGACGACGAACTTTCGGTACTGCTAGAATCTTCATCTTCTGAACTACTTGGCTGGAAGAAATTTAATAAGACTACATTAGTGCGTGTTAACAGTTTTCACGAAATATAAAAAATAAATAAAAAGTATCTTTTACTGTAAATTATACTAATTTTAAATAATTTTTACTTTTTTCTTATTGCTTTATATATTTTTTTATACATGTTTCTATATTTTATCAGTAAAATATTACACACAAATACAAATAATTAAATTATACACATATTGGCAAAATAAATATAATAATTTTAATACCTTTGGCCTCTTTTTGGAAGGTTTCGTATCCGAATCAACGTTGATTATAGTATCATCGACTTTAGCCCTCTTCGTTGCAATCAAAGTCGACCTGTCATCCTCTTCCGACTCGGAGTCCGAAGCCGAATAATCCGGCTCAAAACTTGCCTCGTCGAGAACGCTCCTTTTTCTGTCCGAAACCAGTCTAGGGTTTCGTCTCTGCTTCTTCCACGTTTCGACGTTTGGTGTTTCACCCATTTCCTTCTCTTCGTCCCCTGACTTATCTTTCGTACCATCTTTTTCCTTGCTACGTTTTTGTCTACGATCACCAGTTCGATCGCGATCCCTCTTATGTTTCTTTTCCTTGCGCTTTTTCCGCTCTCGAGATTTGCTACGACTTCGGTGTTCCTTCTTCCGCTTTTTCTCGTCACGTGGCTTCTTATCCTTCCTACGGTCATCCTTATCGTCGTCCTCTCGGGGCTTGTAATTTGTTATCGGTGGTGGTGTTCTAGTCACCCTCTCGACTTTGCGAAGCTCGGATCTCTCGTGGACAGTTCGAATTGGCTCCTGTAAATACATTCCCACTTATTTAGACGAGATATTTATTTACGAATCAATTACTTATATTATTCAAATTATATTTTTCAAAACAAATTTTTTTTTAACCCAAATTGAACGGAATGTCAACACCGAGAAGTACTGTTATTAAGTTATTAAAATTTATTCATATTGAAGTTTAAACAAAATAATGAGAATATTGTTCGTTGTTACGAAATAATCTATAATATTGTGCAAAGTTTGTAGGTGATTAGTGCAGTAGTTAACGAGATTAATTGTTTTAACAAATTTTAGTCGATCTGTACTAATATTTCAAAATTTAATCTAAAAAAAATTAATAATTGCACTAATTACCTTGGAAATTTATACAAACAAAGGTTAACGTTTTATTGATTTTCAAATTATTAATTACTGTAAAAACAGTATTACTTGGTTAGTAAATAGCTTGGACGATAATTTGATTTTTTGTCTGCTTCCAATATTGCAATTCTAGTATATGTCCTTCCAATGTCATTTTCTAACGCAACATTATTTTTGTTTGAAATTGCACACAGTGATAGATACTAGTCAAAGGAAGTGCAATGATGTCTTTATTTTGCACAATTTGCCTTATTTATTCAACTAGAATATTTTTTTATATCTATTGACTTGGACGGTAAATATTGAGTTTACCATCCTCTTAAAGGGTTGCATAGCCAGTGGATTATCGACCGAGCAAAATAAGGACATTTTTGTATTTATTTGGCTCGGTCAATCACCATTAGGTATCCCACCTCCTTAATCTTTTAATCGATACAAACTTTTTATTTACAATATTTTCTCTTTAAAGTCTACATGCTGTGTCCATAAACACAAAAAGTACCATAAAAGTAAAACCCTTTATTACTCGATGAAAGTGTACGCTATCTAAGATAATCTAACCAAACAAATACGTTTAATTGAATGAAAAATCAACAAAAGTAAAGAAAAAAAGAGAAAAAGTACCTAAAATTAAAAAAAAAATAAAAAGAAATAAGCGAAAAAAACTTTTGTGTGCGCGTCTGTAAGCAAAAAATTAAACCGAGCGTTGATTGTTAAATTAAAACTTACCTCGTCGCAATATTTTTACTCACCATTACAATCAAACGCATCCAATTACTCTACAAGAGGACAGAGAAAGTCATCACCAACTTCTCGTCAATAGGAGATATTTTATAATTTTGAACAATTAATTAACCAAAATGTGAACATTACCTCATTCGATCTCGAATCGATCCTCGGTCTCTTTCTTTCTTCGACGAAAACCTTTCTCTCAGGATTCGGAATGATCGGAGCATTTTCGAGGGTCATCGATAGTCGTCGATCTTTCACCCTTGGTGATCGAATTCTAGAGATTTCTGTTTTACCGACATCCCGTCGTTGATCCCCGGCCATCTTAACATTGGTCAATTTTGCTTCGTCCTCTACCTTTTCACCTAGACGCTCTTTAATCGATACTCGAGTTGGCGAGAGTTGAATCGAGCTTTTATACTTGTTGCGCTCTACCTTCGGTTTTTTCAATGGTTCCGATGATATTTCGACGTTCCGTTCATTTTTACCGACGTTCAACGTGACATTCACGGTCTTACGAGTATCCATATCAGACTCGAGGATCTGTGGTAGCGATTGCATTGACTCATCTTCTATTCTTATTGACTTTTTATTTTTCTGTGCAAAGGTATAATGTTTCTAATGTTATACTCAGTATATAAATATACGTTCAAAAGATTTAATTATTACCATGAATTACTAGTTACCGATTAATTTAATCTATTGCTTATTTTTTTTGCTAAATTTTTTAAAATTACAATTGAAATATATGGTTATATTTTTGTAGAAGTATATATTATTAAATAATCTAATACTCCTATATTTGCAAAAAATACTGTAAATTGTTAAGGAAATGTCAAAGTTAGTTGTTACTATGTGAGTCAGAGTTATCGACAGAGAACGTACTATATTGTTAAAAATAAATTGTTTAACTAAAATTTAAGGAAAACACGAGAATACTGGCCTTCGCCTTTGCGCAAACTATCATAACACAAAATTTCACAATGATCTGTGCACGCATTTTTGAGAAAAATTATTTGAAAAATTCAAGGTGGTTAATACAATTACACTGAAAATTTAAAAACAATTTTTCTCAAAAAAGCGTGGACGGATCGCTGTAAAATTTTGTGTGATGATAAATTATACAAAGATGAGGGCAATATGATTTTCCTTAAGAAGATGTGAAACTCAAAAATTGGAATCTCTATTTTTCAATTAACAATAGGTTGACTGGGGTGGGGTCCGATTTGTCGAATGTTCATTCAAAATGTGTGCAATATTTCGAATTTTAAAAATTAGAATAACTTTTTTGTTATTTCGAACCGAAAAATTAGAATGATCATTATTTCGAAAGTAATAAAATCGTCAGATATTTGGTATTAGGCGCAATAAGGTAAAGTACCCAGTACCGGGACAAGCGAAAAATTGGCAGTAGTAGTGGGACACGTTGAATTTAATACTGTAAACGGTAAATAAAATATAGATATGAATGAATTCGGATTGTTTACTAGATAAACTAATGTATTTGTATAAAAAAGTGTTTGTTTAATTTATAAATTTAGCATAAACACAATATAAATTTTTTGAGGTTATGACGATCATGAATTTTGGTGTCGAATGGTGTCCCGCTACTACCCCCTCACAGTTTCCATAATGCAGTACTGGGACACATTTGAAACTATTGTCCCAGTACTGCATCCGTATCATGTCCCACTACTGCAACCTCTTTGAAATAGGTCGTCCCACTACTGCGGATTTCTCACTGCTATTTACAACATACTTTTTTAATAAAAACATTTAGATAAACTACCGTTTTTTGTAAAACATCAATAAAATAGACAATTAAATAACGATTAGATTACCAAGTTTTTAAATATGTTGTTTCTAATTGTTAAAACAGTGCTCATAGTATATTAAGTTTCCATAAGTGTCCCGGTACTAGGTACTTTACCTTATTTCGAATTCCAAATAGTAGATAAATAATTTTCTGTTTTATTGTCTGTTATCAAGATGTAAATAGACAAATATTATAAAAGTTATTTCTCTACACTATAAAGTTCGAATTTTTGGAACAAATATGTAAAAACTGAAGAGTATTTCTCTTGGTTCTAAATAATAAAAATACATTTCTAATTTTTGAAATTCGAAACAATGCACACATTTTGAATGAGCGTTCGACAAATTGGACCCCACCCGATTGACTTTTTCCAGAAAGTCTCTCTGTAAAGCTTTTGTACTTACTTTCAAGGATCAACTTTTCTCTTAATCAATAACAACGAAAAGTGGTTATTAAATTTCAATTAATTTAAATTTAATTATTTAAAACAAAACGCCGTTAGTTTCTTTTATGTTACTTAAAAGTGTAATTGTTTTGAGATTGTTAGTTACGTATTTATAGAACATTTTTGGGTTTTTAAAAGTAGATCCCTGTAATTTGGCATCACATCTCCTTAATGGGGTGGCATACCCGGTGGTTTACTGATCTGGCAAAAAAAATAATACATTTATTTTTAAAAAGACGCAATTTTACGCAAATCGCGAATACAGAATAGCACTAGATAATTAAATAATAAATAATGCTACAAATTTTCAGGTCAATACGACAAAGACACCCTAAAAAATTTTTGCACCGAAAATGTGTGATATTCCGTGATTTTACGGTGCACAAAGTTTTTAGGGTGTCTTTGTCATATGAACCTAGAACTTTGTAGAATAACATATTATTTAATTATCTAGTACTTCTGTACTCGGATTTCGCATTAAATTGCATATTATTTTAAATAAATGTAAAAATTATCTTTTTCGGCTCATTCGGTAACCTACCGGGTATGCCACTTCCTTAAATTATAGTCTAACAATTAATTTTTAACTAATAGTACGTTCTCTGTCGGTAACTCCGACACTCACGGTAACAATTGACTTTGACATCCCGTTAAATAAAATGAACAAAGTGAATATTAACTTATTTTGCTCGGTCGGTAAAAATTCATGTATGCGACCGTATGGTTTAATAATCTTTAATTTTGTGACATTATAGGTCGATAAGGCCGGAAAAGTAAAAATGAACAAAGAAGTTAATTAAAATGTTTATTGTACCTTATAAATTAATGAGAAAAAACGTGCAATCGTAAGGAAGAAATCGATATAGAGTCAAAACCCCCTAAACTTTAGTTATGAAAATAATTTACCTTAGGTTCCGGATTCTGATACAAGACCTTCCTGCTGTCGCTGATTTTCTTGATCTCGATTGGCCTGATCGCGTTGATCGCTTTCTGGAATATGGCATTCTCGGCCCTCTTGAGAACCTCAGTCGTGACGACTTTGGTGGTCTTGGGGTCCTCGGGTTCACTCGTCTCCTTGGACGGTGGTTCTGCCTCCTCTTCAATTTTCTCCCCGCTCTCGTCCCGCTCCCACTTGGACAATTCGGGCACAGGTGCCAAAAACTCGTCCTTCTTCGGGGAGGTGGTGACCCGAGCGGGTGACTGACTCACCGGTTGCTCGGACGACGCTTCGGCTGGATTCGCAATCTCGGCATCATCGACGACACCCTCGTACAGCTTCTCGGGAGCCGGTTTCTCCTCCGACTCCGGTTTTTGCGTCGGGCTCGGGACTTGCTCTGACTTGACCTCTTCGGGTTTTGTGTCCGGGGGCTCGGTTTTGACCACGACCTCCGGCAGTCCGGGTAACTCAGTGTTGGTCGGTGCTGGAGTGGCCGGCGTTGTTGCCGTTGGCGTTGCAGTCGCGGTGCTCGTCGCGGTCGTCGAGGGCGCTTCGCCTTTGCGCAAACTATCATAACACAAAATTTCACAATGATCTGTGCACGCATTTTTGAGAAAAATTGTTTGAAAAATTCAGGTGGTTAATACAATTACACTGAAAATTTAAAAACAATTTTTCTCAAAAAGCGTGGACGGATCGCTGTAAAATTTTGTGTGATGATAAATTATACAAAGATGAGGGCAATATTGAAATATGTCGTTCCCACCTACTTGCGGCTTTTCACTGCTATTACCAACATTACTTTTTTAATAAAAACATTTAGATAAACTCCGTTTTTTTGTTTTAAAACATCAATAAAAATAGGACAAAAATAACGATTAGTTACCAAGTTTTGAAATATGTGGTTTCTAACTTGTTAAACCAGTGCTCATAGTATATTAAGTTTCCATAAGTGTCCCGGTATAGGTACTTTACCTTATTTCGAATTCCAAATAGTAGATAAATAATTTTCTGTTTTATTGTCTGTTATCAAGATGTAAATAGACAAATATTATAAAAGTTATTTCTCTACACTATAAAGTTCGAATTTTTGGAACAAATATGTAAAAACTGAAGAGTATTTCTCTTGGTTCTAAATAATAAAAATACATTTCTAATTTTTGAAATTCGAAACAATGCACACATTTGAATGAGCGTTCGACAAATTGGACCCCCCCCGATTGACTTTTTCCAGAAAGTCTCTCTGTAAAGCTTTTTGTACTTACTTCAAGGATCAACTTTTCTCTTAATCAATAACAACGAAAAGTGGTTATTAAATTTCAATTAATTTAAATTTAATTATTTAAAACAAAACGCCGTTAGTTTCTTTTATGTTACTTAAAAGTGTAATTGTTTTGAGATTGTTAGTTACGTATTTATAGAACATTTTTGGGTTTTTAAAAGTAGATCCCTGTAATTTGCATCACATCTCCTTAATGGGGTGGCATACCCGGTGGTTTACTGATCTGGCAAAAAAAATAATACATTTATTTTTAAAAAGACGCAATTTTACGCAAATCGCGAATACAGAATAGCACTAGATAATTAAATAATAAATAATGCTACAAATTTTCAGGTCAATACGACAAAGACACCCTAAAAAATTTTTGCACCGAAAATCTGTGATATTCCGTGATTTTACGGTGCACAAAGTTTTTAGGGTGTCATATGAACCTAGAACTTTGTAGAATAACATATTATTTAATTATCTAGTACTTCTGTACTCGGATTTCGCATTAAATTGCATATTATTTTAAATAAATGTAAAAATTATCTTTTTCGGCTCATTCGGTAACCTACCGGGTATGCCACTTCCTTAAATTATAGTCTAACAATTAATTTTTAACTAATAGTACGTTCTCTGTCGGTAACTCCGACACTCACGGTAACAATTGTATTTGACATCCCGTTAAATAAAATGAACAAAGTGAATATTAACTTATTTTGCTCGGTCGGTAAAAATTCATGTATGCGACCGTATGGTTTAATAATCTTTAATTTTGTGACATTATAGGTCGATAAGGCCGGAAAAGTAAAAATGAACAAAAAAGTTAATTAAAATGTTTATTGTACCTTATAAATTAATGAGAAAAAACGTGCAATCGTAAGGAAGAAATCGATATAGAGTCAAAACCCCCTAAACTTTAATTATGAAAATAATTTACCTTAGGTTCCGGATTCTGATACAAGACCTTCCTGCTGTCGCTGATTTTCTTGATCTCGATTGGCCTGATCGCGTTGATCGCTTTCTGGAATATGGCATTCTCGGCCCTCTTGAGAACCTCAGTCGTGACGACTTTGGTGGTCTTGGGGTCCTCGGGTTCACTCGTCTCCTTGGACGGTGGTTCTGCCTCCTCTTCAATTTTCTCCCCGCTCTCGTCCCGCTCCCACTTGGACAATTCGGGCACAGGTGCCAAAAACTCGTCCTTCTTCGGGGAGGTGGTGACCCGAGCGGGTGACTGACTCACCGGTTGCTCGGACGACGCTTCGGCTGGATTCGCAATCTCGGCATCATCGACGACACCCTCGTACAGCTTCTCGGGAGCCGGTTTCTCCTCCGACTCCGGTTTTTGCGTCGGGCTCGGGACTTGCTCTGACTTGACCTCTTCGGGTTTTGTGTCCGGGGGCTCGGTTTTGACCACGACCTCCGGCAGTCCGGGTAACTCAGTGTTGGTCGGTGCTGGAGTGGCCGGCGTTGTTGCCGTTGGCGTTGCAGTCGCGGTGCTCGTCGCGGTCGTCGAGGGCGCTTCGTCGCCCGACTGTGGCTCCTCCTTGACCTTGACGACCGGTGGCAAAGGGCGTGGTCACCGCGGCAGCCGCAGCAGCAGCCGCAGCGGCGGCGGCGGCGGCAGCAGCAGCTTCCTTCTGGATCAACGCCTTCTTCTCCTTCTTTTTCTTCTTCTTCTTCTCCTTGTCCTCGCTGTCCTTCTTTCCGTTTCTTCTCCTTGATTTTCTTCTCCTTCTTGCGATCTTCAGACTTGTCCTCGTGGTCCTTGTCCTTCTTGCGGGGTCGCTCGGGCGTCAAGTCCTTTAGGTCGCCACGGTACTTGTACGGGCTGGAGCTTCGGTGGGCGCGCTTGCGGTCGTTAGAGTGGTGCCGATCGGTACGGTCATACCGATCGTGGCGATCCTCGTAGTCGCGATCCCTTCGCTCGCGATCGCTTCGACCTCGCGATTTGTCCTCTCCTCTGTGTCGATCTCTCTCGTCCTTGTATCTACTTGCGAGGGACATGACAAATCGAATGTTACTCAAACGTTACTTCGAGATCTAATGGAAGATTTGACGATAACGGGTTAATCGTTCAACGCGATCAAACTAAGGAATGGCACATTGTTTACTAAATACCGAGTTACAACAAAAGGCTGATATTTCATTTAAGGTAGCTCATGTGCAACTCCCTAATCAATGTAGTGTTAATTCGATTTTTCATATTTTTTGACATAATACGCATTTTAAATTAATATAAACTAAAAGATATGAATTTTCAATACATTATCAACAACTAATTATCAATATATTGAAAATAAAATATATATAAAGTTAGTGATATGACTACGTTTGTCTTACTTCCTCTACGATTTGGCAACATTGCACTCACTGACATTTTCACGATATATACAATTATAATCCAAGCAAAATTCTATAGAATAGTACATTTAAAAGTCTCGCGGGTTAAGATTGCATTGCAACGTTGCCAAGTGTGAAAACGGTTTCTTTAACCTCCTCTCTTACGGTCATTTACAAGTTCAATATAAATATTTATTCGGAATGACCCGGCATGCTAGATTATTAAAATAATTTTAAAAGCTTAGGTTTTTTCAACATTTGTAACTAGTTTTTGATCCATTCATCCAGTGTTTGTCAAAACAAAATAGCGTACTTCCTGTGGAAAATCACGAAACTGCCATAAGAGTAATGCTTAAAAACTGAAACTTTGAACAAGCTTTATTTATTAATTTTATCGGTAAGTCACCCTCAAATTTCGCGACAGTATTTGTCATGATATTATTAATAATGTGTCAAAGTTTCATTTCAATCTGCAGTGTGTGGATTCGCGCTTGAGCTACCTTAATCTAGCCCGCTCTCGTCCCGCTCCCACTTGGACAATTCGGGCACAGGTGCCAAAAACTCGTCCTTCTTCGGGGAGGTGGTGACCCGAGCGGGTGACTGACTCACCGGTTGCTCGGACGACGCTTCGGCTGGATTCGCAATCTCGGCATCATCGACGACACCCTCGTACAGCTTCTCGGGAGCCGGTTTCTCCTCCGACTCCGGTTTTTGCGTCGGGCTCGGGACTTGCTCTGACTTGACCTCTTCGGGTTTTGTGTCCGGGGGCTCGGTTTTGACCACGACCTCCGGCAGTCCGGGTAACTCAGTGTTGGTCGGTGCTGGAGTGGCCGGCGTTGTTGCCGTTGGCGTTGCAGTCGCGGTGCTCGTCGCGGTCGTCGAGGGCGCTTCGTCGCCCGACTGTGGCTCCTCCTTGACCTTGACGACCGGTGGCAAAGGCGTGGTCACCGCGGCAGCCGCAGCAGCAGCCGCAGCGGCGGCGGCGGCGGCAGCAGCAGCTTCCTTCTGGATCAACGCCTTCTTCTCCTTCTTTTTCTTCTTCTTCTTCTCCTTGTCCTCGCTGTCCTTCTTCCGTTTCTTCTCCTTGATTTTCTTCTCCTTCTTGCGATCTTCAGACTTGTCCTCGTGGTCCTTGTCCTTCTTGCGGGGTCGCTCGGGCGTCAAGTCCTTTAGGTCGCCACGGTACTTGTACGGGCTGGAGCTTCGGTGGGCGCGCTTGCGGTCGTTAGAGTGGTGCCGATCGGTACGGTCATACCGATCGTGGCGATCCTCGTAGTCGCGATCCCTTCGCTCGCGATCGCTTCGACCTCGCGATTTGTCCTCTCCTCTGTGTCGATCTCTCTCGTCCTTGTATCTACTTGCGAGGGACATGACAAATCGAATGTTACTCAAACGTTACTTCGAGATCTAATGGAAGATTTGACGATAAACGGGTTAATCGTTCAACGCGATCAAACTAAGGAATGGCACATTGTTTACTAAATACCGAGTTACAACAAAAGGCTGATATTTCATTTAAGGTAGCTCATGTGCAACTCCCTAATCAATGTAGTGTTAATTCGATTTTTCATATTTTTTGACATAATACGCATTTTTAATTAATATAAACTAAAAGATATGAATTTTCAATACATTATCAACACCTAATATCAATATATTGAAAATAAATATATATACAAGTAGTGATACTGACTACGTTGTCTTTACTGTCCTCTACGATTTGGCAACATTGCACTCACTGACATTTCACGATATATACAATTATAATCCAAGCAAATTCTATAGCAATAGTACATTTAAACCGGTCTCGCGGGTTAAGATTGCATCTGCAACGTTGCCAAGTGTGCAAACGGTTCTTTAACCTCCTCTCTTACTGTCATTTTTACAAGTTCAATATAAAATATTTATTCGGAATGACCGGCACTGCTAGATATAAAATATATTTTAAAAGCTTAGGTTTTCAACATTTTGTAACTAGTTTTTGATCCATTCATCCAGTGTTTGTCAAAACAAAATAGCGTACTTCCTGTGGAAAATCACGAAACTGCCATAAGAGTAATGCTAAAACTGAAACTTTGAACAAGCTTTTATTTATTAATTTTATCGGAAGTCACCCCTCAAATTTCGCGACAGTATTTGTCATGATATTATTAATAATGTGTCAAAGTTTCATTTCAATCTGCAGTGTGTGGATTCAGCGCTTGAGCCTACCTTAATCTAGCAAACGCGACTTATTGTAGCGTAAATGTACTTTCTCAAATCGTAAGGTCCATTTGCTCAATTATCTTTACAGCGTTTTTAATTAATGAGCTTATTTTTCTGTTTCTCTTGTAAGGAGATAGCATACCCGGTGAGTTACCGACCGAGCAAAAAAAAGATAATTATTGTATCTATTTAAAAAAGTTATGCAATGTCATGTTAAACCTGAATACAGAACTGCACTAGATAATTAAATAATAAGTTATTCTACAAAATTCTAGGTGCTACAAAATTTCTGAACCGAAAATGTGCGATTTACCCCCAAGTAAAAAAATAAGATAACAATTTGTATGCGCAATTGTATACTATTTATTTTATACAAATGTATACCAAATTGAACTTATAAAATATGTATAAATCTGTATACGATTATACATTTTTATATTACTTAATATTTAGAATATACAAACACATCTAAGTGGGTACAACATGAGTACAAAAAGTATGCAAAATATAATTGAGCGTTTGGAAACAGCAGCTGTTAACGAAAAAAAATTTAGACGGCACGACCAAGAGGTTACGGACACCAGAACCATCGACGATAAGGAGAGCAGCGCGACGAAAAATTGCTGCTGCTACTGTTACCGACGATCTTGACAAAACGTCCGAACGCCATTTCCCTTTCATCAAAGTTGTTGCATCCTGCGGACTCTTCAACATCGACTGGGACATCGTGAAGGTTAGACAGAGTCTAACCGAATGTTTTGCTTTCAGGTTGTCAAGTCGATTTTCAACTTTTTCATGAAAAGAATATTGAGCATTGACTTGACAACCAAAGAACAGAACATACGGTCGGGGCCTGTCTAACCTTCACGATGTCCAAGTCGATGTTCAAGTGATGTCCAAGTCGATGTTAAAGAGTCCGCAGGATGCAACAACGTTGATGAAAGGGAAATGGCGTTCGGACGTTTTGTCGATGACAGTGGCAGCAAGCAATGCTTCGTCGCGCTGATCTCCTCATCATCGATGGTTCTGGTGTCCGTAACCTCTCGGTCGTGCCGTCTAAATTTTTTATCTTAACAGCTGCTGTTTCCAAACGCTAAATTATATTTTGCATACATTTTGCACTCATGTTTGTACCCACTTCGACGTGTTTGTATATTCTAATAATTAAGTAATATAAAAATTATATAAATTGTATACAGATTTTATACACATTTTAACAGTGCAATTTTGTATACATATTGTATAAAATAAATAGTATACAATGCGTATACAAATTGTATATTATTATTTTACTTGGGCCGTGATTTTTCGGTGCTGAAATTATTTAGGGTGTCTTTGTCGTATCGAACTGAAACTTTGAACAAGCTTTATTTATTAATTTTATCGGTAAGTCACCCTCAAATTTCGCGACAGTATTTGTCATGATATTATTAATAATGTGTCAAAGTTTCATTTCAATCTGCAGTGTGTGGATTCGCGCTTGAGCTACCTTAATCTAGCAAACGCGACTTATTGTAGCGTAAATGTACTTTCTCAAAATCGGTAAGGTCCATTTGCTCAATTATCTTTACAGAGTTTTTAATTAATGAGCTTATTTTTCTGTTTCTCTTTTAAGGAGATAGCATACCCGGTGAGTTACCGACCGAGCAAAAAAAGATAATTATTGTATCTATTTAAAAAGTTATGCAATGTCATGTTAAACCTGAATACAGAACTGCACTAGATAATTAAATAATAAGTTATTCTACAAAATTCTAGGTGCTACAAAATTTCTGAACCGAAAATGTGCGATTTACCCCCAAGTAAAAAAATAATATACAATTTGTATGCGCATTGTATACTATTTATTTTATACAAAATGTATACCAAATTGAACTTATAAAATATGTATAAATCTGTATACGATTTATACAATTTTTATATTACTTAAATATTAGAATATACAAACACATCTAAGTGGGTACAAACATGAGTACAAAAAGTATGCAAAATATAATTGAGCGTTTGGAAACAGCAGCTGTTAACGAAAAAAAATTTAGACGGCACGACCAAGAGGTTACGGACACCAGAACCATCGACGATAAGGAGAGCAGCGCGACGAAAAATTGCTGCTGCTACTGTTACCGACGATCTTGACAAAACGTCCGAACGCCATTTCCCTTTCATCAAAGTTGTTGCATCCTGCGGACTCTTCAACATCGACTGGGACATCGTGAAGGTTAGACAGAGTCTAACCGAATGTTTTGCTTTCAGGTTGTCAAGTCGATTTTCAACTTTTTCATGAAAAGAATATTGAGCATTGACTTGACAACCAAAGAACAGAACATACGGTCGGGGCCTGTCTAACCTTCACGATGTCCAAGTCGATGTTCAAGTGATGTCCAAGTCGATGTTAAAGAGTCCGCAGGATGCAACAACGTTGATGAAAGGGAAATGGCGTTCGGACGTTTTGTCGATGACAGTGGCAGCAAGCAATGCTTCGTCGCGCTGATCTCCTCATCATCGATGGTTCTGGTGTCCGTAACCTCTCGGTCGTGCCGTCTAAATTTTTTATCTTAACAGCTGCTGTTTCCAAACGCTAAATTATATTTTGCATACATTTTGCACTCATGTTTGTACCCACTTCGACGTGTTTGTATATTCTAATAATTAAGTAATATAAAAATTATATAAATTGTATACAGATTTTATACACATTTTAACAGTGCAATTTTGTATACATATTGTATAAAATAAATAGTATACAATGCGTATACAAATTGTATATTATTATTTTACTTGGGCCGTGATTTTTCGGTGCTGAAATTATTTAGGGTGTCTTTGTCGTATCGAACTGGAATTTTGTAGAATAACTTTCTTTTTAATTATTTAGTACATTTTCGAATTCGGGTTTTGCATAAAATTGCATATCTTTGGAATAAATGCAATAATTATCTTTTTTTGCTTGGTCGGTAACCCACCAGGTATGCCACCCCCTTAAACAAATATAATAAATTATAATAATAAACCCACCGATCTTTATCGTAGTCCCTTCGATCGTCATCTCTATTACGTCTGTCATCTCGATTTCTTCTATCCCAATCGTCCTTTTCATGATCGTTCCTACGCTCTCTGTCTTCTCGATCGTGGACTCTGTTACAAATTTATGCAAAACCCAATCAATTCAAAGTTACAAAAGTGAATATAACTGCTAACAGTAGTAAGTAAAAACCGAGCAAGAATGTCCAATGATTACGATTCGATCAAAATGTGGGTCGTGACCAACTGACACCACCACCATTACGTGAACGTTTGTATTTTTAAATTAAATTTTTTATTACACTTTGAAGATACACAAGAGAAATTAAATATAGAATCAATCATTAACAAAATTGGAACATATATGGATTAATCCGATTCTGGCTATCCCTCTGCATATGCAACGTTATCTACACACTACTTTTTACACAAACTCCATATAACGAATCGCATATATTAAAACTTGCTGATGTATAGTGAATTTGCGCCAAATTTAACTTTCAGTTAATAATTCAAAGTATCTAAGAGAAAAGATAATGATTTTACGGGAAACATTTCCTGCTATTCTACTCTTTTCTAATTAATTTCCTGCACAAGCATACTACGTCTATATTATATGCTATTATACGAAAAAATAATATGCTCTCGCAGGATATATTTAAATTTAGATACGTATTTCAGATGAATTGATTTGATAAACGGATACTAAAGAAGAGTTTTATATAGAAATAAAACTTGACGACACGAAAAATTGCTGCTGCTACTGTTACCGACGATCTTGACAAAACGTCCGAACGCCATTTCCCTTTCATCAAAGTTGTTGCATCCTGCGGACTCTTCAACATCGACTGGGACATCGTGAAGGTTAGACAGAGTCTAACCGAATGTTTTGCTTTCAGGTTGTCAAGTCGATTTTCAACTTTTTCATGAAAAGAATATTGAGCATTGACTTGACAACCAAAGAACAGAACATACGGTCGGGGCCTGTCTAACCTTCACGATGTCCAAGTCGATGTTCAAGTGATGTCCAAGTCGATGTTCAAGTGATGTCCAAGTCGATGTTCAAGTGATGTCCAAGTCGATGTTCAAGTGATGTCCAAGTCGATGTTCAAGTGATGTCCAAGTCGATGTTCAAGTGATGTCCAAGTCGATGTTCAAGTGATGTCCAAGTCGATGTTCAAGTGATGTCCAAGTCGATGTTCAAGTGATGTCCAAGTCGATGTTCAAGTGATGTCCAAGTCGATGTTCAAGTGATGTCCAAGTCGATGTTCAAGTGATGTCCAAGTCGATGTTCAAGTGATGTCCAAGTCGATGTTCAAGTGATGTCCAAGTCGATGTTCAAGTGATGTCCAAGTCGATGTTCAAGTGATGTCCAAGTCGATGTTCAAGTGATGTCCAAGTCGATGTTCAAGTGATGTCCAAGTCGATGTTCAAGTGATGTCCAAGTCGATGTTCAAGTGATGTCCAAGTCGATGTTCAAGTGATGTCCAAGTCGATGTTCAAGTGATGTCCAAGTCGATGTTCAAGTGATGTCCAAGTCGATGTTCAAGTGATGTCCAAGTCGATGTTCAAGTGATGTCCAAGTCGATGTTCAAGTGATGTCCAAGTCGATGTTCAAGTGATGTCCAAGTCGATGTTCAAGTGATGTCCAAGTCGATGTTCAAGTGATGTCCAAGTCGATGTTCAAGTGATGTCCAAGTCGATGTTCAAGTGATGTCCAAGTCGATGTTCAAGTGATGTCCAAGTCGATGTTCAAGTGATGTCCAAGTCGATGTTCAAGTGATGTCCAAGTCGATGTTCAAGTGATGTCCAAGTCGATGTTCAAGTGATGTCCAAGTCGATGTTCAAGTGATGTCCAAGTCGATGTTCAAGTGATGTCCAAGTCGATGTTCAAGTGATGTCCAAGTCGATGTTCAAGTGATGTCCAAGTCGATGTTCAAGTGATGTCCAAGTCGATGTTCAAGTGATGTCCAAGTCGATGTTCAAGTGATGTCCAAGTCGATGTTCAAGTGATGTCCAAGTCGATGTTCAAGTGATGTCCAAGTCGATGTTCAAGTGATGTCCAAGTCGATGTTCAAGTGATGTCCAAGTCGATGTTCAAGTGATGTCCAAGTCGATGTTCAAGTGATGTCCAAGTCGATGTTCAAGTGATGTCCAAGTCGATGTTCAAGTGATGTCCAAGTCGATGTTCAAGTGATGTCCAAGTCGATGTTCAAGTGATGTCCAAGTCGATGTTCAAGTGATGTCCAAGTCGATGTTCAAGTGATGTCCAAGTCGATGTTCAAGTGATGTCCAAGTCGATGTTCAAGTGATGTCCAAGTCGATGTTCAAGTGATGTCCAAGTCGATGTTCAAGTGATGTCCAAGTCGATGTTCAAGTGATGTCCAAGTCGATGTTCAAGTGATGTCCAAGTCGATGTTCAAGTGATGTCCAAGTCGATGTTCAAGTGATGTCCAAGTCGATGTTCAAGTGATGTCCAAGTCGATGTTCAAGTGATGTCCAAGTCGATGTTCAAGTGATGTCCAAGTCGATGTTCAAGTGATGTCCAAGTCGATGTTCAAGTGATGTCCAAGTCGATGTTCAAGTGATGTCCAAGTCGATGTTCAAGTGATGTCCAAGTCGATGTTCAAGTGATGTCCAAGTCGATGTTCAAGTGATGTCCAAGTCGATGTTCAAGTGATGTCCAAGTCGATGTTCAAGTGATGTCCAAGTCGATGTTCAAGTGATGTCCAAGTCGATGTTCAAGTGATGTCCAAGTCGATGTTCAAGTGATGTCCAAGTCGATGTTCAAGTGATGTCCAAGTCGATGTTCAAGTGATGTCCAAGTCGATGTTCAAGTGATGTCCAAGTCGATGTTCAAGTGATGTCCAAGTCGATGTTCAAGTGATGTCCAAGTCGATGTTAAAGAGTCCGCAGGATGCAACAACGTTGATGAAAGGGAAATGGCGTTCGGACGTTTTGTCGATGACAGTGGCAGCAAGCAATGCTTCGTCGCGCTGATCTCCTCATCATCGATGGTTCTGGTGTCCGTAACCTCTCGGTCGTGCCGTCTAAATTTTTTATCTTAACAGCTGCTGTTTCCAAACGCTAAATTATATTTTGCATACATTTTGCACTCATGTTTGTACCCACTTCGACGTGTTTGTATATTCTAATAATTAAGTAATATAAAAATTATATAAATTGTATACAGATTTTATACACATTTTAACAGTGCAATTTTGTATACATATTGTATAAAATAAATAATATGCTCTCGCAGGATATATTTAAATTTAGATACGTATTTCAGATGAATTGATTTGATAAACGGATACTAAAGAAGAGTTTTATATAGAAATAAAACTTGACGACACGAAATTTATAGGTAAATATGACACCGATAACATTAACAGTAATTGTTACGCGGTGACAGCAACATAAACTAAAAATACTAGCGTTAAAACTAAAAATTGCAAAATTTTTCTTATAAAACTTTCACTATATCAAAAATTAAACAACTTTGTACTACGAGCTTTGAGGAACTTTCTTTGTGTAGCGTCCCTCAACCGAGCAAACTATTAAACGTATAAACGTTGCAACAATTAGTTAAACAGTTTTAGTACATTCTTCGTTTATAGAACATTTCCAAGTTATTGTTATATATGTAAATTCAAATTTAACGGGGTGCTAAAGCTATATTTTATCCTCTCTACCTTACCTCAAAAATCACATAAAATTAGTTAGAATTAAAAAAGGAAATTAATTTATGATAATCTAGGAGGACAGTCCCCTTCCTTTATTAATAAGCTATCTGTCTTTAAAATTGGAAGGAAAAATATTGACTAGATTTCGAGAAAACCCTTACCAAAAATCTTGACATGCTTTTTAATTAGTCTAGGGTATAACCTCAAATTGAACGAAATTATCATAGATTTTGAAAAGAGATTATTCGAAAACCAATCTATATTTTATGCTTCAAATTTTTGACTGAGATAGATTATTAATAAAGAAAGGGGACTTTTTTACGTAACTGACTTCCTTTTTTAATTATAACTAATTTTATGTTACTTGAAGCTGTTAAGAGGATGCCACACAGTATAAATTGCCGAATTGATTTTTCAAATTAAATGTTGAGTTTTTTGTTTATCCCGATTTTGTGACTATAGGTACATTCTGCATGATTAACAGATTGTGCGTCAACTTGCAGAATCTTACAATTTGATACATTTCATTATCTAAATGAAAAATTGTAATATACTAAAAATTGTAACTGTTTACCGACATTGCAGTTTTTACGAACTATTTTCCATTTAATTAAATAAATATGTCGAATTTTAAGATTCTGCGAATTGACACACAATCTGCAAAATATGTAGAATGTATCTATGCACGTACAATTGGAATAAAAGATAAACTGAAGATTTAATTTGAAAAATCAAATATGTCGGTAATACGACACATCCGCTAAAGGTAGGAAGGATAAAACTTGACTTTGGTTCCCCATTAACAAAAGCGAGTAGTCTAGGTTGGTGGTAGATTTTTCTTTTGCTGGATAATTTGTTTCTTCGAAATTTAGGTACTCAAACGCGTAGAACGAGGAGTTTTAATATATCTATAAATAAAACCAATATAATGCTTTTAATTCAGTTATCGAATAAAATATTTTAAGTATAGAACGTTTTAGAAAAACTGTTGAAACTAAAAAAGCGTTAATTTAAAATATTACTATTATAAACATTGTTATTTTTACTATACAACAAGTATGTACCATAAAATATAGTAAATTTAACCCCAAATATTTCGTAATTTACCCGAAGGAACGTGTATTTGATACAATCGAGATAAGATAAAATAATCCAATGAACGAACGTATGAGTATAATTTCAATTTCTCAAAAGTTATATACACTCACCACCACATGCTTTTGCCCACCCTACGCAAAAATCACTAAAGATTAAAAGTTTTATTACTCAGAAGCAAAACATCGTAGCTCAAAAAATCCAACGCCATTCGAAAGAGCAGGTGAAAACCTTTAAAAAATGCTACTGTACAAGTAAAAAAGTTTAAATTTGAGTTTTTTATAAGTATTAAAAAGAGATGAAAAATTGCTAAAAATCATGCCTCTTTTTGATCCGCTGCAGATTTAGTTCCCTTATTCGTAGCTTAAAAAAACCAACGGGGTTTGAAAGGTAATCGTTTTAGCTTTAAAATGAGGGGTCGGACGTTTTTTTAACCCACTTTTTACCGATGTTAGCGCATTTTTTGTGAAAAAACACGCTTTTTTTGGAAATGAGAATATTTCAAAGAAAAGAGAGATAGAGAAAAACTTCAAAGAGAAAAAAGATGCTATTTTACTCACAGAATATAGATCTGCAGGTTAAAACGAGATTTGGACAAAAAATTTTTTTTCAATTTTTTAGCATATCAAAAACTAAAAAAACCTTTAATTAAGTTGTAGACAATATAGCATTCTTAAACTTAATGTTATTCTATTATTTTTAAATTAAATTTACGCTTAAATTATGCATTTTTCAAGACCAATTTTAAAAAAATAACTATACATGGATCTACTCAAATTTAATTTACTCAACCTTATATTATCGTTGATTACAATATATTTATTATGTACATGAACTAATACAAAGTATAAATTTAGATAACTTAAAATTTAATATTAATTAAATTTATTAAATCTAAAAAATCACTTTTTTATTTTTTTAAATTTAGAAAATTTAATTTAAAAATAATAGAATAACATTAAGTTAAAGAATGCTACATTGTCTACAACTTAATTAAAGGTTTTTTTAGTTTTTGATATGCTAAAAAATTGAAAAAAAATTTTTTGTCCAAATTTCGTTTTAACCTGCAGATCTATATTCTGTGAGTAAAATAGCATCTTTTTTCTCTTTGAAGTTTTTCTCTATCTCTCTTTTTCTTTGAAATATTCCCATTTCCAAAAAAAGCGTGTTTTTTCACAAAAAATGCGCTAACATCGGTAAAAAGTGGGTTAAAAAAACGTCCGACCCCTCATTTTAAAGCTAAAACAATTACCTTTCAAACCCCGTTGGTTTTTTTAAGCTACGAATAAGGGAACTAAATCTGCAGCGGATCAAAAAGAGGCATGATTTTTAGCAATTTTTCATCTCCTTTTAATACTTATAAAAAACTCAAATTTAAACTTTTTTACTTGTACAGTAGCATTTTTTAAAGGTTTTCACCTGCTCTTTCGAATGGCGTTGGATTTTTTGAGCTACGATGTTTTGGTCCTGAGTAATAAAACTTTTAATCTTTAGTGATTTTTGCGTAGGATGGGCAAAAGCATGTGGTGGTGAGTGTATATACACATAAAAAAGTACTGGAAGAAAAAACTTGAATAATATCAACCCTTCTACATTATACTTAAACAATTATACCTTTAATGTTATTATTCATTTGAAAATAAAATAAAAGATAAAAATGTGAGCGATCGAATGAACACGAATTGTCATAACCTCCAATGTTTCCTATGATTTTTACACGTTCAATTATTGGTGTTTCTGAATCCTCAATAATCCTTAATTTTCATGGTAACATAGTTATCCGTCTATTATAAATTTTTCTATACATTCATGAGTGTTGGTAACTGTTTAGATACTCAAGAGAGTGTCAATAAATATTACTATTATAAACATTGTTATTTTTACTATACAACAAGTATGTACCATAAAATATAGTAAATTTAACCCCAAATATTTCGTAATTTACCCGAAGGAACGTGTATTTGATACAATCGAGATAAGATAAAATAATCCAATGAACGAACGTATGAGTATAATTTCAATTTCTCAAAAGTTATATACACTCACCACCACATGCTTTTGCCCACCCTACGCAAAAATCACTAAAGATTAAAAGTTTTATTACTCAGAAGCAAAACATCGTAGCTCAAAAAATCCAACGCCATTCGAAAGAGCAGGTGAAAACCTTTAAAAAATGCTACTGTACAAGTAAAAAAGTTTAAATTTGAGTTTTTTATAAGTATTAAAAAGAGATGAAAAATTGCTAAAAATCATGCCTCTTTTTGATCCGCTGCAGATTTAGTTCCCTTATTCGTAGCTTAAAAAAACCAACGGGGTTTGAAAGGTAATCGTTTTAGCTTTAAAATGAGGGGTCGGACGTTTTTTTAACCCACTTTTTACCGATGTTAGCGCATTTTTTGTGAAAAAACACGCTTTTTTTGGAAATGAGAATATTTCAAAGAAAAGAGAGATAGAGAAAAACTTCAAAGAGAAAAAAGATGCTATTTTACTCACAGAATATAGATCTGCAGGTTAAAACGAGATTTGGACAAAAAATTTTTTTTCAATTTTTTAGCATATCAAAAACTAAAAAAACCTTTAATTAAGTTGTAGACAATATAGCATTCTTAAACTTAATGTTATTCTATTATTTTTAAATTAAATTTACGCTTAAATTATGCATTTTTCAAGACCAATTTTAAAAAAATAACTATACATGGATCTACTCAAATTTAATTTACTCAACCTTATATTATCGTTGATTACAATATATTTATTATGTACATGAACTAATACAAAGTATAAATTTAGATAACTTAAAATTTAATATTAATTAAATTTATTAAATCTAAAAAATCACTTTTTTATTTTTTTAAATTTAGAAAATTTAATTTAAAAATAATAGAATAACATTAAGTTAAAGAATGCTACATTGTCTACAACTTAATTAAAGGTTTTTTTAGTTTTTGATATGCTAAAAAATTGAAAAAAAATTTTTTGTCCAAATTTCGTTTTAACCTGCAGATCTATATTCTGTGAGTAAAATAGCATCTTTTTTCTCTTTGAAGTTTTTCTCTATCTCTCTTTTTCTTTGAAATATTCCCATTTCCAAAAAAAGCGTGTTTTTTCACAAAAAATGCGCTAACATCGGTAAAAAGTGGGTTAAAAAAACGTCCGACCCCTCATTTTAAAGCTAAAACAATTACCTTTCAAACCCCGTTGGTTTTTTTAAGCTACGAATAAGGGAACTAAATCTGCAGCGGATCAAAAAGAGGCATGATTTTTAGCAATTTTTCATCTCCTTTTAATACTTATAAAAAACTCAAATTTAAACTTTTTTACTTGTACAGTAGCATTTTTTAAAGGTTTTCACCTGCTCTTTCGAATGGCGTTGGATTTTTTGAGCTACGATGTTTTGGTCCTGAGTAATAAAACTTTTAATCTTTAGTGATTTTTGCGTAGGATGGGCAAAAGCATGTGGTGGTGAGTGTATATACACATAAAAAAGTACTGGAAGAAAAAACTTGAATAATATCAACCCTTCTACATTATACTTAAACAATTATACCTTTAATGTTATTATTCATTTGAAAATAAAATAAAAGATAAAAATGTGAGCGATCGAATGAACACGAATTGTCATAACCTCCAATGTTTCCTATGATTTTTACACGTTCAATTATTGGTGTTTCTGAATCCTTAATAATCCTTAATTTTCATGGTAACATAGTTATCCGTCTATTATAAATTTTTCTATACATTCATGAGTGTTGGTAACTGTTTAGATACTCAAGAGAGTGTCAATAACTATTTCTACATAAATTTGTATATAATTTATATGCCAAAAAATTTGGTTTCAAGTAATTAGTCAAGTAAATATTTTCCAATGATGTACCCATGAAACTACGCGATTACTATGCGAGATCTACTTTCAAAATGTTATAAAAGTAAAAGATGAGCGCTGCACTGGTGTATCCGAGCTGCTAGGAAAAATAAAATTTACGATAGAAAGAAACTTACAGTTAATCCAAATGACCATCGTTTGGATTAACAAGAACAGTAAAATCTTTAAAAGTTCGGTGGACTAAGGTTACAAGCAGCAATAACTATATCAATCCAGGAGAAAGAGATCATCGTTTGCAATTGCAGGGAATGTTTGACCGTGCATCAGCAACATAGCTGTAACGTGTTCAATATGTGTAATACCTGTCCGCCTCCTTGTCTTTGGAAGAAGCTCGATCTTTCGTCAACGGTGGCCTCTCGAGGTGATCGACCCCAGGTGGTGGCAGGTCGTAATATCCCTCGGTGCCAGGTGGGGCGACATCGTCGAACCTTTTGTTAAATCTTGGCGGCTGTGGGGCTGGCGCGACCGGATACCTGTCGACAGATAAGCAACGAGTGGGGTTAACTCAGGGCCAGGCGCGAGTGTCCACCACGTGACTTCACAGCTCGAATAATTTTCATCGTGTTCGAACGGTACGACGATGACGACGACGACGACGACGACGGGTGTATCATCCTCGTTTCCATCGATGCAGGATATCTATACCTCCGAGGGGTGTTACCATCAGACTACCTTAAGGATTTCCGTGGAAAACGTCCGCCTCGTTCTTCTCTCTCGATTACTTATGTTTCCCCGATTATTAATACAACCGATGAATAATCCAAATCAAATTAAATTATGTGTTAAATTATAAATAAAATTTCGACTCGTTTTCTTCTCCTCTGAACATTTCCTATACCTATCGCTTGAGCTGTCTGACTGTTTCGAAAACTCCACTTATTACGCAATACTTCACGGGATATTGGAAAGTCGATTTTCACGTTGCACTTCCGAGATACAGTTTCATACTTACGAATTGTTAATTATCTAAATCTGCAAATTGACCTTATCTAAGTTATTGAGTGCGATGACGAGACACGATCGTTTTCAATGTTTGAGAAACAATATAATACATCACGTCATTTTAGGATCACGGAGAGACATTTTTATCGAAAACAACAATGACCGCTAATGATACATCCTCCGCGAAATTTTTGGTAAATTATAGTTACACGCGTGCAAAACCATATTATATACCCTTCACTGAAAACTCAAGTGAGCGTTTGTCGGTTTAGTTGACGAACCATCAGCTGTTTTCGACGCTGGAAGCAACTTTTAGAAAAACTGTTGAAACTAAAAAAGCGTTAATTTAAAATATTACTATTATAAACATTGTTATTTTTACTATACAACAAGTATGTACCATAAAATATAGTAAATTTAACCCCAAATATTTCGTAATTTACCCGAAGGAACGTGTATTTGATACAATCGAGATAAGATAAAATAATCCAATGAACGAACGTATGAGTATAATTTCAATTTCTCAAAAGTTATATACACTCACCACCACATGCTTTTGCCCACCCTACGCAAAAATCACTAAAGATTAAAAGTTTTATTACTCAGAAGCAAAACATCGTAGCTCAAAAAATCCAACGCCATTCGAAAGAGCAGGTGAAAACCTTTAAAAAATGCTACTGTACAAGTAAAAAAGTTTAAATTTGAGTTTTTTATAAGTATTAAAAAGAGATGAAAAATTGCTAAAAACATGCCTCTTTTTGATCCGCTGCAGATTTAGTTCCCTTATTCGTAGCTTAAAAAAACCAACGGGGTTTGAAAGGTAATCGTTTTAGCTTTAAAATGAGGGGTCGGACGTTTTTTTAACCCACTTTTTACCGATGTTAGCGCATTTTTGTGAAAAAACGCTTTTTTTGGAAATGAGAATATTTCAAAGAAAAAGAGATAGAGAAAAACTTCAAAGAGAAAAAAGATGCTATTTTACTCACAGAATATAGATCTGCAGGTTAAAACGAGATTTGGACAAAAAATTTTTTTTCAATTTTTTAGCATATCAAAACTAAAAAAACCTTTAATTAAGTTGTAGACAATATAGCATTCTTAAACTTAATGTTATTCTATTATTTTTAAATTAAATTTACGCTTAAATTATGCATTTTTCAAGACCAATTTTAAAAAAATAACTATACATGGATCTACTCAAATTTAATTTACTCAACCTTATATTATCGTTGATTACAATATATTTATTATGTACATGAACTAATACAAAGTATAAATTTAGATAACTTAAAATTTAATATTAATTAAATTTATTAAATCTAAAAAACTTTTTTATTTTTTTAAATTTAGAAAATTTAATTTAAAAATAATAGAATAACATTAAGTTAAAGAATGCTACATTGTCTACAACTTAATTAAAGGTTTTTTTAGTTTTTGATATGCTAAAAAATTGAAAAAAAATTTTTTGTCCAAATTTCGTTTTAACCTGCAGATCTATATTCTGTGAGTAAATAGCATCTTTTTTCTCTTTGAAGTTTTCTCTATCTCTCTTTTTCTTTGAAATTCCCATTTCCAAAAAAAGCGTGTTTTTTCACAAAAAATGCGCTAACATCGGTAAAAAGTGGGTTAAAAAAACGTCCGACCCCTCATTTTAAAGCTAAACAATTACCTTTCAAACCCCGTTGGTTTTTTTAAGCTACGAATAAGGGAACTAAATCTGCAGCGGATCAAAAGAGGCATGATTTTTAGCAATTTTTCATCTCCTTTTAATACTTATAAAAAACTCAAATTTAAACTTTTTTACTTGTACAGTAGCATTTTTTAAAGGTTTTCACCTGCTCTTTCGAATGGCGTTGGATTTTTTGAGCTACGATGTTTTGGTCCTGAGTAATAAAACTTTTAATCTTTAGTGATTTTTGCGTAGGATGGGCAAAAGCATGTGGTGGTGAGTGTATATACACATAAAAAAGTACTGGAAGAAAAAACTTGAATAATATCAACCCTTCTACATTATACTTAAACAATTATACCTTTAATGTTATTATTCATTGAAAATAAAATAAAAGATAAAAATGTGAGCGATCGAATGAACACGAATTGTCATAACCTCCAATGTTTCCTATGATTTTTACACGTTCAATTATTGGTGTTTCTGAATCCTCAATAATCCTTAATTTTCATGGTAACATAGTTATCCGTCTATTATAAATTTTTCTATACATTCATGAGTGTTGGTAACTGTTTAGATACTCAAGAGAGTGTCAATAACTATTTCTACATAAATTTGTATATAATTTATATGCCAAAAAATTTGGTTTCAAGTAATTAGTCAAGTAAATATTTTCCAATGATGTACCCATGAAACTACGCGATTACTATGCGAGATCTACTTTCAAAATGTTATAAAAGTAAAAGATGAGCGCTGCACTGGTGTATCCGAGCTGCTAGGAAAAATAAAATTTACGATAGAAAGAAACTTACAGTTAATCCAAATGACCATCGTTTGGATTAACAAGAACAGTAAAATCTTTAAAAGTTCGGTGGACTAAGGTTACAAGCAGCAATAACTATATCAATCCAGGAGAAAGAGATCATCGTTTGCAATTGCAGGGAATGTTTGACCGTGCATCAGCAACATAGCTGTAACGTGTTCAATATGTGTAATACCTGTCCGCCTCCTTGTCTTTGGAAGAAGCTCGATCTTTCGTCAACGGTGGCCTCTCGAGGTGATCGACCCCAGGTGGTGGCAGGTCGTAATATCCCTCGGTGCCAGGTGGGGCGACATCGTCGAACCTTTTGTTAAATCTTGGCGGCTGTGGGGCTGGCGCGACCGGATACCTGTCGACAGATAAGCAACGAGTGGGGTTAACTCAGGGCCAGGCGCGAGTGTCCACCACGTGACTTCACAGCTCGAATAATTTTCATCGTGTTCGAACGGTACGACGATGACGACGACGACGACGACGACGGGTGTATCATCCTCGTTTCCATCGATGCAGGATATCTATACCTCCGAGGGGTGTTACCATCAGACTACCTTAAGGATTTCCGTGGAAAACGTCCGCCTCGTTCTTCTCTCTCGATTACTTATGTTTCCCCGATTATTAATACAACCGATGAATAATCCAAATCAAATTAAATTATGTGTTAAATTATAAATAAAATTTCGACTCGTTTTCTTCTCCTCTGAACATTTCCTATACCTATCGCTTGAGCTGTCTGACTGTTTCGAAAACTCCACTTATTACGCAATACTTCACGGGATATTGGAAAGTCGATTTTCACGTTGCACTTCCGAGATACAGTTTCATACTTACGAATTGTTAATTATCTAAATCTGCAAATTGACCTTATCTAAGTTATTGAGTGCGATGACGAGACACGATCGTTTTCAATGTTTGAGAAACAATATAATACATCACGTCATTTTAGGATCACGGAGAGACATTTTTATCGAAAACAACAATGACCGCTAATGATACATCCTCCGCGAAATTTTTGGTACATTATACTTAAACAATTATACCTTTAATGTTATTATTCATTTGAAAATAAAATAAAAGATAAAAATGTGAGCGATCGAATGAACACGAATTGTCATAACCTCCAATGTTTCCTATGATTTTTACACGTTCAATTATTGGTGTTCTGAATCCTCAATAATCCTTAATTTTCATGGTAACATAGTTATCCGTCTATTATAAATTTTTCTATACATTCATGAGTGTTGGTAACTGTTTAGATACTCAAGAGAGTGTCAATAACTATTTCTACATAAATTTGTATATAATTTATATGCCAAAAAATTTGGTTTCAAGTAATTAGTCAAGTAAATATTTTCCAATGATGTACCCATGAAACTACGCGATTACTATGCGAGATCTACTTTCAAAATGTTATAAAAGTAAAAGATGAGCGCTGCACTGGTGTATCCGAGCTGCTAGGAAAAATAAAATTTACGATAGAAAGAAACTTACAGTTAATCCAAATGACCATCGTTTGGATTAACAAGAACAGTAAAATCTTTAAAAGTTCGGTGGACTAAGGTTACAAGCAGCAATAACTATATCAATCCAGGAGAAAGAGATCATCGTTTGCAATTGCAGGGAATGTTTGACCGTGCATCAGCAACATAGCTGTAACGTGTTCAATATGTGTAATACCTGTCCGCCTCCTTGTCTTTGGAAGATGCTCGATCTTTCGTCAACGGTGGCCTCTCGAGGTGATCGACCCCAGGTGGTGGCAGGTCGTAATATCCCTCGGTGCCAGGTGGGGCGACATCGTCGAACCTTTTGTTAAATCTTGGCGGCTGTGGGGCTGGCGCGACCGGATACCTGTCGACAGATAAGCAACGAGTGGGGTTAACTCAGGGCCAGGCGCGAGTGTCCACCACGTGACTTCACAGCTCGAATAATTTTCATCGTGTTCGAACGGTACGACGATGACGACGACGACGACGACGACGGGTGTATCATCCTCGTTTCCATCGATGCAGGATATCTATACCTCCGAGGGGTGTTACCATCAGACTACCTTAAGGATTTCCGTGGAAAACGTCCGCCTCGTTCTTCTCTCTCGATTACTTATGTTTCCCCGATTATTAATACAACCGATGAATAATCCAAATCAAATTAAATTGTGTGTTAAATTATAAATAAAATTTCGACTCGTTTTCTTCTCCTCTGAACATTTCCTATACCTATCGCTTGAGCTGTCTGACTGTTTCGAAAACTCCACTTATTACGCAATACTTCACGGGATATTGGAAAGTCGATTTTCACGTTGCACTTCCGAGATACAGTTTCATACTTACGAATTGTTAATTATCTAAATCTGCAAATTGACCTTATCTAAGTTATTGAGTGCGATGACGAGACACGATCGTTTTCAATGTTTGAGAAACAATATAATACATCACGTCATTTTAAGATCACGGAGAGACATTTTTATCGAAAACAACAATGACCGCTAATGATACATCCTCCGCGAAATTTTTGGTAAATTATAGTTACACGCGTGCAAAACCATATTATATACCCTTCACTGAAAACTCAAGTGAACGTTTGTCGGTTTAGTTGACGAACCATCAGCTGTTTTCGACGCTGGAAGCAACTTGTAGAAAATCGAAAATAAAAGTTATTTAATTTGTTCACTGAAATTTACTATGAAAATGTCTCTCCGCGATAGAGTTTGTCGACTCTTCGTTCATTTCTCGATACGAAAATTAATTCAACTAAATATCTTATAACAAATACCAAATAACGATATCAAAATAAATTAACATTTTTTTAAGAAGATGCCGGACCCAAATTACAGTGTTATCTACCACATTTATAAACCAAAATTCGTGTTTAAAATGTTAAAGTAAAATTCAGATCAATATTAGAAAAAGCCCAATGGAGAGCTTATTAAAACGCTATTGTGAAATACATATACATATATATATATATACAACATTGCGTTTACAATTATTAATTATAATTATGAAGTTATAAGTAAATATGAAAAATTTTACGTACATATATTGTTTGGTTCAAACGCAAAGGGTTTGACGGAAAAGATACTCCGAAAAAACAATTTTCTGCTGAAAAATATACGTCTATTTTCGATGTTCGACATCTTCTTAAAACAAAATCTTGTGTTATAATAAAACTACACTGCAGATTTATTTCGATCAAAATTTAGCCGGATAATTTAATTTTCCCTATTGACAACCGAACTGATTTTGTAATTTATTAATACAAATAAACTTTCTATTTCTATAGCTAAATTTTAATTAAAATATTTCTGTTGCGTATAGTATAAATATAAAACGTTGATTTTACGCGAAAGGGAGCATTGATAGTGTTACAAAATGTAAATATAATGAACAACTTTAGATAATTAAATTACATTTATTGAAGTATAATATTGCAAAGCACAATAGATTGAATCAAAACATATAGGCATCGAGTAATAAAAAAAATACGATTCGCATACTTTTTACATTTTATCAGTTAGGTGATTCATATTCAAAGTATAAAGAAACTATTTTATATATATATCAATGTATTCGGCTGAATTAAACACAACTTTATATTGTCATACAACTTTTATTTCCATTTTCTCCGGGTGCGAAGGAAATGTTTGTTTTATTTTGTTAACAATCAATTGTAGTAATTAAGTATTCCTTATTTAGTACTTTTAATATTGTGTAATAATCGCACAGAGAGTTCATTTTTCGAATGAAATTTACCGTGAAAACACTATAAAAACCTAAAATTTACCGTGATAGCGCAGTACAAAATTACAGTTACTATCTCTTACGAATATTATAATCTTTTATGTGAAATCTGATTTAATAGTTAATACAAGATCCAGGTATATCCTGTTGTAACGGTAATTTTTATAGGAAATTTTGGAATTTTTTTTCACTATACGCGCTAAAGGAAAAAGTTGAATCCACCAGGAGCAAAAAAGAATAAAAAGTGAGTAAAAACTATTTGTGTAAAATAATTTGTTAAAATTGATAAACGAAAAAATTAATTTGCTCAAGTGCATTTCGGTATAACTAAAAGAAGGACCTATAAGAGATCTTATTGCATGAAAATTAAAAAAAACGGTTCCAAAACGGGTTAGCATTTCCGATACTTACCGACCGAGGACAATGGGTTAATTATTTCAGTTATTTAAGTAATATATTAATTTAAGCAAAACCAAAAACCAAAATTACGAGTCAACCAACAAACGACACTTTTAAAAGGTTTGATCCGCAGGATTATTTTATATCAAGTATTTTGCAACGTTCTACAAGGTGAGATTTTAAAAATATATCAGCCACTCAAGAATAACTAATTCATAAAAATTCTTAATGCAGGCTTAACGAAACGTCGTTACAACTTCTATCGTAACTCAATTTTAATAGATTTTTAATAGACATAGACAAAGTTTACAAAGATAATTTTTTATTGTTTTTTAAACTTCAAAAGCTAAAGGGGGTCAATTCAAACAATTTTAATAAAATAAAATTGTTGAGGGTATGTTTCAGAAAATGAACCGAGTATTTATAAATTTTAAATTGACTACCATAGAAATATAGAAAACCAATTTGAAAGTACACACTGAGAAAAATAAATATCTCAAACTTTTAATGTAAATGAAAAATTTTCATTATCTTTTATATTAAATTACATGATTCTTAATAGTTAGAAAATATTACTTTAAGAAAATCATTTTTTCAATAGTATTTAATACAAATGCCTAAAAAGCATATTAAAGAGAAATGATATAATTATAATTTTTCATGTTTTAAACGACCTATAAAAATTTATGTAACAGGACAAAGTCACTTTGTTGTATCTTCTAGATGTTTATAAAAAAATTTTCTATTTTTTCAACAAACCATAGTGGTTAATTTGTTCAGTTAATTTTAACTTTTATAATATGCAAGTAAAATTCTTATTTGATATTAATTATAATTCAAATAATTCATTATTTACAGATAACATTAATTAATTTATATTTAATATATATGAACTATAAATTATTTATAAGTTTTTCGTGTCTTAAGGGGAGTCCGTACTTGATAGCTTCACAAATTCGCCACCCCAAAATTTGCGAGCAGAAGTGGCGCTGCCATCAGGTAGGCTGAGTTCGTATTCGGCAATAATTATGGGCAATTAATGAAAATAGAGTTTTTACCACACAATTTCCAAGTTGAGCGCCATAGCTATTGATGTAATGATTAATTACGTATTACTTAGCTGGTCAAAAAGTCAGTATTTTCGACGAAGAGTGATAATTACGAAGCGAATTCGGTATGTGTTTTGAGCATTGATTCGTACTTATCACTTATTCGTCGAAAATACTGATGTTTCGATCAGGTAAGCAATACGTAATTAATCATTACATCAATAGCTATGGCGCTCAACTTGGAAATTGTGTGGTAAAAACTCTATTTTCATTAATTGCCCATAATTATTGCCGAATACGAACTCAGCCTACCTGATGGCAGCGCCACTTCTGCTCGCAAATTTTGGGGTGGCGAATTTGTGAAGCTATCAAGTACGGACTCCCCTTAAGGGGTCCAGACACGGTTTCACCTGTTTTAGAATATATGGGATATTTCACGTCAAGTGGTACGATGAAAATTTTAAATCGCTCCAAAATTTGAGAACAGGCTGGAAATATCTTCAAGAAGAAAGAAAAAAAAATTTTAGGTGTTAAAAATAATTTGCTTAAGAGTTATTCCACCATGAAAAATGGAAATTTTTCAATTTTTTAGAAAAATTTCTATTTTCAAAACAATTTATCTCAAAATCTATTCATTTTTTTGAAAAAATATTACAAACAACTTTTGTTCAAAATAATCTTTAGAACTTATCTACCTGGGTTAAAATTCTTAATTTTAAAATCTCGAAGAGATAGAACGACCGTAAATATTGAATATCAAAAAAAGGCGACCACGTCACAATCGATTGTGATCTAACACCGCTCAAAAGATCACATTTTTCGAGAGCTTTCGAATGGCTGTGGTTAGATTATTGGCCAAGACCGCTGGTGTAAGTTATGCCTCATAAACCTCATAAAATCACTAATTTTCATGTATTTTACGGCATAACCTACAACAGCGGTATTGGCCAATAATCTAACCACCGCCATTCGAAAGCTCTAAAAAAATGTGATCTTTTGAGCGGTGTTAGATCAAAATCGATTGTGACGTGGTCGCCTTTTTTTGATATTCAATATTTCCGGGCGTTCTATCTCTTTGAGATTTTAAAATTAAGAATTGTAACCCAGGTAGATAAGTTCTAAAGATTATTTTGAACAAAAGTTGTTAGTAATGTTTTTTCAAAAAAATGAATAGATTTTGAGATAAATGGCTTTGAAAATAAAAATTTTTCTAAAAAATTGAAAAATTTCCATTTTTCATGGTGGAATAACTCTTAAGCAAATTATTTTTAACACCTAAAATTTTTTTTCTATCTTCTTGAAGATATTTCCGGCCTGTTCTCAAATTTTGGAGCGATTTAAAATTTTCATCGTACCACTTGACGTGAAATAGCCCATATATATATAATGAAACGGATCTTAACCAAACTCTAGGATATTTTTTCTACTGCAAGAATATGAAGAAAGCCGGAGTTATAGAATCTAATGTCCTTTCTTACCATAGATATAAGCAAATAACAAAAAATTTCGTCCAAAAATTCTCGTAGCTTTGATTGTTTATAACTCGGAAACTGGTAAAGATATACATTTAAACCAAATTTTTAAAAAAACTGAGATTGAGTAGATATATTTTGAAAAAAAGAAGCTCAAATATCTTAATTTAGTCAAAAGTTATGAAAGAAATAATTTTTAAACCAAAATTTCGTGTAATTCTCATTTCTTTACATACATTGACATATATTCTGTATCACCATACATTAAACTTTTAATTTAAATTTCTATTTTTAACTATAAAGTTTTACCTTAACTATAAAGAAATTTAACATAAAGTTCACGTTCATAATTCAAGTCACAGAAAACTTTATTATTAAGTTACGTGATCTTTAACATATTTTAATCTACATGTCTTAAAGGTAAAGAAATATTTTTCCTTTCAAAGAATTACATTTCTCATTGTATAAAATAATTTCACCGTCTATTGTTGAATATTAAAAATGTTGATGTTCAATAGAATCAATAAGAAATAAATAAAATAACTTTGTTTACGTTGATTGAATAACTTTTCGTCTTTTTGGTTTGCGGACATGATCAAATTTATCAGTTAATTTGTTATTCGTCTATTGAAAACAGTCATATTTGCTAATGTTTCTGTTCAATAAATTTAGTATACCTAAACAACTGTAAAAACCTACCATGCGATACGTACAACAAATGTAAATAAATAAAATGGTTTGATTTATTTATTATTGACCGTTGACTATCATTATATTAATTAACTATAAGGTAATCATAAGTAATTTTGAGTATCCAGTTTTGACATTGAAGTTTCTACTATACGGGCACTTCAAGGTAATTTTTAGGTTTCCAATCGTACGTGTTTTCAAATCAGTAAATTTCCTAAGAAAATACTTCTGCGTATAATGTCTGGTGGTTCCATACTTTTGGGTTACCATAAAATAGTACATTTATTTTTTAAAACACGTAAAACGCTGTGTACTGCTCGGTCGATAAGAATTGGGCATGCCAGGTTCTCGGAGGCTCGTTCCATTCGGTGGTGTCGGTAAACGATCAAACAACGCGGATTATCGCAATTTCGAAATAACAAATAAGTTATAAATGCTACAAAGATCATCAGTAAATATTAATTATTGGAGCTTACCTTTGAATAAAATGAAAAGAAAGTAGTACACTGAACAACGAGACGAAAGAGAAAGAAACATTATTTGCAAAATCTCGACCGATCGTCGGTACGTATATCGATACACTTCCACTTATTTTAATTTAACAATGGTTTTGATGTACCATTCTATCAGCATTGCTAAGTTGAACTAAGCTGACGTTCACAAGGACGCGCAATAGATCTGCCGACATTACGACATTCTCCGCGTAAAAAAATTTAACTTTATATCAACTTTATATAAAATTAAAGTTTGGCTAAACTTCATATGAGTTCATTCAATGGCACTGAGCCAAAGTTGTCTAAAAGTTTATATAAAGTTTAGCTAAGGATTAATAATCGTTTTTTAGGCACGACTGCCACCCGCAAGAGCCTTATATAAACCTAAAGATTAAAAAAAAATTAATTCCGGGGGTTTTGAACCTTCGACCTTCTATTTCGGAGTCTATCGTTCTACCTGCAACTGATCTATTATATTGTTTCTGTCATAATGTTAAATTTGGGTTATAAAGAACAATTGAAACATGTATCCTAATTTATAATCAAAATTTAACATAATCACAGAAACAATAAAATAGCTCAGTTGGTATAGATGCGGCAGACTCCAAAGCAGAAGATCGGAGGTTCAAATCCTGAAGAATTAATTTTTTTTTTTTATATTTTTAGGTTTATATAAGGCTCTCGCGGGTAGCAGTCGTGCCTAAAAAATGATTATCAATTTTTAGCTAAACTTAACTTTATATAAAGTTCATAAGATTCCTCGATATTTGTCAAGTTAGGTTAACTTAGCAAGGGATTCAATAATGTTTAGAGGAAAGCGAGAAATATTGTACATCCAGCTCTACGTTCACGATGTTATCGATGATGCGTGTCCACGTTGCAGTCCTGAGAGATGCGCGAAGTAGTCAACCATGAGCGTGCAACATTTTGGGTATATATACATTTTCATATACGTACGTACGAATAACGTCATGCAAATAGGGACCTAATAATTTGTTCATCAAAAATTATGGTTAGTCTGCTTGTAAAAACGAAATTTTATTTTTTGATATTGGGAGAAATAACTGCTGTGCTTTATACATTATATTTTTTTTAAAGTCGCTCGTTTTAAGCTCCCAAATTAATACTATTCAGCAACGGAGGTATGGCATGTCTTTGTAAACAACAAGAACACACAAGTAAGCCCGTTTATTTTATTAGACGATTTTTTTCATTTTTCTATAGAGATATACTAGTAAAAGTCACTCAGGTCCCTTTTTGTACTACGCTACTTACATACGTATGTATATATCATATTATATGTGCTTAAATATATAGGGTTTTGGTTGCTGTATCAAAAATTTTGACAGTATTTTCTTTGAGAAGCGTATATATTTTTTAGAGACACATTTTCATGATAACATGGGTTACTTCCTTTTTTCTTTTTGGTTCGTTTACAATGTGTACGAGTATATTGAAAAACGAGATAGATAGATAGAATGATAATTAATTAAAACGATAGCATCAAATTTTCATACGCAACATTGGCAAATTGCACGTTTCCGAGTGTACGTCAATCTCAATTTGAAGGTTACTCGAGCATACATCGTCGTTAGATTTGTATAAAAAGTAATCGCAGAAAATTTGATCGAATTGCGATTCGATTATAAAATTTGGTTCTTAAAAGTAAGGTTTGGTCGAAAACTAGCTACTCGTAACATTCACAGATGTGTATAGTCTTACTCGTCTATTGAATGGAACCGATTCACCGGTTATTCCTTCTCTTTGGTTGACCGTGGTCACTTTTTCATTCCCAATAATCTAACAAGTGCAGTTAAAAATTTTGTTCGTGTTTAAGGGTTCGGAAAGAGAGAGTCATAGATAGGTATAAAGAATTACAGAACAGAAAAATTAAGCACGAAGCAACATTCCCAAAAATGACTGAAAATATTGTCACCGTTTAACGTTTACATTTTTGGCTAATTTGTAATATATTTTTCCTATATTTTTTTTATTCAAAATTCTAAAAAAAAGCTTCAAGCAATACCTTTCAAATAGTCTGTAGCTTTTTTATGACCTTCAGTTCAGTAAAAAGTTATGGTAATTTAAAGAAACACGAAATTTTTAAAAAAATTTAAATGGGAATTACCATGTTAATTTTGGCAAATTCTTTGTCTTTCTTTGAATTATCATAATTTTTTACAGAATTGAAGACCATAAGAAAGTTACAGACCGTTTGAAAGGTATTGCTTCAAGCTTTTTTTTTAGAATTCTGGATAAAAAAATCAATTCAGGGGTTCTTCGACTTTTTTCAAGTTGAATATTGACATGTAGTTTATGAGACATTGACCTTGAGATTAAAAATTCTAACCCTGAAGGATAAATTCTAGACATAATTAGCAACGAAGGTTATATATAATGTTCTATAGTAAAAGTTGATAGATTTTGAGTTAAATAGTGGTAAACCCAGCTGGTGTTGAAAAAAACTTAAAAAAATTCACTTTTTGAGATTAGAATAATTTTTGAGCAAATAGATTCCAATACCTAAAAATTTCAGACTGTACCCAAAAGTTGGTGCATTTTAAAATTTTGATCGGACCATTTCACATGGAATGTCACACACATATATATATTGTAATAAAGGTTTACCAAAAATTCACATTCACTCGACACTTTATAGAAGATGTAAACAAATTATGGCGAAGAAAAATTTTGGCCGGCGGATCTTACAGAGAATCACCCATGTTTGGGTGTGTGTGTGTGTGTGTGGGTAAGTATGTAATGTACATTACAGGATATTTCAATGTCATAAATAATTATTTATCGCGACCTATTTCAAGTTTACTAAAAAATTTGAGTTAAAGTATTGGTATCCAGAACTGGACCAATACTTTGAATATTCAATTTAATTATTAAATGATTATCACCGGCAAATTACAGATTTTAAACCTCCTAAAATTGTTAAAAATTAAACAAACACAATATAATCTCAAACCAAAATTTCTATCCGTATTATTAATAGCAGTGCCAATTAAAAATTTAAGAGCAACAACAATTTCAGATGCTCTTGCTAGGTACCTCATTTGCCAATATGGAGCACCTCGCGCACTATTATCAGATAGAGCAACTTCCTTCCTTTCAGAAATTGTTGAGGCGTTATTACGAGCCTTTAGGATACATAATTTGACCACTTCCGGCTATAGACCCCAAACTAACGAGTCAATTATGAGAAGTAATGTAGCAGAAGTAATTACTGGATTTTATAAAATGTTATTCGGAAAATTATGATTATTGGCGTCGATTAAGTCCCTTTGCTGTGTTTACATACAACACCAGTATGTATGCTGCAACTAATTTCTCGTCCAGAAAATTTTTTTGTCCGTGTCAATATATCCTCGTATACCTCATCTTCCTACCTTAGTACGAACCTATCATCGAATATTACATTTTAATTGAGAGTCTTTCATTTCTGTACTAATATATTATATGTTTCAAATATATGTAAATGTTTAATATTATCAATTATATTTTATTTAAAAACTAATTAACCCAATAAACCAATAACCCTATATGTCTTTATCCCACGTGTCACTGGTCGGACGCATTGTACGGATTTTTTCTATAAATGCATCTATATGTTATTATTTT